>JAWZYV010005224.1:0-528876 GCA_038373885.1 Cheiracanthium punctorium
CTAACTAAACTACTCTGAAACAATTAATGTCACTCTCGGTGGTCGGTGGATCTCCAGAGTGAATAGATTCATATTTTCTCACATTTTTCAGTATTAGTAATACAGGTTAACTGAAATGGGTGATAAACGGCCCCACAGGTTTAGCATACATATTCAATACGGTTTAGACCTCCAACCAGTGCCGGCTCAAGGTACCGGCAACTCGGGCAGCTGCCCGGGGCGCTATATGTTTAGGGGCGCCATGAAAACATAATCTTAGGAGAGAGAACGGATTTTTTTTTCTTTTGAAGGTTTATCCAACGTCAGACTGTTCCACTTGCCCATGGTCAGGTAAGCTCCCTTTGTAGTTTCTTCCTAGTCTTCGCTATCATCGTCGTCTTTATTGACTTTGGAATGTTAAAAGATATTTTCAAAGAAAGGATTATCTGAGCTGGTGAGGTTGAAGTCAGTAGAAATTTTATAAATCACAAAAATATCCCTCGATATAACCAGGTTTACTCGTTAAAAGCGAGTTATACTCCCATAAACTTAACATTGTACCAGCCAAGTATTTTCGATTTTCTCATTCAATCTGGGTTCTTCTTAAATAAGGAGTCGTCATAAACGAGTTAGATTTATTTAAAGAGGGCGCCAAAAATTAGCTTGTCCAGGGCGCCAGCTACCTTAGAGCCGGGCCTTCAACCCTAATTACCTGATGTAACGTGAATATGTGTGCGTTAGAACCCCTTAGAAAGTCCTCCTACCAAGGCACCCTCTCCCCCCTTGGCAGATCGCCCTCGTATAGCGTTGCCATAATCACACACAACCAACCAACCCTAATTACCACGACCATTAAAGTGTTATTAGTGGTATTTCAGTTCATTCTTAATGTTTGCTTTATAAATGGGTCTATTAATAATGAATTTTTAGCATCTATAATGTTCGGGGCCCCCAAGAAATGTTTGCAACCGGGCCACTTCAAACAGAAGGCCGGTCCTGCCCGCCGGAGAGAGGGACAGGAGGAGCAATCGTCCCCGGGTCCGGCTTCATGGGAGTCCCGTAACTGAATGGAAATTTTATTATATATAAGGGTTTGCTTAAAATAATATATAAGTAAAATGTAACCATTAACCATAATGTAAAAAATATATTTAAGTCAAATGTATGCCGAGCTCAGACGATGTCAGTGCAAAGGACTTTAAAGGATGGATGGCAACGAGGAAGTTAATGTAATACTAACTGACAATGATATTGTAGAAATGGTGGTACAGGAAGAAGTAACAGAACAAGAAGAGGAGGAGGATGGCAAAGAAAATCTCATCCCTCATTCGGAAGGGTTGAAGACGATTGAGGCAGCACTCCAGTACATTAGTCAGCAGGAGGAATTATTAAAATTTGTGTTAAAAATAGCGTAAAATTTCGGCCTCTGCCTTAAATAATGTAACATGTGATTTTAATATAGCGGGGGGAGGGGGCAGAAAATGAGGAAATATGTGTAAAACTCCGGCTTATCCGGCTTTTTTCTTATCCTTCCACCACATTAGGTCGGATAGTCGAAAGTTTACTGCATATTATATATATATATAAATATATACTAGCTGACCCGGCAAACGTTGTTTTGCCATATAAATTATTCCTAGGATTATTTTAGTAGAAAGAAATGACTAACTTATTGTAAGTTTGTGAGGATGTGGTATATGAGTGGAAGAGGCATGGAGCGCTGTGAACGATGCTGGAATATAAAAATAACACAATACCAAACATTTATATGTTTAATTCATTGTAATTCATTCTTTAAATTTACATATATATATCGCTAATTACAATAATTTTACTAAAAAATAATATCAATCCCTTAACGCAATAGAGTATACAATATTTTTTGTTATCCCATCTTTAGATAACACAAACAAACTGGATGCCCACTGTATGGTTTGCCCACTCGAGAGCATGCCACGTGTAACTGTCCGTGTGAACATGGTGTGCTCAAATCTAATCCACAAACAGACATAGCTTGGCCTTGAGACTTATTGATAGTCATTCCATAAAAAATTTTGCCCCCCCCCCCCAACCAAAAAAAGGATGAAAATCTGAAACACTTTCAGATTTTAAATACGCACTATAGTGCTATATATTAAAATAGTATCATAATTTATGCGTCATCCCTATTTTTCGTCCTTATTCCATTAAGTTGGAAAGTGTTATCATTATTCATGACTGTGCTGTATTTTTTTTCTTATTTCATAAAACCCATCTTTGGAATCGAAATCTATCTTAAAATCGCCTACTAAAACTATTTTACAATCTTCGCCAAGTATATCACAACTATACTTTGACGTTTTATATATTATTTCTTACTTTAACGCCTCGACTCTCGCCAAGGTGGCGATGATTAAACATATGCAGTTACCATGACGATTTATTGCATTTATGTAGAAATCGTAATTTAGAATTAAAATGGCGATTTGGAACAACATGTAAGTACAGCATGCCGTTACATTTTTATTTATTTTGGATTACCAATTAATGTAGTTTTAATAATTAAGTGTCTTCAAATTCCTTAACTGGCGCGTTTATCGCTAGTTTGTTTACTTTAGTTATCACCTAGTTCTTTTGGGTGCGTTGAAACGGTACTTACGAATTATCCCGGCGGTCACTTCCGCCAAACTACTTTTTCGTAGATTTTAAATACGTTGCCAATCGTATTCCAAACCATCAACAATTTCATGTGCCCGGCATTTATCTTGCTGAAAAATTGCTTGTCTTGGCGAACCGCCGGGATAATACGTAAGTACCGTTGAAACTTGTGCATAACTCCCGGAGACCCATGACTGCAAAGCTCGCCAAAGTACGGGGATTTTTTAGGTTGGCGAGAGTGGGGGCGTTAAAATAGAAATCAACTCTTTCTTGCACCATAAAACACATCTTTGGAATCGAAATCTATCTTAAAATCGCCTACTGAAACTGTTTTACAATCTTCGCCAGGCATATTCTTCCTGTAGGCATATTCCAACTATACCGCAAAGACATTTTAAATGCTGTTTGGAATGGGCATCATAATCCATGAGTGTACCGTGTTTTCCTTTCTTGTTCCACAGAGCACTTCTTCGGAATAGAAATCTATATTAAAATCGCCTAATAAAACTCTTTTACAATATACGCCAGGCGTTTTCTAACTATACGCGAAATATATTTATAATAAATTGTCGCGTTTTGGCACCACATTCAGCGATCAATTATCAAAAATTGCAAACCTTGTGCGACTTTCAACATTTTATTAACGTCCCCCCCCCCCTCTCCACATTATCTGGCAAACACATTTGAAAAGTGACTCGACACGCTAATGTCTACACAGAAATCCTGATTGAAATTAATGGCACTCTGTGGCTAAACATTTTGGGGTGGACCGCCCTTATGACTTAGGGGTATGAGACATAGTTAAAAACCTATTCTCAGACGTAACGAATATACATAGAAAATTTCATTAAAATTGGTCGAGTGGTTTCGGAGGAGTTAGGTGACTAACACTGTGACAGGAGAATTTTATATATTAGCGATATATATATGTAGTAAAAAGCATAACTTGCGAATCAACGTAGCATCCACTTGGTAAATACTAAATTCTAAATATCCACAAATGTATATATATATATATATATATATATATATATATATATATATATATATATATATATATACATTTAAACTAAGGAACTGGAGATCTTTTTTCAGTTCCCTCTTTTCAGTGAGACGAAGGGCTTTGACTGATGAAGACCGTAAGAATTATTTTTGGTCGAAACTATCGTATCGAGTTATAAGTAACTTTTTATGTGTGTTTTTTCAAAAAGTTTTTATTTATTTTAAGAAAATGGAGGTCCACTTCTGGGAATAGGGTGGAATGTTAAAGACTTTTGAAGAAGTTCCGGGCACACTACGGGATGTCGTGCCAATGTTGATGATGATGGTGATATGCACTTATGTGAAAATAGATTAGACTGGATAAATTTTTAAAATGTCATTTTCTAAAATTCGTGAAAAGACAATTTTTCCAGAATAAAGACAGAAGGTTTTTTTTTTCACCACTACAAAATTTCCGGTAATTTTACATCTTTAATCCATCCTGTATAATTCTGCACTGCTTCTCCATTTTTTCATGTTTCAGTGGCACAGTTAGTTAAATGCCATGTAATTTAAGGATATAAATTAAGCAATAAATGAAAGAAAAAAAATACATGTATTTATTTCAAATATCGAAACTAAAAGCATAAGGTCACCATAATTAGTGTCATCTATGTAATACAATGTAATGATTAAACGAGAGAAAAAAATGCTACCTGATGAAATGAACTATCATTGTTAAATTATAATGAGAGTATAATTACGAAAGAAGTGTTCATTAATCTTCATACTTGTACAAAATCGATAGAACAATTTTTAAATAATGAAAGTTCATGGTGCTTTTTTAATGAAACTTAATCACCAATTTTTTTCTACTTAAACTATTTTAAAGTAACATTTTCTTTTTTCGAGATAAAAAAGACCGATTTTTTTATGAATGTTAAAAAATTACAATATTTTACTTTTTTTCTGATTAAATATTTTCATAATGCGCACATGGACAATTCACTGCATAAGTCTTATCAAACAAGTTGGTAGCGTGTCAGCATGTGAATACACAGGAACATTTACAGTGGGTGAGGAGTGTTTTAAATTTCTGAAAAATTGAACGGATGCCCTCAAGTGATACTGGTCGCATGAGACGAATAACAAGGTACTGCACAGCTATTCTGGTATACCTGCATTTGAGCCTCTTGCTATCTTGTACTTGCGAACAAACAAAGGATTTCAATTATTGATGGAAATAAAATAGCTTAAAATAAAAGATTTCCATCAGAGTGAATTTATTTGTGCTGTGTTATGGCAAAACTATGCAAGGGCTATCTGCCAACGTTGTGGGGTGCCTTGTTCGGAGGACTTTTTAAGGGGTTCTAACGCGTATTCGTGTTACATCTGAAGAAAACGGACCAAAACTCCGTAATGTTAAATCGAAAGCCGCGTGATAGTCCTGGACCTTCGCACTTCAGACGTATAACATTTTGAGGGTCTTATCCACACGAATATGGTGGGCCCCTATCAGGGTGGAATTAATTGCAATAAAGTGCTGATTTTATTTATTTACTTATGAATTATAAAGATTTGTAAACTTTTATAACGCACACGGTAGTTAAGTACTTTTAACACAATGTTATAAATATTATTAAAATCTAGAAAATTATATAGGTACATCAAAAAAAAAAAAATCTTTCTTTTAGAAGTTTTACATAGATCTCATAAAAAAAACTGCATTTTTTCATAAAATCATAAAGGCACATTTTATAAAGTCTGACATTTTTTTTTTACTTTAAGCATTCTATTGCACAACATAAAATTGTTTTTCTGAGCGTATTTTTTTTTTTTTTTTTTTTTTTTTTTTTTGTTGTGTGTGTGTGTGTGTGTGTGTGTGTAAAATTAGTTTTTATTTTTAATATATCCGTCCTATTAGCGTCAAGGAGTGTTGTAAAAGGCTTGGGAAAATCTGCCACATTACTTTTATATTATTTATAGTACATATTGTGAGGAACTGTTTTCTAAAGGAAATGATGCGGTAAAGTGGGTTATATCGGGTAAAGTGAGTGGGTATTCCTTTTTGAGCAAAAATACAAATTGTTTTTAAATGATACTTCTTTTTTAACACTTTCCAACAAGGTTGAAAAATGTTTATGATTTCGGTTTGTCTGTCTGTCCGTCTGTCCGTGCTCTAACTTCTGTAAATATGCATCGATTTCTACATTTAACTATGTTATTCTTATCTACTGTACCACGTACCTTATTGAAAATGGTCTATCTAGCATTTATAGTTTTTCCACAGGAGCACTCAAAAAAATCCCAAAACATTGCGCTCTATGGGAAGTTATTCTTCAAAGCGTATCATCCTGCTATATAGTTAAGCTGTGATCCCTGACTTCAAGATAAAACTTTTTTCGCCATTACTGCAAAAAGATTACAAAGTTAACACAAAAAGCTTAATAACTTCTTCACCGTTTGTACGATCCGTTTGAAATTTTGCATAATTATGCATAAAAATATAGAAAACAATCTGCGCTACTTTAAAAATCTGAAAATCTACCCGTTCCCTCATTTTTAAGCGATTTTTCGCTATTTTCAGCACCATTTTATTTCCAAGAGTTAAAAAAAGTTAATAATTTGCGTGACAAGATTGCCTATTTCACGTGAAAATGATGTCATATAATTGGTATTCCAATTCGCTTGAAATAGTTTTTCCAGATTACTTATTTATTTTATTTTTTTACAAATAAATCGTCTGCATAAATATTTGAATGGCTGTGTACGCATTTCGACTGCGAAAAGATTCCGTTGGCTTCCAGAAGAGCATAAAATTCGATTTGGCTATGTAATAAAAATGGAGTATGAAGTTATTTATTTTAGGTGGACGAAGATTAAATATATTGAGTGTAGACAAGCTTTTGTCAAATGCTTTTTATCGCACCCATTGTAATTGCTTCCACAACGCTCTGCTATTTGAAATGAAACAAAATTGATAAATGTTATTAAGGATTACAAAATTAAGCTTTCCATCGAAAATTGTGTCTGCATAGTTAATAGTTTTTAGTCTATATTTTCAGACTAAAATTGCTTAAAATTACGCATTAAGAAGTTGATTAACTACAATTTGGAACAAAATATTAGTATTTATATGTTTATTGAATCCTTGTTCTTTTCTTGTGTCTCGAAAAAATTCTCAAAGAAAATAATGCATTCCTGAAAATTTGAGAAGTTCTGTTATTGCTTTCAATTTAGAAAATGGTCTAAACAGCCGATTATCAGAAAAAAGTAAGATTTCATTTTTTATATTTTTCTTTATACTAATGTTTTTAGTGTGGTAAAATAAAATGGTTTTACAGTTTGGCTTAATTAATATACTCTGTTTTCAAATGCTCCGAACAAATTTTAATGCGTATAAATGTTAGCTACTAGTGTTATAAAATGTACGCTGAAATCTATATAAATAAAATTAGACTTTTGTCTGTACATTTCTTGGAATTCAAAAATTTTGCGATTTCTATCCGTTTCAAGCACCCGGGAATCCGATGCGACCCTCAAAAAAAAAGTTTGTCTGTCTGTCATTCTGTCCGTGACGCTTTTTTTGTTTAAGCATCACGTAAAAACGACTGAAGCAAATGATATGAAATTTGGTGTCATGATAGGTGGTCACTCAACTTAAAACATAGGCGTTCAATTTTTTAAAAATCCTGATTGGATTTTGAGATTTTGCGAAAATCCTTTCAAATGCGTAAATTTGTGTTCAAGCATCACGTAAAAACGACTGAAGCGAATGATATGAAATTGGATGTCGTGATAGGTGGTCACTCAACTTAAAACATAGGCGTCCAATTTTTAAAAAATCCTGATTGGATTTTCAGATTTTGCGAAAATCCTTTCAAACTGCGTAAATTTGTGTTCAAGCATCACGTAAAAACGACTGAAGCGAATGATATGAAATTGAGTGACATGATAGGTGGTCACTCAACTTAAAACATAGGTGTCGAATTTTTAAAAAAATCTTGATTAGATTTTGAGATTTTGCGAAAATCCTTTCAAACTGCGTAAATTTGTCTTCGAGCATCACGTAAAAACGACTGAAGCGAATGATATGAAATTGGGTGTCATGATAGGTGCTCACTCAACGTAAAACATAGGCGTCGAATAAAAAAAAAATCTTGACTAGATTTTGAGATTTTGCGAAAATCATTTCAAACTGCGTAAATTTGTGTTCGCACAGTACGTAATAACTGCAAAGGTGAAAAAATGATATTTGGTGAAATGATAGGTGGTCACTCACCTTAAACTATAAGTATCTAATTAAAAAAAATTGATCAGATTTCGAGATTTTGCGAAAATCGTTTAAAACTGAGTGAATCTTTGTTCCCGCATTAAGTAATAATGACTAAAGCGAATGATATGAAATTTGGTCACATGATAGATGGTTGCTCAACATAAACTATAGGAGTCCAATTTTTTAAACATTTTTATTAGATTTTGAGATTTTGTGAAAATTCTCTCAAAATACGTTCAATGATGATTTCTTCAAACTTCACGTAATAACGACTAATACGAATGATACGAAATTTAGTGATATGATAGGTAGTTGCTAATCTTAATTTATAGGCGTTGAATTTTAAAAATATTTTGATTACATTTTGAGATTTTGCGAAAATCGTTTTAAAATGCTGAAAATTGTTCCAGCATCACGAAATAAAGACTGCAGGGAACGAAACGAATTTGGGTGACATGATAGGTTGTCACTCAACTTAAATTCTAGCCTTCAAATTTTTCAAAATGTTGATTAAATTTTGAGATTTTGCGAAAATTATTTCAGTATGCGTCAATATTCGTTCGCGCATCACATAATTACGACCAAAGCGAATGAAATGATATTACTTAGTTACTCTCTAACCTGTAATATTTTAACAATACTTAAAAATTATAACTTCGCTTTCTTTACTTTGGCAACATACTACATCCATTCTGTGTGCTCCTACAATGCTGACGAAAGTTCTTGCTTTTTGGAAATTTGCATTCACTAACCCGTCAAGGACGGGTACTTCAGCTAGTAATCATATAAAATCAAACTATTTACATTTTTTATCAAAAATAAATGCCTACTCATTTTACTCCAAACTTACGCTGCAGCAATGAGGTGACGGGATACAGCATTAGAACCTAAATCTAACCGGGGCCATCCTAACAGCCCTCGCACTAATATTTTTAAATTTAAATAATTTGTAAATCGTGATAGGAAATAAATGCAATTTCATTATTATTCTTTTTAATCTGTTAGCCATTTTACCCCACCTTCATGGTAAAAAAATTTCTCTTAGTGAAGTTTAATATTTTTTCATTTAAAATAATGTAATTACGTAAAATTCTTTCAGAGGTGAATAGGATAAATGCATTGTATAAAAAAACAAAAAAAATTCATTTTTAACATTGTTAGTAACAGAAAACAACCAGTGAATACAAATTGCCTGTTTTCAACATATTTTATCTCACCTTACCCTGCACATCGACCATCTCAATTATTATTTCTGTTTATGTACCTAAATTGAAAACTTCATTTTAGAAATAGCTGTTAAACATTAATACTGATTCATAGCTAAGGCTACAAATGTATTTGTCCTGCAAATCATAAAAATAATTTTGTTTTTTGCGATCAGGTATTACATAAAAATTTAGAAAAATCTTCTGAATACCACTTTCTAAAACTCATGGTAAGAACGAAACACATCAAAATAACGTTTCATTCTTATACATAAGTTTTGTTCATTTCATTTTTATGTCTACTTTCAACGCATTTGCTACAAAATTTTCATATTCATTTTATTCATTTTCTCATACAAAATGTACAATAAGAGACATTTCATTAACATGTTTTACCGTAGAACACTAATGATGAACTCAATCAGAATAATCCATTATTCATTACAATTTGTGAAAGCGCATTAGCAAAACTTAAATTTAAATATTTCTCAACAAGCTGCCATTTAAATCAAGCCAAACTGATATCAGTTTCAATTCACTTCCTAGTCATGCTAATTCAAGCGGACTCTTTATATTCTTGACAGCTGCCTGAATAACTTAATTATGCACTTCAGTTTTTTTTTATGTATATTTCTGCATCATTTCTTTTGTAATACGAAAATTTTGCTTTTTTGACTTTTCAGATAGTTAAATTACGTTATATTATAATTTATGAGAATATTGCATTCGATAAATAGAAAATATCCCATTACTAAAACATAACTTTTATGGAATAATATAATTTACATCCCGGGGTTCATGAAGCTGATTGAATATCAATTAAATTTTTTGTTGTTGCTGCTCATCCCCTTTATTTAAGCCCCTAAAGCAAGTCCAAGCGATCATAGTGCATCAACAAGTCGTAGTCTCTCCCTCATTCAACTGTCGTCCCACAAAGGCTCCAATAATGCATTCAATGATATGGAGACGCAGTGGCTGAGCAATGGCAATAAGCCTATGTTTTCTCATTTCCATTCAAGGTTACTGCCAGGCCTAAGACTAGATCTGGTACAGGAGCAAGGCAAGGACAACGCAAAGCACTTAGCCGCGTACCATGCACGATCTGGCGGGATCTTCCAAGTGCCGTTAATATTGGTTAAAAGGAGGGAATAGACCCCGGAATTTTGTAATTTGGAAGAAGGGGCATGAAGTATCCTCCAATTCACTACCCTACCTAGCAAACATATCAGTAATTTCGTTTCCATAAATGCCCTCATAGGAAAGGGATCCACTAAATTGCGCTCTTGCTCTCTGTTAGTATCAATACATTGGATATGCCATAACCGAGAGCAATTCTCAGAGCTTCTGTAATAGGAAGTAATTCCAAGGAAAATACTGAGCTATGGTGCGGATTTCTAAATCGATATCTAGACTTCCCTTTACTTGTTTTCATAAAAATGCCATTGCCCGTTATTCCAGAGTCCGGTTGTCTTCCATCTGAGTAGATGACCAGTGCTTCAGAAGGGCTATTATTAATGACCTCGAGAACCAGCTGACACAGCAACTGTGAGTGTTCATTGTGTTTAGAAAAATTCATTTTCAAGTGTTCATTAAAAAGTAGGAGAAGGTGGTCCAAAATGATCCTAGCTAGCAAAACAATCCGCATATGTTTCCTTAGATACAGGTAGCGCTACCTACACCTTGTAACACATAAATTAGTTGTGTCAAGAGAAAAAGAAACTATAGCTGTATGCAAATGGTCACAGCATTTTGCATACAGCTTTAGTTTCAGCACAGACAGCTATGGCTGTGCCGGGCACAGCCAGCTGTCGTCAAAAAAGGATCTCTAGATCTGTGGCACGCGATGAACGTTTCGATCGTCCGCCATCTTGCTGGTAGTTAAGTCGAGCGATGGCAACGGCTGCCCTTTTTTCAGCATTGGGCAATCTATCCAGCTGTTCTCGCATTCTTCTATTTTTCAGCAGATGTCAGTGCTATTAAAAATAATCGTGACCATTTTTTGACGGGAAATGACGTGCTAAAAAGTAAAGGATTCTCGTGGATCTATGTCACCCGCAACTATTTTTATAGGAATCAAATCTAATCTTAGTGAATGGCAACAGTCAAAACGTCAGAGTCTGCGCGTTAAAGGGTTGAAAGCTTTATGCCAGCACAAAGTACCTGCCCTCAACATTGCTTCATCGTTGAAAGCTTCACGTATCATGTCCAAGGTCTCCGATGCTGATTTTTGCAGACGAACACAAAATTTCATCGCAGCTTTGTTCCAACAACGCTTCCATTTCGACACCTGACCGCGTTTCGTAGGCGGCCGCAAACACGCTTCAGTTCAATCACGTGATACTCCGGAACATGAGTCTGTACACGCCATCTATCAGTAGGTTTTGTTAATACAGTGAACAAACTTTTTTATGCCTCAGATATTAATATTCCGATGAGTGGTTTCACGGCGGTACAATTAGTTTTATTACAATTCGTATTATCCAGTATCGTATTATCCAATTCGCATTTACAGTTTTTCATTTCGGTCAAATTAGGAAAATATACTTTTTTATAAGAAAAAGTGGAGAGGGAGCGCGTTATTTTAAGTTTTTGTCCGGAGTGGCAAAACAGCTTGACCTGGATCTGTTCCTAGTGCTTTCTGAAGTGGGGTGTGTGAACCGTGTTAAGCGAAACCTACACGAGGGGTTCCCTTCTGCGAGGGACTTTTAAGGGGTTGTAACTCGTATTCACGTTATATCTGGAGAAAACCGCTCAAACTCCAGATTGTCAGATCAACAGTTGCGCGGTAGGCCAGAAAGCTGGACCTTCACACTTCAGCCATCTATTATATTCAGTGTCTCATCCACTTGGTCATGGTGGAGCTTCTGGAAAGACAAGTCTATTTCTTGCTAACTATGAATACATTATTTTGCCTTATTGTACTATTTGCTTGTTTTCTGTAAAATCTATTCATATTTATTGGTAAACTTACTAAAAAACTGTATGCAAATTTTGCCTTTTATTTTATTTTAATCACATTAAACTTTTACAAAACAATTGAACAATAGCTTTAAAAAATTGAAAGAAAATACTTTTATTAGAAACAACAAAGTTCTGTAAAAAGAAAAATGTGAAACTAGAATTAAACAAAAAATCGTAATAAAATGTGAGAGCATTAAACTTTCATTTAGATCAACCGAAATGCAGCCAATAAAAGAACTTAGCAATCTAATTCACACAAAAAAACGCTATTTCGGGATCTGGAAAAAAGAAAAAAAAAGATGAATACTGGGGTTTTATTACTTTTACAATCCGCAGATAAATAAAGTATCATATTAAGTTTTTGCACTTAGTAATATTAATCCGAAAGTCTAAGATTGCATTGAATGGATACATGAACTTAAAATTTAGTATTTTTAAAGGATTTTAATTTATTCTTTACTTCGTGCATAGGCTAACTGTAAAGAAAGAAAGCAAAGTTTCTAATACAAAAATGATAGAACGTTTATAATGAATAACTCATTAACAGTGGGTATTTAAAAACATTTTCTCTATAGAAACAAGTTTTTCTTAATTTTTAAATTATGTTTATACTCATATTATACAGTAAATTAAATAAAAAAAAATATTTTTTCTAAAATATACAATATATATATATTGAAATTCCACAAGTATCTGCTTTTTTTTTTAATCCTTTTCTGGATAATAATATGAAAAATTCTACAAAAACTTTCACAATTCAAAATAATTTTAACCAATTTAAGAAACTTATTTAAAACTTATATGAAAGTCTTATGTTCTTAGTCACTTTAAATTCATTTTAATTATTTACTTAAATGTATATACAGTGTGTCGGCTAAAGTTAGTTGTCAACCCAATAAATCCTAAACGGCAAGAGCTATAGTCATAAAGATAGGGTCTAAGTATAGTAAAGTTGCCATGCGCTGTGCAAGTAAACCGCTTACAGCACCACCTAGCAGCTAAATTCGGAGTTATCGTTCTTATCTTAAAAACAATATGAAATACGGGGAAAAAAAGTCAATTACAATATTATCTTCCTGTAGTTTGCTTAGATAACTCGGCGTTACACATCAGCATGCTACACATATACGATTTAGTAAGTCTGATCCCGGATAGATTTTTATAGACCCTGACAATAACCTTCCGCTCAAGAATTAGTATTCTAAAATTACTTTTGCTTCTGTGCCAGAAAATGAAATTAAAACCTATAATTTAAAATTTCTATATTTATATGGTCCCTTAACGGTTTACCGTAACGGGACATTTTTGAACGTGGAAAAGTGACTTAAGTCAAAAAATTTGCTGCTTTATAACTCTGTAAATTTTGATCGTAGAAGGACGAAATTTTTTTTTATTGGGCATCAAATTGTATAAAGAAAAATTTTCTAAATATAACTGATAAGACCGGGGGGGCCGTATAAAAATTTAAATTCCGTAATTTTTAAAAGAATTGATTTATTGACTTCGATTGTTTCTGATATTATAGATTGTGCAATTTAAAGGATTTTTGCAATTGGAACTATGTGTCTCTGACCAACTGTTTAGGAAAATAGCGCCATTGGGCACCGTTAGCACTGGACACCCTGTATATATATATATATATATATATCTAATATATAAAATTCTCCTGTCACAGTGTTAGTCACCTAACTCCTCCGGAACCACTCGACCAATTTTAATGAAATTTTCTATGTATATTCGTTAGGTCATAGAATAGGTTTTTAACTATGTCTCATACCCCTAAGTCATAAGGGCGGTCCACCCCAAAATATTTAGCCCCAGAGTGCTATTAATTTCAATCAGGATTTCTGTGTAGACATTAGCGTGTCGAATCACTTTTCACCAGATAATGTGGAAAGGGGGGGGCGTTAATAAAATGTTGAAAGTTGCACAAGGTTTGCAATTTTTGATAATTGTTCGCTAAATGTGGTGCCAAAACGTGACAATTTATTATAAATATATTTTGCGTATAGTTAGAAAACGCCTGGCGTATATTGTAAAAGAGTTTTATTAGGCGATTTTAATATAGATTTGAATTCCGAAGTAGTGCTCTGTGCAACAAGAAAGGAAAACACGGTACACTCATGGATTATGATGCCCATTCCAAACAGCATTTAAAATGTCTTTGCGGTATAGTTGGAATATGCCTACAGGAAGAATATGCCTGGCGAAGATTGTAAAACAGTCTCAGTAGGCCATTTTAAGATAGATTTCGATTCCAAAGATGTGTTTTATGGTACAAGAAAAAGTTGATTCCTATTTTAACGCCCTCCGCTCTCGCCAATCTAAAAAATCCCCGTACTTTGGCGAGCTTTGCAGTCATGGGTCTCTGGGAGTTATGCACAAGTTTCAACGGTACTTACGTATTATCCCGGCGGTCCGCCAAGACAAGCAATTTTTCACCAAGATAAATGCCGGGCACATGAAATTGTTGATGGTTTGGAATACGATTGGCAACGTATTTAAAATCTACGAAAAAGTAGTTTGGCGGAAGTGACCGCCGGGATAATACGCAAGTACCGTTTCAACACACCCAAAAGAACTAGGTGATAACTAAAGTAAACAAACTAGCGATAAACGCGCCAGTTAAGTAATTTGAAGACATTTAATTATTAAAACTACATTAATTGGCAATCCAAAATAAATAAAAATGTAACGGCATGCTGTACTTACATGTTGTTCCAAATCGCCATTTTAATTCTAAATTACGATTTCTACATAAATGCAATAAATCGTCATGGTAACTGCATATGTTTAATCATGGCCTCCTTGGGGAGAGTCGAGGCGTTAAAGTAGGAAACAATATATAAAACGGTGAAGTATAGTTGTGTTTGGAAGTGTTATACTTGGCGAAGATTGTAAAATAGTTTTATTAGGCGATTTTAAGATAGATTTCGATTCCAAAGATGGGTTTTATGAAATAAGAAAGAAAAATACAGCACAGTCATGAATAATGATAACACTTTCCAACTTAATGGAATAAGGACGAAAAATAGGGACGGCGCATAAATTATGATACGATTTTAATATATAGCACTATAGTGCGTATTTAAAATCTGAAAGTGTTTCAGATTTTCATCCTTTTTTTTTGGGGGGGGGGGCAAAATTTTTTATGGAATGACTAGCAATAAGTCTCAAGGCCAAGCTATGTCTGTTTGTGGATTAGATTTGAGCACACCATGTTCACACGGACAGTTATACGTGGCATGCTCTCGAGTGGGCAAACCATACAGTGGGCATCCAGTTTGTTTGTGTTATCTAAAGATGGGATAACAAAAAATATTGTATACTCTATTGCGTTAAGGGATTGATATTATTTTTTAGTAAAATTATTGTAATTAGCGATATATATAAATTTAAAGAATAAATTACAATGAATTAAAATTATAAATGTTTGGTATTGTGTTATTTTTATATTCCAGCATCGTTCACAGAGCTCCATGCCTCTTCCACTCATATACCACATCCTTACAAACTTACAATAAGTTAGTCATTTCTTTCTACTAAAATAATCCTAGGAATAATTTATATGGCAAAACAACGTTTGCCGGGTCAGCTAGTATATATATATATATATATATATATATATATATATATATATATATATACAGGGTGTCCAGTGCTAACAGTGCCCAAGGGCTCCGTTAGCACTCCGTTAGTATAAGAGTGCAACTATGCATATATATATATATATATGTGACGTCAGATATTTCAGTAAAGTTCCAGAGTTAAGGCAGGTAAAACGGTTTATTAAACATTATCTTTAAGTTACAGTATAGAGTGAGAAGAGGAGAGGGGAGACGGGTACAAAAATCAGCGTGGACTAATTAAGCAGTTCCAGTGGCAGAAGTCTCCTGAATTTCGAGGTGCGGGTGTATTTACATTCATCATACCACGTGGTTTGCGAAGACATAACTCCGCCTCTCTCTTATCTCTGATCGAACCACACACTTACCAACATGACCCGCATCCGGGGCTACAAAGGCGTGGGGACACGTGTACACTCTAAAGAACTCAGAATCGACGGCCTGATGTCTGACAAATAACAAAATAAATAAAACATAGCTCCAGAGCGCGCGTGGCACGTATGACAGGAAAGCAAAACTTACAGTGAAAGTACCTGCTTGAACAATACCCAAACTAGTAAAACCCAAATTACCTTTTTATACATTACAATATCCCCCCGGCAAAAGAAGTCTGAGGAGCAATATCATTGAGGTGGCCAGTCTCCCACTTTCGAGTCAGACGTCCTTGCAACCTAATCTTAAAACTGCGAACTAATCTAATTTTCAAGTTTAGACACCTTAAATTTTTCTGACTAGAATTCTGGAGTTATGTTGTACAACACTTGAGGAGCAGGATGCAGTTTCTAAAATTTGACAAAACATAATGATGCAATAGTACGAAAATCTTACAATAAACAGTAAAACAATGAATGCGCACAATTTTTTTCAAAATATCACAAGTAAAATATTTACAACATAGGTACAGTATTATACAATAATACTGTACAACAATATAGTTATATAATAAACAAAATAGATAAACATGGCTGACATTTATGTTCTTTGGCAAATACTTATGGCTTTGGCTTGCATGGCATAAAGTGAATGGAATGAAAATAACTTGGAAAAATGGAGTTGGCAAAATGGAGTGAATTATTTTGTGTAAAGGCAATGTAAAAAAAAATGTAAAAATGTGCGTAGTGTGTAGAAAATTTCGAAAACCAAAGCTGTGAAACAGCAGTATTAGCAGGAACGTTTGCTAGAAGAATTTGGTAAGGTAATACAATAAATGCTAGCCTGCATGAGGTACTGCATTTATGTGACCTGACATTTTTTTATTTCTAGCAATGTCTTGTTGTACTTTCTTACTTGGTTATTACTAGTACTTCTTAACAATCTGAGAGCAAATACTCTCCTCAGAGGTTTTATTACTAGTTAACCGTCTAGGCAAATTTAAATTATATTACATGAAAAAAAAAATGGTTGGCATCATTATTCAATAAAGGAAATAATATACGATCATTTTGGCACACAAGAATTTTACACAGTAAATATTCAAAATAAAACATCTACATAAGCAAACCTAATATAAGACAAGAAAATTTTTTATTTACATTGACACAATAAGTATTTGTTGTTTTCATTTAAGTTATCGTACCCGGGTGCATGAATTTGTCATAATTTTTCAAGTGACTTTTCAATGAATAAAATGACATAATCTCATGTAAATTAGAATTTGTGTCAAGTTAAGAGTCGCAATCGGTAAATCATTCCAGGTAAATAATTAAAGTAATCTAAACTACGTCATAGTATGCAAACAACAAAAATCCAAATCTTCAGGAAATGCGGGTATTACAGTAGAAATTTAAGCATTAATTTAATAATATTAAGACCTATATAAAACTTCAATTGAAATGAAATATTTAATAACACAATTCAATTGTAAACTTACCTTAATGAAAATACTATATTAATCAAAACAAGAGCAGATATATCAATATCTTTTTTTTTCCTTCGTTTTTTTTTTCTTTTTTTTTTTTTTCAACATTAAAATAGCACTTTTAAAATAACACACACAATAGATAATCATTTAAATATAATACTCTAATGTTCACTTTAACTCTGAAAATAAAAATCTCTTACTTTCACGAAAGAAATCAATATCCACGAATTGAAATCGTCATCCTTCAAAGATAAAAAAAAAAAAATATCTTCTCTCACAGATTTAAGGCAGACAGGAGAAGGAGGTTCGGTCAGCATAAGCTGTATCGCACCACACATAAACAAAACATTCGGCATGATGACGAACGGCAAAACACTTTTCTCCCTCTAATTACTGCAAGAAAGAGGTGAGTTATATCGCAGCTGTCATGAGAGGCCAGGCGTTCCTCGGGGGCCCCTTGGATTGCATTGAAGGCAGTGAAACTCCGCCGATTTCCATCGGATTTTCAGAATAGCAGCGGACGTGCAGGAAAAGAAAAAAAAGAAAAACAAGGCGCAGATTTCTGGATGATGAGAGCTGAAGAAATTCGGCATAGGCTGTTCATCAAAGCAGGCATTATATTTTGGCATTCACAGCGTAAAACTTGCAGGACGTTCTACGAAGAACTTTAGACGATAACCTGACTCAGCAGTCGGTGTTGAAAACTCCCAGAGCGGGGCTCGACGAAGTGTTGGCTGGCGGCTGAGAGCGGTCTCCATTCGCGGAGCTGGCCATCGGCTGGTCGGCATGCGTCATCCATCGCGTACCGTACCCCGTCTCCCGGACTACCGGACTATTGAGCGTTAATTTTTTACAATTTAAAATTTTTAATTGGCACACGGGCAATCATCCTGCCGGCTATTTGTGGCGTCAGATATTTCAGTAAAGTTCCAGAGTTAAGGCAGGTAAAACGGTTTATTAAACATTATCTTTAAGTTACAATATAGAGTGAGAAGAGGTGAGGGGAGACGGGTACAAAAATCAGCGTGGACTAATTAAGCAGTTCCAGTGGCAGAAGTCTCCTGAATTTCGAGGTGCGGGTGTATTTACGTTCATCATACCACGGGGTTTGCGAAGACATAACTCCGCCTCTCTCTTATCTCTGATCGAACCACACACATTTACCAACATGACCCGCATCCGGGGCTACAAAGGCGTGGGGACACGTGTACACTCTAAAGAACTCAGAATCGACGGCCTGATGTCTGACAAATAACAAAATAAATAAAACATAGCTCCAGAGCGCGCGTGGCAAGTATGACAGGAAAGCAAAACTTACAGTGAAAGTACCCGCTTGAACAATACCCAAACTAGTAAAACCCAAATTACCTTTTTATACATTACATATATATATGCATAGTTGCACTCTTATAATTTATTAATTATAATTTATAAAGGAAGATTCCCCGACTGGCTGACTCATCAACGTCCAGCCAAATCTATTGCAGACAAGAAATTCAAAAGAGCTTATTTCTTTTGAGCCCGAAGAGTCATTTGAGAATTCGAACATTCGGAACGTACGTTTGAGATTCGCACGTTTGAGAATTCGCACGGCCAAAACATTCTTATCACACTTCCCTTCATATTTCAATAGAAGATTGAGATAGACCTTAAATTCTTGCTTTAAAGTGTAACGAACACAAATATGGTGATCTCTCACTTATAAGCGCTCTCTTTTATGCACGTTTTTTCACTTACGCATTTTTGCCCGTGGTCCAGGCCGTGGACATGGGAAAACAGTGATAATTCTTGTTCATTTATGAGCTGCACTACACATTCCATGTAGTACAAGTAAAACATATGAACACAGTAGTCTTCAGTGATAGTTGTAGAACTACTGGTTCAACAATTTAATCGCTGGGCTATCAGGGCTTTTATATTATTATTCGGTTTTAAATTACTCGATCCTACTAAATACGGTGGCCAAATGACTTGTCACCTGCCGCTTTTTATAATCCCGTTTTTCCCCTTGAATTGTAATTACAGAAAACTCTCAAGTAAATGCAAAGTAAGCGACTCTAATATTCAAATTTAAGAATTTTTTTAACTTTTCAAAACTGTGATTTTTGTTTTCAGATGCTATCAACGAAAGCTAATAGTGAGCTTAAATGAGGCCAAATTCTGCGTATGTGACAAAATGACGTAAAAGTATCTGATATTTTAAATAAATTAAGAATATCAAATAGAAGCGAAGCAAGGATATATAAAACACATTTAACTGAAGGCAGCACAAAAGCTTCAACAAAAAGGGGACATATGCCCCTAAAAATGGCCAAAGGTGATGAAAAAAAATTGAAGCGGATTGTGAAGAAAAATAGGAAAAGTAGACGACACTAAAAACTCTACAAGTTATGAAAAATTTCAGTGTGAAGTCGGAAACAAAGATGCGTAAATACCACGGTCATTTTTAAAGTAATAACCGATTGCGCATCGTGTCCGCGCATCCTGTCAAGTGACGTCAGTTCAAGGTCGGCCACTCTTCGCCAGTCTCTCACGCATATTCACAATACCCACATAGTGTTTTTGGAGGCGAGTCTTCTGATTGGTGGAAAGTCCAAAGTTGGACAAGATCTCGGCAACCCTTGGCGCACAAACGATTTGGCGTTGGCGTTGTGCTTGTGTTGTTATTTGCCATTTGCTTTGAGTCGTTGTCGTACGTGTTTGCCATTTGCGAGTTGAGACATTATATTGTATTGTTTTTTTTCGCAATGGATGAAATAACTGCCCTAAAATTACCAAACGGGTATACGTATAAAGTAATTAATAGGGATGTCAATCAGTCCGGTATACTTCAGGCTGATCTACGTATTTCTGAAGTTAGGGATGAAAAGACGGCTATGGTTTGTATACACTTTACTTTTACATCTTTTATTTCGATGTTTCTGCTTTATGCGTTTTATCTTTCCATAGAATCGCGAAGTTTATTTTTTTATGCGTGTATTGTTTAGTGTAAACCACGCGGTTTCCTACTTTTTCATTTTTTGGACCGTTAAGTGTAAACCATGTGGTTTCCTACTTTTTATACACCACTGTCATTTCACTATAATCAAATTGATACAATATTTACGCACATTTTAATAAGTTTTCTTTATCTATATTACAGGAGTGGATCAATGCTTTTATAAGCTCCAGCAAAACTGTTTAGAGAGTTGCCAGAACTCACAAATGTGCTGGGAAACGTTTAATCTATAGAAAAGATTTCAGGTGTCAGCACAACACCGATGCACGCTATCGTGGGAAATGTTTACGACAGGTCAAGAACACGGATTGTCCTGCAAAGCTAAAACTTGTAGTGCAACAGTATGTAAATATATTTATATTTTCTTAATACAAACAACGTTGAACTAAAAGCAACACTAAGTTCAAATTTTTGCAAAAGCTTAGCATAACAGCTTTCCAGATTACCTACATATAAATTTGTTATTTATTACTTAATCCAAAGTATGTAAATTGATTGCTATGGTTTAAATTGACTAAGTTAAGAATAGCATCAATACTTGCTAAAACAATGTGCAGACATGCTATCTCAGGGTTTGATCCAGGAATTTTTTCTAGTGTCCCATTTTTGTGAAAACTTATTTTGTAAGTTTAAACACTTATTTTTGTGAGTTTTCATACCAGTTTTTAATAAGACACTTCTGCTAAAATATCTGAAAAAAACATATTAAAAAGTAAGGTAAAATGCCAATGAAGGGCTGCTTTAATTGACTGCATTTTTGTAAAGGGGCTGCTTTAATTGATTTTATTTTTGTAAATAGGTGGTTTTAATTGAATGCTGTATCTTTCATTCATTATTATTCATGAAAAAATATGTATTTGTTTACCGATTGGTAAATACTTAAATTTGTTTACTATTCGGTTGCCGAATATTTAAGTATTCGGCCGAACCGAATACTCTGTTTTTCTACTAGACGTTGGAAATACATAGGGGTCAGTTGATCATCCAATACGAAGCCGCGCAGCGCCGCAGAGGGAATGGTGTCAATCCTTCCAGGTCTCCAAGCGGCGTACCAGATTTGGTGAAATTGTCTTTGCTAGTTTGGCCATGCATTTTCGCCAGCACAAATAGCTGATCTTAATAGTTAGTTTGTAAAAATGCTAATCTTTTGTACAAATACAAATGTATACAGATTAAAGAAGAAATTTGCTTTTGAAGGATTATGTGCTCAGTGACTTTATGGATATCTAATTCGAGTTACGGGTATTTGTTTTCGTTAGAGTTGGGATGCTTATGCTACTGTTTCGTTGTAAGTACGTTTAAAGTTTCGTTATCTTACGTCTTTATGTATTATTGATCATACTCTACTTTTGTAATACATTAACTCATATCTTTCTATTACTTCTGATTAATACAGGTTACACAGTATTTTTTTTATTCATACGATTTCTTTGTTTTTAATTTAGATTCTTTACGTTTACTATATTAGTACTTCAAATATACTATTATAAGTTGTCGTATCTAATTAGTACATGTTAAAATGCCCAATGTTCATCAGTTTACAGTGTTTATTTTCTGTGTACATCTTAATGTTAACTATGTTTTAAGTTATGCATGCTTTACAAAATGTGCTACATGTACTAAAGATTTTAAAATATTATAATTTGCCTTGTTTATAATTAACATAGTGCACAAAACCACCTGGGTGTTTATTTCTGTCTATATAGTAATACTCAAATACTTTGATGATACCATAGAATTTCTTTTAAAGGTATGGGTTAATTTCTTGTATCTATATGAGCTTTTACTAGCTTAATAGCAGGCATGTGGGGCAGATATAAATGTAATTCTGCTTCACACTTGCTATTTTGCTGGAAATATAAGCTACCGTTCTTTTTAAAAATAAAAAATGAATGATAATGCTCTTGCTGTGAAGTCACATCGTAAAGAAGACTGCTTTATCCAACCAACTGATTCTAGGTGCAGCATTTACCTATTGGGAATACAGAATTCTTTTCTAGATCTGCCACTGATCGTAAAGTATCTTATTTTCTGTTGTTATTCTGTTGTATCTTGATCGTGAATAGGTACTGCAATGAATTTTGTTGAAAATAAAAAAATTTTCATGGTTTGTAAATGAAATAACCTATTAGTGATACGCCTGTGAAAGTTAAGGTAAGTGCTTTTGTTTAATTAAATGGTTTTATTTTGTGTATAGACTGATTGAAGATTTTTGAGTAGCTATGCCACAAATATCCATTGCAGTTACTTTAGGTTATGGGCCACTGATTGTCAATCATTTTAATTGCTGTATAGTAAGTTCTGGAATTTACAGAAATGTTTTTAGATTTATATTAAATTACTGTTTAAGGATTTTTCTTTCTTCTTTTGAGTTGCTTTGTAGTAAGTTTAGTTCTTTTGTTTTTACTAGTAAAATTTAGGAATGCAATGTTCTCAGGCAAACATACTGCATTCAGCTAATGTGCCAGATATTACAAATATCCAGCAATATATCTGTCCTCAAATTTCATACTGCGATATTACATATACATAATAAATTCTAAAACTACAAATGCAATTTTTAAATCAAAATATTTCACTTTTAATGATTTTCCAAATTGCAATGTTATCACGCAAAGAAAACAGGAAACACCTGTTCACTTTTAGACATTCTAAGCACTTTTAGACTTTTTTTGAGGTGGTAAATTCTGATGCAGAGGAATATTTTTGTAACTGAAGAAGGGTGAATCTTTTGTACCACCTGAAACAATCATCTTGATGCGTAGCAATTTTTACGTGTGCTATTTTACAATGCTTTTAATTATCTTAAATTTCAACATCAGTCTTTTGCTGAGTGTTCTTGTTAAAGATAATAACTGTTCTTCATTCTTTGGTAAATTTTTATTGTTTTTTTTTTCCTCCAATCATTAACAGTGTTTCTGAGAATACAGCCTCTCGTATATATTGTTGTCTGGTGAGAAAAGTTTTCTTTTTTTAAAAATTATTTTGAAAGTAAGGAAATTTATCAATGTACAATGAATATCAAAGTTACATTGATTTTCAAGCAGTGTTGTCTGCATCAACTTTAATTGCAGTAAAACAGGCATAATTTCATAAAAACAATCCCCAAAAGATTTCTGATTTTTTTATTAAACGATCTAAAACTGGTGAAAAATTTTTTTAAACAATAACGATGAATATTTTTAGAAAACTTGTAACAATACAACTGAATAAGAAACATACTGCTGCCAGATATCCAGGTGAAATTTTGTCTGGATATTTAGTATCTAGCCAAATTGACATCCATTTTGACATTAGTAACCTTTATATGCATTTTAAATTTCTTGAAATTTCACGAATCTCATTAGTGGCATAACTGTCATATTGTCAATATTGAGGCACCAGGTTGCATTGCAGCTGAGGGCCTTCCACGAGCAAACAAATATTGCCAAGTAGGCTTACCCCCACTTATCAGGTATTTCTCCTGTTTAGTGGCAGCTCGTAACTTGAATCACTATTGGTGCTGCTTAAAAAATTATTAAGCTGCTTCCTACTACATGCTCTCCCAGCAATGCTGAAAATTATGGAGCCTTGCCAGGAAAGTACATATCATAAAACTTAAGAGGTTCACTCTTTCCAATGCATAACAATTTTTTTTTTTTTCCTGGGGTGGGAGATATCAAAATTTCTTGTTAAAATGAGCAACCATCCAATGAGATTTAAGACACAAAATGATTACTGTGACATTATCACTTTATAATTTGCAAGAATCGCCTTTCAAATTGTGACTTGATAGCAACATCATTAGATGACTGGTCACAAATGAAGCCCCGCTGTACATAATCACAGATCATTTATTTACAGGGATGTTAACTCCAACACTCGATTTGGGAGCACCCCGGGAGCAGAAAAAATTTCATTTGGGAGCACCTCGGGAGCAGAAAAATTCCATTTGGGAGCACAAAAAAATAGTTTCCGAGAGGAAAACTAAGATTCGAGATCAGAATTAACATGATTTTGGAGCATAAAATTGAAGATTAAGGAACACAATAAATGCATACAAGAAAAGCAAAGTTTGCAAGCAAACACCATTTGCTAAAAGCAAAACACTATTTGAAAGCACTTTAGGAAAAGCTCTGGAAAAAAAAGGGTGTATACAGGCTATGCTATCAGCAACTAGGTAAAAACAATACATATCAGGAGTCAGCAACCTTTCTGTGGTTAAGTCATTTTTTTCCTACTCAAGAACCATGAGTATGATTTGTATGCGGCTTGCGAGCCACAGGTTGCCAATCCCTGTCCCTTTTTTTTTCTTTTTCAGAATCATTTAGGGAATCTTCCTCTCGAAAAAGAGAGCACAAATAAAATGAAAACTAAATTTTAAAACAAAAGCTTCTATCTCATTCTTTGGTTCTGTTACAAATCACAAGTAGTACTAAATGGAGATTTTTGAAAACCTAAATATTATACCTCTTATACAACAACACGTAATTGGTAAGCAGTATCGAAAACAAAATAAATTTGATGGTTAGAATAATTAAATGTGTGTACTTTTAATAGCATATGCTTTTGTATCAGTAATTTAACCTCATCTAATATTTACATATTCATCTATAATACTTGAACACAATATACAAAGCAAATGTAAACAAAAATATTTAATGACTGTTGAGTGTAATTTAGAATTATTAAGAAGTTAAAAATTAAGATTATGAGAAATTAATAATGAGATTACAAATTAAGTATCATAAGTTATCTAGTTTTCTATTTATTCTTTTTTTTATTTTTATTAATTTCTTCTTGAGCTTTTTCATTTTCTTCTAATAGTTTTAATGTTTTTGCAAGTCTATCTTTCCCTTCCGTTAATAGAATCTGTCCACTTTCTATAACAGCCAGTGGCGGCTCGTGACCTGCTTCAGTGGTGGGGCCCGAAAAAAATAGTGCCAGTTCAAATCGGGAAAATACATATACATAGAGCTGTGGCGGATCATTACCCATTTCAGAGGAGGGGGCTTTTTTTTTTTTTTTTAAGCTCGAAAAGGAAATTTTTAATCGAAAAGGTAAAACATATGAATCGTTTTTGTAAACAGTGTGAATACATAAAAACTTTTCGAATAACAAGTTATGAAAGGCGTATTGATTTCTCCTTTAAGTTTTCATTTAAAGACAGCAGATTTATTTTGCACCAAAAAAACATTTTCCTCCATTTTTCTTTCTCAAAAAGGTACAATATCAATTAAAAAAAAAAACAATGCATGTGTACATGTTGAAAAACGAATTGGTCCATAATGTTTCATCTCCAAATAGCAAATCGTGCCCCTTCATAAACAGAAAAAGGTGCCCGTTGCGATGATTAGTACTTGTTTGCCTATCTGGCCGGCCCTGATCGGCGCAAGAATTTGTGTTTCGGCACAGCATTAACATCCCTGTATTTACCATTAACAGTGTGTGCTTTTAGGGTATTTATATTTTTATTTTATAAAGACAACAACATTACACAAGCCAATTTGTTTGTAGTATTTCTCTAAGAGACTTTAATAAATAAAAACTTATTGAAACTGTTTCATCTATTTATTTATGCAATACAATATATTTATAAATTTGATTTCATGGATCATCATACTCACACACAGGGATTATACTTCTCATCTTTCTTCGGCACTTTCTTATATGAACTGATTTCTTTTTTCTCTTGCAGCTTGTACAAATGGGCAGATGACCCTTGATCCTATTTTACAAGCCGAAAAAGTACAAGTACAATGTTGCTCTTTCAAATGTACAGCAAAATTGTACAAGCACTCATTAGGCATAAAAAACAAACTGCGTTGATCACATTCTAGGGAAAAAAAATTTGGTATGATGCTAAAGAAGAAAAATAAAAGCAATGTGCAGCATGCAAAACTCAAACTTGTCTTCAGCAATCAAGAAGCCACACATTTCACACTGTCACATACAACGTTAGGTCTCCTAAGCTGACACAAAAATAGCTTATTGCTTACACTAGCAATTGATTCATAAAGTAAATGAAAACTTAGTATAAAAATACACATATAAAACAATACCAATTCACAGGTATGATTGTTTAGACAGAAATTTTTTTCAGTCTCCATCAGCCTTTACACTGTGTCTTACCAAACAGTGGGATCTGAAAAATAAACAAAAGCATGTTGCCACATGTAAAAAAAGAAAAAGGCGAGAAACCGTAGAGATTAAAGAAGGGGAAAGAAAAAAAAAAGTGGTGAAGGTGGGGGATAAAGAAAAAGACAAACAAAAATAAATAAGCAAAAAAAGAACACAGACCATCAAACCAAAGAACAAAAACAAAGGTAACATTAATTTCTAGTTTCTCGCCTTTTTCTTTTCTTCCATGCGGCAACATGCTTCTTTTGTTTATTTTCCAGTTCCCACTGTTTGGTGAAATGTAGTGTAAAGACTGAAAAAATTTTTGATTGAAACGATCGTACCTGTGAATTGGTATCGTTATATGTGTGTTTTTTACACAAAGTTTTATTTACTTTTAACACCAGTATTTTGAGTGTTTTTACTGAACTGATTCATGCTTGGCAAATTGTCCCTCTTGCCAAATAATTATCAAGTAGTAAATGACTTCATATGATACTGTATAAATACACAAGAAAAATAATTTTATATAACACATAAATAACCTGTTAACTATATAACAGGAAAGATGTTTGTGTGATTATAACAACGCTACGCTCGGGCGATCTGCTAAGGATGGGGGATGCCTTGACAGGAAGGCTTTCTAAGGGTTTCTAATGTGTATTCACGTTACATCTGGAGAAAAATCTACCAAATCTCCAGACCGTTAGATCGACGGCCGCGCGCTGGGACCCAAACATAGGACTTTCATAATTCGTCTGTCTACCATTTTTAGTGACATAACCACTGTGCCAATAATGGGAAAGAAATTTTATTGTAAGTTGTTATTAAATACTACTACAATAGAAACAAAAAAAAAAGCATGAAGGAAAATGTGACACTTTGGACATGCATTTACACTTTATTGAAATTGTTTGTGTGATTATGGTAACACTACGCTAGGGTGATCTGCCAAGGATGGGGGGTGCCTTGGTAGGAGGACTTTTTAAGGGGTTTTAATGCATATTCACGTTACATCTGGAGAAAACCTACCAAAACTCCAGGCAGTTAGATTGACAGCCACGCGATGAGACCCAAACACGGGACCTTAATACTTTGGCCATCTACCATTTTCAGTGACATAATAATCCCTGTGTCATGGAGAGGCAAATAATACTCGAAAGAATTATACAGTTTTTAAAATAATAGACAGTTTTACAAAGATAAAAACTTCAAAGTCTTAAAAAAGAACATAGAATTTTAATTTTCTGCTCATTAAACAAAATCAATTACATTAAGTGATAACTGAACATGTAAATTAACATTTAAAATAATGTAAACAAAAGAATGAAAACAATTGTTATAAAACAGCAATATGTGGATAAATTTAAGTAAGTAAAAATTGATTCCTTTGGCTGTGCTAATTCATAAAACCTATGACAAACATATTTAATTTGAACATTTATAATTCCATTACTCAGTAAATAATTAACATAGTTAACACTTTCATAACTATATAAATTAATTATATTCTATAAAAATTTTATTAGAGTTGAAAATTCATTTTATTTCGCCTCTATTTCAAAAGAAAAAAAATCAACATGCATCTTTCTTCAAACTTCAATCAAAAGTAAATTTTTAAAATCTTGAACTTAAAACAGTGGTTTTTAAATGAAAATGGAATACAATCTTATCTAATAATATTTGCCTCAAGCTTGAATCAGAGCATAAAACTGGACTCATAAATAAGGACAATAATCAAATGCAAAAATTGTCCCACAGTGGTCTGGGCGCTAAACTCTGTTCCCATAAATCCCTTTTCAGTGGCGTTATTCCATAGTTTCCAGTGGGAATAATTGCATAAAGAAACGATTCAATAATTGAGGGTGTCATTGTGTCAAGAAGGTAGATCACGTGACTGCTTGCCAAATTAATTTAGTTCCCATGTTTTGGTAAGAGCAACATTGTACTTGTATTTAAATTAATGACATTTCATTTTAAAAGCTAACGGTTTATTTATTTGCGAAGGGAGGACAGCTTACGTCACTGAATGTGTCGTTTAGAGTTACGTACGTAACTCCCGGAGTTTCCCTGCCACAATTTGGATCCTCATCAGAAGGTGGGGATATTGGCGTAACCAAGAGGGGATAGGCGGGTCACAACCCCCCCTCCCCCCCCCTCCCCGAGAAATTTTTTGCCATACAAAATGTATATTCTTGAATCCCTTATCACACCCACGTATGCATTTATGTCAGTGGCAGTAGTCGTGACCCCCTCCCCCATGAAATATTTCTGCCTACGCCACTGGGTGGGAACTTCTGAATATTGGCACCCCTCTGAAACTGCTAGCGACCACCGAGAGGACTTTCGGAACCACGGATTTAATGTGCACTTACACTGTATGTACATGGTGGTCTTTAGTTGTACTATTTTTTGACGTTGAATGTTTGAAGAAAGTGACAAAGCAAACTTTCTTTTAATTAACACATATTTTAACTAATCTAAATATTTCATTAATAATTAAAGAATATCTGCTCTTTTTTTTTCATTTGAGATATGAACAGTATATGAAAAACATGTTTTGGCTACCTCCTCATTTTTTAGACGTTGTTGTTTATTACATTTTAAAACAAAATAAAAATCTTATACTTCATTTATTTCTTTGTTTTGCCAACTTGCTCCCCCCTCCCCTTGGAGGGCAAATTTGGAAAACTCCTAAAATTTATTTTTAGATATTCCTTTTTGTTGTCTTTTAAAATAAAAAATCATACCCAGACAGCACAGCAAACTTGCAGCAAGCTTGATTTATCAAGTCAATAAACTTGAAAATTTCAAGGGTGTAAGCTTAATGCAAGCTTGAATCAAGTGTTCTAGTTTACACTTGCTCAGCTTGCATTAAGTTGACATAGCAAGCTTAATTTCAAGCTTAAAAAATTTTCCTAAAGAAAAATTTTCACTACCAAATTCTGCAGAATTTGGTAGTTCAGACTACTGACAAGATTTGTTATTCTAAATATTTAAAACATATATCTTCTGAAATTTTGAAAATTCTCAGCATTTTACCAATTGAAGTAAAAAAAAAAAAAAAAAAAAAAAATGCAGAAGGAAGCTAATTCTGGTAAAGGATGTCTTCGAAAAACTGCTTAAGTCATAAGCTGACAGTTAGCAGGGTACACACTAGGAAAACAATTGGACGAGATTCACCCACTTTAGCTTCAAAATTAAGTGGGATTTTTTAAAATCTGAGAATTTTGTTTAATTTGAATTTTTTTTTCTTGATATTTTACAAGCAAAACTAAGATTATAAATATCAAAATTAGCAATATAATATACAAATGAACTTGACAACGATACAATTCAATATTTGATTCTTTACTCCATTAAATATTTGAGCTGCTACCAAAATCAAACAACTCAGCATGCAGGAAAAGCCCACGAGGGTCATTTTTTGAGTGGGATTTGTATGGTATTGCAGGAATCACACAATCCCGCAGTCTAGTGCGAACCCAGAGTTTGGTTATTCTTAGAACAAACTATTATCAATTTAAGCTTACGTTCAGTTAAAAAAAATTTTAGAAGTAATCCAGGAAGTTTTCTTCTTCTTTTTCCTGAAATATTTGAAATACTCTATGTTGCATGATGTTACTTAATCAGCTGATTAAGAAACTTATTGGTTAAAATAAATATTTAATTAATACAATTTTGAAATACTTTTCTTTCTGATGCTAAAAACATTTAATCAAAGTTTAGGAAAGTTCATCTAGTGCTTTTCAAGAGACCTTTTAAGCATGTTACAAAAATAAAATACTAAGGCTTTTTTTAAAAAAGTAAATTATTTAAAGTATTTTATACATTATGATTTACCTATGAAGAATTCTGTGCGCTTTAAAAATTTTTAGATTTAAGGAACAAATTCATATCATAAATTAATTGTATTCATGCCACCTCTTCTTCTTATTTTTCTTTTTAAATAAAAAACTTCTAGTTTTGTTCATGATTTAATTAATTATAACGTATTTATTTATGTCATATTTAGGACAAAATAATGTCTACAAATAAATTTTTCTAGTTTGCTTAGTTTTACAGGAAATTTTCTCCAAAAGAAGGAAAAAAAAAAAACCTAAGGTATGCTGATTCTATGTTTTAAATTTTAATTTCACATAAAGTCATGATGTTAAAGATAGAATTTGTAAAAAAGCTCAAAAGTAAAGAATTTTTAAGTGAAATAAATAAAATTTCAATTTTTTAGGTCCACAAAAGTTTTTTTCCAAAATGTTCAAAGTTTTACAAAATATCTACTTTTTAGACAAACAAACAAACAAAAAAAACAGTGAGGGTTTGAACTGACAAATGTTACAATTAAAGGATTTCTCATCTAATCTTGAAGTCAAGTGCGGCTACGGTGAGGGCAGGGTGCGAACTGAACATTTTCTCCAAGGGGGGACATTTGAAAGAAAACATTCTCCAGGGGGGGGGGGGAACCTTGAAAAGGAAAAGGAGAGAAGATGCAAATGCTCCTTTCACATGATATTTCTTGACAAATGCAGTCGCCGGCACGTGTGGAACTGACTTATATTCAAACAAAAGTCATCGATTGTCTGTTCTATGGAATCACAGATACACAAGCTACATACAATGTACCTGTATTGGATGCCACCTTTGAGGGGTTTTAGCTTAGAAAAGAGACGAAATATTAAGGCAGTCGTCTTAGAGTATAGTAACAAACGATAACATACAACCTTCATTTTGACTTCTTGACTTCAATCCCAAATCTTCACTCACTAGTTAGCAGGGATCCATTAATATTTCTCTAGCCAGGGATATTACATTCTTCAGCTGGGGACAATCCTCGGCATTCCCCCCATCAATTCGCACCCTGGGTGAGGGGGTTATGAGGCCATGGCACCCTCCGAAAATATTTTTACAACTTTAAATTCTCATACTTGATGATTTCCCTCGTTCAATATGTATTTTGAACAATTTATAGACCTATGTAAAAAGTTCAATGACCCCTCCGAGAATTCAGTCTGGAGCCACCTTTGCTTGAAGTTTCCAAATAAGGATTAAACATAAGCACAAATCTCTTTATTATTTTACCAAAATACCATAGTACGTTGAGCCATATTAAATGAATAGCTAAGCCTCAATATACATCCTACATTTTTTTTTGGGGGGGGGGGGACCAAAATTGGCGATAAATGTAATATGGCCTTGAATTCTGTTATACATTCTGTTTTTAATATTTTCCATAACGTTTTAATAACATTTTTTTTGTTGTTGTTAAAATGAAACGAGGGGTTGAGGGTTTTGAAGCACCCCCCCCCCAGACAGAAAAAACAATTATTAGTTAATATTTTTTAAATCTATATTGTTTAGATTCTTAACCCTAAATTTTTTTAACAAATATTCAAATTTTACTAGTGTCTCCAGTTTGAAAACATGTTTGGAAAAGCAATTTCGCAGCTACTCTCTTTCTTTGGCACCGTCAAAAACGGCATTATATGCACGAAAAATCAAGGTTAGATGTATATTGAAGCTGCGCCAAATAAATATATCCTGATAGCGACAATCTTTCAGAACTGTTGGGGAAATAAATATACCGATTATTAATACTTCAAAATGTAAAACAAAATTTTAATGTAAAATCCAGTATAAATCTTCAAAATCCAGTTGAGTTGTCAGTTATGAACAAAGCTTAGTGAGTAGTTGTCGTTAAAAAACTTACTCAAAAGTCCAAATCATTTGCAGTGCAATCACTCAGTGACTTAGGTGAATGCACTTGTAATTTAATTATTCTGTATTAGCTATGTTTTAATTAAATATCACAGTTTCTATTGTTTTAAACACAAGCAATAGTAAAATTTGCACATTTAAATTAAAAATAGGTTTAAAAAATCATAAGGTGAGAAAACAATTTCCATATTTTGAAATACACAAAAATTTAACAAACTACAGGTACACTTGCAATGATAATAAGAAATTTATAGTTATATTCAATATAAATTACATATTCAGAAGTTTCTAATGTGGCTAATTCTATGTCAAATAACACCGTGACAAAGAGTTTACATTAGCTATAAATTTAATTAGCCTAGCAAGGATTAAAAAAATTAAATATCATTATTATAAGGAACAGACATTAGAAAAAAAATTTTTTTTTTTTTCAATAGAAATCGCTCCAGCGTATAAATATTATCTTTGGTGATAAGATTACTGTTAATAATAATAACTTACAGCATATGAAAAAAAGAAAAAATATATACTAAACTGACTAATATTTGACTGACTATCATGCAAAATTATACTGCATCATAAAACCTTTTTAAAAATTACACTATAAATTAATAATTAACAATTTATAAATCAAAAGTAAAGCACATTTAATAATTTTTGTTTAAGTACTCATTATCACGTTAAAAAATATTGAAAAAAAACCCACTAGTACACGGCTAAAAAATGCTAACATTACGGACGAACGATGTTTATTTACATATACGTACATACTCAGACACCACCGGCTTAAAACCTGCAGGATACATATTGGCGATAAACTGCTAATACCTACAGGGTCCGTACTGGCGATAAGCTGCCAAAGCTAGTCATACCACTTGCGATTTATTTAACCAATCGGGAGCATTCATTTAAAACACTATGTGGGTATTGTGAATATGCGCCTCTCACTACACCGACCGCCATTACGTTTCACGTCTCTGTCTGTGTTGGTCGTATGGATAAACTGCTTCGTTTGTCTCCATGCGGAGCCCCCGGGAAGGGAGGGGGAGAGTAGACAATTACAAGGCTTGCTCCTCTCTCTTTCTTCAGTCGCGGCGACCCCGCTCCATGTCGTTCAGTAATCCCGCCGACTGTGAAGTTCGCTCATTTATTGGGTTTTCAAGTGCAAAAAAAAGTCCGTCCTGCTGAAATTCACAGGCAGCTTGTTGAAGTTGATGGTGAAGGTATAAAGGTCGGTCTCACGTTGCGGCAAAAACAAAGACGCAACTGGAAAATTTTCATTGGAAAGTACTGGTCATCCAGCATACAGCCCTGACTAAGCACCATCAGACTTTCGTCTGTTTCCAAAACTTGAGGAATTTCTCGGTGGAAAGTGCTTGGAAAATGATGACAAGTTGGAAGAAACTGTTACTAACTGGTTTAACGGTCAGGCGGCAGAGTTCTTTGATGATGGGATCCAAAATCTGGTACACGACTTGACAAAAGTTTAAATGTTAATGGTGACTAGGTTGAAGACTAGTTGAAAAGTGAAAAAAAATGTTCATATTTTAGTTTGTAATACGATTTCCGTTCATAACTAAATTGTCTCCTACTCCATTAGAAAACGGTTCTTACTTAAAAAATCTGGAGTGACTCCACTAGACTTTCCGAACACTTACGATTAAGATCATTACCAAGCATTTAAATAAATTTTAATCTATGAATAATTCAAACATATATACCAAATTGAAGTTCGATCAAATGCACCGTTTAAACGCTAGCTCACTTTCAAGAATTTCTCCTCATATGTCATAATGTAAAACAAATCTTTGTCATAGTCCTGTAGAAAAATCAAGCCCTAAAAACTTAAGTCCTATGCACATCAAAACTAATACCGGTCTTGCGATGGTGGTTTATAACATATATACCCAATTTGAGCTCAATCGAATGGCCCGTTTAGGAGCTATCGTGTTCACTCACCTACACATACACATACATACACACATGCATACATACATCTCGTAAAAGTAGCATAAATGAATTCAGAAGACCTCAAAACCTGTAAATGCAGCAAAATCTCGGTCGAATTTTTTCATGATTACAGTACTTTCCTTACATGGTACATGTTCGGAAAGTAAAAATGGCCTACGTATATATAAAGCAAAAGGTGGAAGCACCAAATCCGCTCTTATATTAAACGAGGAATGTTTGTGTGTGTGTATGTCCGAACGATCTCGAAAACTGCTCTAAGGATTCCTTTTAAATTTCGTACCTGGGGGTTTTTTAGGCCCCTGAAACGATTGAGCTAGGTCAATTGATTGAAAAAACTCTAAAACGCTCAAAATTTAAAATTTTCGGACGGTAGCGCCATCTATTGAGCGTTTGAAAAACACACTTGATGCAATCTTCCTAAAAGGGACGCTCAAATAAGTTTGGGGCGGATTAAAAAATACACGCCATCGATATATAATAGTAAAAATTAATTTCGCAATGAAATAAAATAAATGGAACTTGATATTCAGTACACAGACAAATAAATATTTTAGTAACTAGATATATTACACCATTCAGCTACATAAATTTGTTTAGAATTAAAAAGTTATTTTTATTTCAAAATATCGTCCTGGCAACCAGCGAAAGAAAAAGAGAAAAGAGTCTTCGTTGCCATCCCCGCAAGCACCTTGATGGAATATACGTAAATAATTTAATTATTCTTAATTCATAGTTATTAATACAAAACTATTCGTAAATCTTATGTAATAATTTGCCTGAATTTATTACAATTATCCTTTTGTAACTAACGTAAAGCTAAATGTATTTTCGCGTATGTACTAAAACAATAAATATTTTTCATGTATTTTATTGATCCATATGATGCGAATTTCAAAAGTGCATAAAAGTTTCAGCTTAGCCGAATAATTTAAATGAAAATGACACCCTTTTCAGTCATTCACAGTAAGAAAAAAGATCCCGTGACGTAACATGAAAATTCCTTTTTTTTTTTTTTTTTTTTTTTTTAATAACGGCACTAGGTTGAATTCTATTTTAACTGCCTTATTCCGCCAAGTTGACGATAAATATTTAAATGTAGTTACCCTGACGATTTTTTTTTTTAATGGGTCAACCGTTTATAATGAAACGATGTTCGAAACTCCGATGAAAAAATGATACGATCGATTCCTAAATTGGTCTCGCAGCCGATATTCAAATTAATTTTGCAGATGATCAGACATCAGTTTAGTTTTCATTCACTGCAGTTGATGATTTCAACTCATTTATTTTATCATCGTCGTATGGACAACCTTTTAAAAGTTGCGGGCAGAACTTTACGATAGTGGCCTCCTGGGCCTGACTTCAGGATGTTAGCGAAATCGCGGGCCGTATAATTCGGATTTATATGGAAGTTTGAATGTTTTATATAGGTTTTATACAGGGTTTTGACTTGTTCTGAGGGCTGGTCCAAAAGCCATGGCGGGCCCTATCCGGCCGCAGGCTGAGAGTTTTCCATATGTGGAAGCAGTAAATTGGGAGGCTGAAATCTGGTTACTCAGATTTTTTCTAATAAATTTTCAATTCTTATTTAGACGTGGATTAGACTATGTTGTTTTGTGTTGTGTACTATCATTAAACTAAAGGATAAAGCCCTTTGTGGAGACAATTACAGCGGGTGATAGAATGTCTACACTCAGAATATTTAATATTTACCCACTTAAAATCAAATAAATTCATTTTCAATTTTTATTATACATCGAAATTCGAATTGTATAATCTGCAGAAACATTTCGTATTCGAAATATTTCGTTTGGTATGCACATCCTCTCCTATATCCATGCTTAATGCATAGAAAACCGTTTTATTTTTTAAAAAAGTTAAACTGAGTAGTAATTTATAAAAGCTATCTTAAGCGAATTGGAATCGTAATTTTTCCTCCAAAGCCTGATAACCATGACTTCAATGTAACGTCAATGCCACTTGCAATAGATATTTCTCAAAAGTCACTCAAATGATTAGCTTTTTTTATTCTCTTAAATGAAATAGAGCTAAAAATACAAAAAAAAACGCTTAAAAATCAGGGAACGGGTGGATTATCAGATTTTTTCTTTCTTTTTTTTTTCTTTTTTTTTTCTTTTTTTTTTCTTTTTTTTTTTTTTTTTTTACATAATTATGATAATTTTCAGGCTGATCGCACCAACGAACCGTGTAAATTTTAAGTTATTAGACAATACATTTTTAATCTGTTTGGATGGTAAAAGTTTTATTTTGAGTGGTTGAACTGGAATTGTGACAGAGTCAGGGATCAGCGTAACTATATAGGAATGATGTATTTTTGATTTATTCGAGGTTAGAAGTCCATTTTCTTCAGTCCATCCGTTTGTTCTATTATTGTCAACGTTTAAGTAGTTGTTAGGGTTATTATAAAAGAATATTTTCGATCTATTCTGTTTTTGATTTCATGATTTCGAAGTGTCCTTTTGTACTAATAATTTAAATTGCGTTACACTTTTTATTTTCTTAAGCGTGAGTTTATAAAATAAAATTATGTTTAAAGCATATTTATGTAAGATTATACTTTTATGGCATCTATATTTATGTATCTATAAGATTGAATTTACGTTTGTAGAATTTGTTTATGCATGATGTATTTTCTTTGAATTAGAAAAAAATAAGTATTTTATGTTTGAATTGAAGCACTATCGAGAAATTTTCAATTTCAATCGTAAAGAATTATCATCATAGATGCATTATAAAGACGTAAATGCATGAAAGTGTAGCTCAAAAACGAGCTGTGGAAACATATGATCACCGACAGCAGCACTTAGCCCAAATGTGTGAACGTGCAGTTCAAACACAAGCAGATGAAACAGATGATTAGTATTTGGAAGGATAACGACATGGAACAGCCAGACGTCGACAAATACTTCGGGTAAACTGTCTAAGTATCTACAAAGCTGCCACAAATGTGGATACTTATTATCATAGTTTAAAACTTTTTAACATGGATTGCATTCACCCTGGAGCTTTGCATTTTTCTGAAGAGTAAAAACAAAAATTAACCGAAACCATTTTGGGGACTGTAAGATTGATGTAGGAGATTCCGAATTTCCTAATGAATTGGTGTGGTTGTTTCTTCGATGTCACCCACATTTCAAAGAATTCGAAATTTGAAAGCATTCTTTACAATGGCTTTGTTCACAGTATATGACGAGTGAAACTATTAACGATTTTGGTGTGTACTGCTACGTTGCGAACAGTGTATAACAGACTTGATGAATTTTTTTTATAAACTCATTCATCTGACAGTTCAACCAACTCAAATTCTTGATGCTGAATTTGAACGTCCTCAATATGGACAGATATATTTCTGAAGTAATGAAGACGCTGTTAGTGAATGCATCGCCCAAGATCTTCGCTGATACCCTCGCTGATCTGCTACAGAAGGAAAGGAGGCACCTTACGTTAAACTACTTTTTGCTCAACTCTGATGGCACCGACGATCGAATATTTAGCATCCCTCTTCAAAACAAAGTATATGCCATTGTAAAATTGAATGCCGACCAAAGCTTACCTGATAATGTATGGGTGATCCGACAGCGATGAAAATCTTTGGCTACCATAAAGATTATTGATACGTGCCAAGGCATTTACGTATACATTATTTTACACTTAAGGAGCCTTTAGATTCTGAGCATGGCTCGGTAACCTGGTACTATTAATTGAAGTGACAGATCATTTGGCGAGTTATGTTTACTACCGTAGTTTGTTATTTAGAAACTTTTCGGGAATGTTTAACCACACTTTGCTGTCTAACTAAACGTTTCAATACCAATGTGTAGCAGAGTGGTTAATGCCACTAACATTGGGAGATGGCTCAAGTGGAGGAATAGGGTTCTGTCCCCTCGCGGGGCCGTCGGTCTAGCGGTCTCGAGTTTTGGGCGGTTTTCTGCAGATGTAACATGAGTACGCGCTAGACTCCCAGAAAAGTCCTCCCCCAAGGCATTTGCCACCCCCTTGTGAATCATAAGGCGTAAACCGCCTGCGCGGTCGCCTCCTCCTTGCGGGTGCATTCCCCCCCCTTGTGTTTGTCCTTTCTTTGACGTGGATTTATAAGCAGTTCCTCATGAACAAGCACACAAATCCGAATACATGTTCCAACACAACACAAAAACACATAAACGCTTCAATTAATAATAGCGATATCAATTTCATTCTCTGAGTAGTTTATTTCATATTTATAAATAAGTTCATTATGTATCAATATTTTTGTTCGGAAATATATGGTGTACTATTAAAAATAGAATCTACGTCGGCTATTTAATTATCTTAAAGTTTGACGTTCCGAGTAAATCGATATGTAACAGCTATTGTTGTCATAACAGTTTCGTAAAGGAGACATTCATGAAGAGCTTCCGATAGGGATTGTCACCGAACTTTACTCGTGAAAAATCACGATGATCAGGATCTAAGATACTCCGAGGTTAATTAGCATTTTACAACACGAAGAGACCTGACAGAAAAGCGGCACTCGACATTTTAGAATGGTTATTGATTTTGTTTCTAAAAGGATGTTCCTAGGTAATTAAAAATTTTCAATCAATATCTTCTCAGTTTCTTTGAACGCTACACGGTAAAAGAAGAAACAAAAAACTCTATAGGAGTTGAAAACTTTTGCATTTATTTGATTTATGAGATCTTTCAACCTGGTATTATTAATTTTTAATAAGTTACAAAGTTATAAAATAATCACTGCCATAATCTTGCGATTATTGTATCACAAGTGTATTTAATTGCTACAAATCTAGCAGTTTTTTGATAGTCACGCCGTTAAGTTTTGCTGTGGAATATTGAGCATTAAAACTTTTCTGAAATGAAACGTGTATAAATTATTCGTACCTAAATCACAGGTACCCAAATAGGTTGCAAGAGGGGTAGTTTTTCCCGTAACCGTCGGTATAGTGAATATATTTATGGCAACTCGAAATTTTTTGCATTATTTTGTACTAAAATACTTGAATGCTTGGGATGAGTCTCTTTACCTCAAAGCAAGAGACTATACGCCCTAAAAATGTTCATAATAGTTGCGCAAAATTTTGTGTCGATCAAGTATCTAACTTTGAAAATTCCAACATTAGCAAGTGAGATGTCATGTGTAAAAAGGTGGGTTTTTTTTCAACTTTTCCAAAAAACGCATGAAATCGGTTTCTGACTTCTGGAACATAAAAATTACTCTCACACATACTCGCGTTTGTACTAACCATTTTAAAATCTTTAAAACCCGATACACATTAGTAGAAGTACTATATTTGGGTTATTAAACCAACCATACATAACTTGTATTGTTAGTGTACTAATATAATACCGCATTAATACTCTTTAATTGACACGTGTGGTTACAACGCTACGTCAAGTCTAGATAAGACATTGTTAACTGTTAGCAAGTCGATGATAAGTCGATAACCAGCAGCGAGTGTGCTCATGAAGATCTTTTTTTGTGTGTGAATTCCGAGCAATAAAAAATATCATCCCGGGTGGCTTGGTGGAGGAAACACTTGGAACAAATAGGGAAACTTTATCCCAATATTGGAAAGCCAATGTTCTGAGATGGCCTTGTCGAAACCCTAAAATAGTAGTTTATTCTTGTCTGCAGCACTGGAAGGATACGGAGCCACCAGGTCAGCTGCCATGGTGCCAGTGGCGCACAGTATGAATGGTAGAACTCGAACGAATATAAGATTTAAAATTGGAATATAACTTTGAAACTGATAGAAGAGCCAGTGATTTCAAGAACTTATCTGAGCCACTTTTCACTAGGGTATCAGCTATTTCAATTCCAGCTATGTCCTCATGGTAACATATGCAGCAGTCGGATTGTCAGTCTGATGCGAGCCAGCTTGATGCCCAATTTTTCGTCCCACTCTCAGAAATTAGAGCTCCACCATGACCGAGTGGATGAAGACATTGAACATGGTAAGATGGCATAAGTGTGAAGGTCCCGGATTCACGGCCATCGATCTAACGGTTCGGTCTAAAGTTTTGGGCGATTCTCTCCAGATGTAACGTAAATACGTGTTAGAACGCTTTAAATGGTCCTCCGCCCAAGACAAGCTTCCATTAGGCAGATAGCCCTCGAGTAGCTATGCTTTAATACACAATACAGCAGAAAATACTCAAGAATTAGTGGATTAAAGGCTAAAATAAACTAAAATTCTCTAATCTATTATACTATATAACTATTTCTCTAATCTAAAACTAAAGTTTTCGATCAGGGTAAATAGATCAGGGTAATAAAAGCAAAAGCTACACAAACATATCTCGCGGGCAGAAACAGGCAACCGTGCCTGCTATGTTACTGTTAGACTACGATTTTATTTTCGAATCCGAATTTGAAGAGGTGTGAATCCTAATCTACTGGGCATTTGCACAATCCATGCAAGGAGAGGAAAGAACAGTACCATCCAAAACTGTTCGTTCTTTCCTCTACACGTTCGGATGTTTGTGGAATGCATGCGGCTTGGATGGAATAATACATATGCCCTAAAAATGATGCTCCTATTAATGCATATTCGATTGTAAAGGTTTTAAAATGGTGAACACAAACGCATGTATGTGTGAGAGTAATTTTGATTTTACAAGATGCGTAATTTTTAAGTTTTCGGAAATCAAAATACCGGTTTCATGTTTTTTTTTTTTTTTTTTTTTTTTAAAGTTGAAAATTCACCTTTTATTTTTCACTGACATCCCACTTGCTAATAGTCAAAGTTGTAAAGTGCGGTAGTCATACGACTCACAATTTAGAGCTCTACATTTTTATTTATTTATTTATTTATTTTTTTTTGTAAAACTCTTAGTCTTTGAGTTATTTGCGAAAAAGTGAAAAAAGTTAGAAATTTTCGAAGTTTTCGCGGTGTCACGCAGAAAGATCACTTTGGAAAACGCTCCTTCCCTAGGATGCAAAAATAAATGGATTAAAACGTTTTCAGCTTTCTTTGAAACGTTTTTAGCTTTCTTCCAGCACAAGAACTCTCCCGACAGCAAAAGTAGTTTTACAGGCAATTAAAATATGTACTTGTTCAGTAATGCAGGATGGTCCAAAAAAATAGGTCAAAAATGTAAAGGGTGACAGAGGGGACCCAAGGCTGTTCTGAATGACATAGCGATGTAGGGTTGGAAAGGTCTTCTTCATTTACCTGCTAAGGTATCCGACTACGATGAAAAGTTCAATTTTGGTGAAAATTTACCTTTTTGTTTTACTGTCTCAAAAAAGCCCATATTTAGATATCCTAAAACTGCTTTTATTTTAATTTTATGCGTTGTAGAAGGCTAGTTATGCCCATTTATATAGTAAGAGACGGCTGTCAAAATTTTAAATGCTTTTATTAAAAGACGAAATTTTTTCGCAGTTACTGCACGAAAAACATAATTTCCCAAGAACTAATGAACAATAAATGATTTAACTTAGCATTCATGCTTCTTGGACCTATATGAGTGTAACAGACCACATATTTTGGTGTAGATCTATTTTATTGGGTTTTACAGCTTTTTTCTCTCTATTCTAAAAAAAAAGTAAAGGCCGCTGCCGCTGGCGCTGTCAAAAGCTTGTTGTCCTATCTCCTCCTAAACCGTGGGGATTTGAGTTTCGACTAAGGTGCCCACAGATTCGAAAAATTCCGAGGAACCTGCTAAGCTGACTTCAATTTCGAAAATAGAATTATTTTAGAAGATATTAATAAAAAACTGAAAAAATAAACATAATGGTTGCCATATTTGGCATAAAATCATTCATTCCTTTGCAAAAAAGCGTTTCCAAGTATCTAGAATCGCGTGAAATTTACAAACATGAGTTAGAATTACACCCATTTTACGCCAAAACAAAAACTATCTTCTATATTAATAAAACAATGAGTAAACTGTTAGTTAGTTTGTTTGAATGTGTTTCACGTAGCTCGCAGACGGGTGATCGTAGACCTACCAAATTTTGTACGGAAATTTTCCATGACAGTTCCCGACACACCTCGAAGCGATTTTTTCAAAATTCGAATTATTTTAGGAGATATCGATAAAAAACGTATCGCAAAAGGCTAATTTTTGCTTTCCGCCATTTCGTAATTGTAACCCCACAGTGGAAAAAGCGCCGTTTAAGCTTATCTAGGTTGCCACATTCGGCAAGTTTATTAAATTATTCGGCCAGTTTATTATTTGATTCACTCTTGAAGTAAAAATAAAAGAATAACGATTTTTTTTTCTCTAGATTATTTGTAAGGCTGTTTTTAAATTAAAATATCGTGTGCATGGGAAATCAGGGCAGGAATGAAATGTTTTATACTCAAAAGAAACATATTATTTAGAAATTTTCTGAGGCCAAAAGTGTGCGACTTTTTAATTTGGCGAAAAATTAAACTTTTTTTGCATTTCTGAGGAGATTATTCTAATGCTTGGCGCAATTTATCGTAATTTAGCGTCTGCTGAATACACCTGAGAATAAGGTTTTGAAATTTTCATTCAGTTGGAATTGTGCATTTTTCTGTGCAGCTTTTCTCCATCTATTAATGACTATGTCATTTTATCTCTCACCCCCTTTATTGAAAATTGTATGAAAAACGTGTCCCAAAAATGCGACATAAAAGTATGCCACATAATTTTACATATATTTAAATACTATTAGTTCACAACAGCTTTAATCTATTGTTACAATATTTCGTAAGCTATACAGAATATGCTTCACATGTATTTTTTACATATATTTAAATACTATTAGTTCACAACAGCTTTAATCTATTGTTACAATATTTCGTAAGCTGTAGAATAGGCATCACCTGTTTTTTTCTATAAATAGGTTACAATAATATGAAATAAGTAACTCAAAATGTGTTACACAAAGTTGACAATTTTCAAATAGTAAATTCGCTTAGACAACAGGAGTTTATAATTAGCGATTATTCGTTTTACCAAAACAGAATAACTAATATCTTGAAAATGAAAAATAATTAAAATGCAGATTATTTTAAAGCCGGTTCTCGTCCAGCTGAATTATTTGCTACCCATAGAAATATTTGGTGGCGTTAACTATGCCATTATAGCAGTTATAGTACACTTTGGATATTTGCTAGCGCGACGAGATGGTATAATTCGTGGTGCTAAGTACGCCAAACGGCAAACGATTATATGAATGAAAATATGGATAACGGTTTTCCGGTAACCTTAAATGAAGAGTAATTATAGGTTGTAAGCATGTGTAAATCGCCAAATAATGAAAAGTCGCCATGGGTGGCAAGCTATCCTATCTGTCCCGTAGCTTTTAAAAACTTTACATGTACGCAAGTCGCCAAATAATGAAAATTCGCCATGGGTGGCAAATTCGCAAGGTGTCCAATAGGTTTTACATTATTAAAAATAGAGCTGAAACAGATGTTCTGATTTTATTACGCTTTAGCTACTAATTAATATAACTTTTGAATGGCAACAGTAAATATCATTGTGTTTCTGAGGAGTGCAAATAATTTTTCCAGCGATTATAAGCGGAGTCCGCACTCCAGGTGGAGTACAGCTCAGGACCCGTACAACACGGATTCCCATAACAAAATATCTTCCGTGTTATGAGGGGGAGGGGGTCTACTGTATTGTGAAGTCTAAATTTTTATGTACCAATGAACATGCAAGAACCAAGCAATGTGTAGCTCAGTAACATTCTATCTGATCCAATCTTCGGGTTTTGTGTGTTGAAATTATGTCTTTTTTACGAATAAGCCTTATTAGGGGCCGAATGCCTCATGCGAAAAGCGAGCGTAGCGAGTCTGGGGCCTTGGCCCCTAGTATTTCAGAAAATGGAATGAGTTTGAAAAAAAATTCTTATCTTCACTACACTCGACTAATCATATATCCGAAAGTTTTGAAAATATAACCTAACCTGCTGTCTGTTACATTAACAAAAGTTACATGAGTACACATGCAAAATCGCATATGATTGTTTTGAAAAGAATTTTTCGCAGTCCGTTTTCCCCAGCGATGAAATTTTCATTAAATTTTTCAATAATTTTCAATTCTTTAAAAAAATAAGTATAAGTATAATTTAAATTGTTATCATTTTTACGTTCTTTCTTTAAAACACACCTAAAAAAATATTCAGCATGTTACACATTAATTATTTTAAGAAAATGGTCTCCAAACTTAGTCGGATATCTTAATAGTCCTTTTGGAAGAAATATTGAAGTAACAGCGAACTTTCCAACCGTCGTATGCCAAAAAGTAATGCATCTTTCACAGAAAGCACTGAACCAAGATTGAACGTTTATAAATTCTATTTCGTTTCATTGTTTCAAATCTCGGAGAAAAGCTCACTGTTTTTTAAACTCGATTGAGAGATTAAACAAACAGCCCAACTGTTCTTCCAAAATGATTATCAACAGGTACATGAAGACGACATTTCCGAGTCCACATCGCTGTGAGATTCGTAAATTCCTACCTTCCGTCTTGGTCCCCTCTATCACCCCTTACATGTCTGACCTAGGGTTTTGAACCACCCGGTATAAGTTTCCAGCATGACCACTATCAGAAAAGGAAAAAGTACTTTTACAGGCAATATGCGCACGAACGCAGTAGCGTTAAGTTGCCTACACGAATACTATCAGGAAGGAAAAAGTAGTTTTACAGGCAAAGTAAAATATGTACGAACACAGTAATATAAACTTCCAGCACGACCACTATTAGAAAGGAAAAAGAAGTTTTACAGGAAATGTAAAATGCGCACGAACACAGTAACATAAGTTTCCTGAACGAGTACTCTCAGGAAGGAAAAGATAGTTTTGCAAGCAATGTAAAATATTCTGTGCTGATTACAGTGAATTTCCGCAAAGTTGGAACCTTACTTATAAAAAGAATACTTTCCTAGTTCTGACATAGAAAACTTATTTATGATCAAAATTCGTTTTTTAACTGAGTCTCTAGACATGAAACATGTACATATAGACATTACGAATATCACTGTACGTTTATTTGCACACGCAGTTGTTGCACACTACAACTAACCTATGAAAATATCAAAGATTTTTCAATGATGAAGCAATGAAGATGAAGAGTACTGCACAAGAGTGTAAGAAAATTGCAGAATACAAGCAGATGTTACTGGACAAGAAAGAAATGCAAGCTTACTGCTCCTCTGAAAACAGACAGAGAAGGGCAGACGTAGTTAATACAAGAGTCATATTACTAGAAATAACACAAAATCAGTAAAAAACAATGGCAAACTTAATTTTGATTTTTTGACTTTATGAAATATGGTTTATTTTATGTGATAGAAAAACGTATTTGGGACTGCTACAAAATGTACTTGAGTAGAATGCAGTTTAAATTATGCAAATAGATAAATGAACATTTGAGAAAAATTATGCGTGGTATCCCTAGTAGCAATGACTGCTTGTTTTCTGCTCGGTCGTTCATCGACTCATCGTTAACTCATCGACTCGTCGAATTCAGTCATCGGCAAGTGCACTTTTGTTTATCTGCAATAGATGAATTTTTATTCATGGATAGAAGTGATCTAGACGAGCAGTTTCGCCGATGGGAAACCGAAAAACAATATCTTATCCGAAACTGCAGTTCTATAGTCATCGGGCCTCGCAGGTGTCCCCAGTGGTTTACACTTTACCCAAATTCCTATAAATATTTGCGTAATTTAGATGTGCCTTTGCATAATCTAAGGGAAATTTTGAAAAATTCTTGAATTAATCGCATAATTTACTTCAAATTTCTTGTATTAGGGTTGGGGGGGGCAGGGGGTGGTATCCTCCCCCCCCCTTGCTCCCTCCCAAAAAAATTAAATTTGAAAAGAAATATTTACAAAAAAATGTAAGTGTTTATTATATAAAAATGGTTTGTAATATTTAAATAATTTTTTAAAAATGTGTTTAAAAAAAAGAAAAGAAAATCTATTTGAGCGTCAGCTGCATAATAAGAAGAACGGAAACTTCATTACAATGAGCAACTCTTTTGAAACCTATTTAATGTAAATAGCAAGAAGAGAAATCAGTAAATTTTAAAAAGTTATCAAGAAATATAAAAGTTAAAATCACACTAAAATTCCTATACAATTGGCAATATTGTTTCTTAATTATTAATTATGAATGTTGTTACTACTTAATACATTGGGAAAAAGTGAGGTACAGCTTTAGTATGGTCCCTTTGGCGCGCTTTATTTTTGGCGACTTTTTTTGGCGCGATAAAGGATGCCAATATGGTAACCCCGCCGTCTGATGATCCGGAGCAGTAGATTCATCCGTGACGTCACGGTTTCGCTAACGTTTTCCTCCAGCGAATAGGGAGCGTTTGTTCCTTTATTAAACTTTTGGAGACCCCTTTGCCAGTATTTCGCGCGGGAGCTTCGAGTGGTGGAACCGCCATTACGCTTTATGGTTTTATTTTAATGGCTTTATTTTAGATTAAATTTCATTATTTAATGATTACTGAAATTTAAAATGGATGTTCAGGCTCATACTGACTGTTTATATACAGTTTTGTATGAATAAACATTCTTTTGATAGTACGTTTCAGGTTAATATTTTCGTTCTGGATTGTTTATTTCTTAAGGGTAGAAGCAACAAATAATTACGTTATTAATATTTTATACAGTGAAATAATTTTAGATATTTTGATTTTATTATTGCCATATTGTAATAATAAAGGGATTTTAATCAAGGTATGTGATAAGCATTGTTTGTTTTTATTTGTTATTATTACCTTTGTTTATTTGTTAATGGTAGGAGCAACAAATAATTCCGTTATTAATATAATATTTGATATTTTGATTTTATTATTTCAATATTGAAACAATTTAGCGATTTTAATTAAGGTATGAGATAAGCATTGTTCGTTATGATTTGAATTAGTTCTTTATTTTGCTTACGTAGTCTTTAGTCAGAATGCTAAAATGTATTTTAATTTTTTTGTCTTTTTTATTTGTTATTTTTGTGAGGTATTGCCTTTAGAATATTATTTGTTTGCATTGTTTAATTTAATCTACTAAAAAGAGAAAGGGGGGGGGATGTTGAGGGGGGGCACAGCCCCCCCCCACACAAAAAGAAAAGTTATTAAATTTTATTAAACCGAATCTATATGTACATGTAAGCTTGTTATCTGTTTAATTTTTTTTCATAAAAATATTTAAAAGCCATTAAAATAAATCATAGCAAAATTAACGGCGACGATCAATTATCTCGGAACCAGCGCCATCCGATCCGCCATATTGTTTACAATTGGCATCGGCAAGGCAAACTTGGGATTTGGCGACAAAATCTTGTTGCCAAATCAAAAAATCGCCAAAAAGGGACCATACTAAAGCTGTTCCAAAAGTGAAATTAATTTCTTACCAATCGAATATTTTGACTATTATTAATAACAGCTGAACAACACTTTGTCAAAATTTCACTCAAAGTCCCAATCTGAGACTAAAATAACCGCTACTTCATACTTTGCCTTATACATGACAAGATTCGATGGTCTAGGGGTAGCGCGCTCATCTCGTAATCAGTACGCTCAAGTTCGGGCCTGGGATAGGAATATTTTTTTTTTTTTTTTTTTTTCAGAAAAACGAAAATTTAGCATACAAAAGACGAAAACATAATAAACAGAACCGACATTTTTTGAAAATTTTGCTGCCAGTCGTTTATTTTTTATTAACAAATATATTTTAAACAGTTTATCGGTTTCTTTTCGTTATTTCATCGGAGTCATCGGGAAACGATGATCGGCTTTATGGCCCCCCGAGCGTACATTTTGTACCAGTTGCCGATGAAATTTCCCCTTTTTTGGATGAAAAGCCGTGATCGGCCATTGCTCCTTCTCCTCGGATTTAACTCACCCACCTCTCATCCACCGATGGGTTATTGCTACTAGGGATGTGCGTTTAAATCTGAGGCGCGTCGTATCGCGTCGAAAACCAAGATAAAGTGAAGTCGCGAGCTTCCATATTGCGAGGAATGGCTGTATAACATGTAGAATACAGTAACATTTTCAAACATAGGAAAAGGTTCTAATGATTAAATGGTCCTTACTCAAAACAGTTACGATAACCCGACGTAAGTACAGTAATCGATGTGATGGCTGTTCCTTTTTCATGATATAAAATATGTTTATAAAAATGAATGTTGGCTCACTTAAGACCATGCGTTTGGGCCAGTGTCTGACTCACGAGTCAGAGGTTCACCATCGCTGTTCTAGGGATTCAAATTTATAAGTTTTTACATACTAACTTTTTAACACTTTAAATTCTACGCTGAGTAGAATTCCATTTTAAAAATATTGTTTTTAAGTTCTAAGCAAAAATTAACGACATTTGAAATCATTTTAAAATATTAAGGTTATTTGGATTGCTCAAATCCATCAAAATTCAGATCCAACAAATTCTCTACTTCAAAAATTACATGAAATCAATCACCTAAACGTCATATGTAAAATGCCAAATATTAGGCGATCCTGCGCGATATCTGAAAACCCTGTTTGGGCTGAATTAATAATAGGGGAAAAAATTAGTACGACTTTTCATCAGGGTTCGTTGATATACATCAATGGATATATGTCGTGATATATATCATGATATATATCCGATATTTATTTTATAATAAATATCATGATATTTTTGATATTTTCATATAAAGTGTGGGAATAAGTTTACCGATTAGGGCAGGAAAAGAAAAGATTTTTCTTTTATAGTATCCTTATTGTTTATTATTTTATCGTATATATTTATCGTATTGTTTATTCCTTCTAAAGAAACTTTGGTGATTTCAAGAAATTTCATCCTCCTTTTTACCACAAGGGTGTCACTGCTTGAGTAATCAATTTTAGAAGGGGGTGGAGTGGGCAGGACATAATCTTCTCAGACTTTCTATATCATCCCTATTGAAAGGAGGAAAGGGGAATGACTTTTAGAATAATACTTTCCTTATCTAAGCGATTGTTGAAAATGTAAAAGAAGGGATGAGATTGGCAAAGAGCAAAAAAGCTGAAATCATGCGAGAGCAAAAAATTTATACATATGATATTTATATGTAATTAATGTGAAAGTTTTAAGAGAAGAAAAACATTGGAACATGCTACAACATAAAAATATCACACAGTTAACTCATAACTACAATCAGGAATTCACAGAAAAACAGAATTTTCAGAGAAAAAAAGACAAAGTGATTTCCTCTTTATTCACAAAAAGCTGAAATCAGCTAAAAAGCTGAAGAATCTCATTCCTGTAAAAGAAACCCTTGTAAATTAAATGGACTTAAGTTCAACAAATGCATAGATTTCACTTGGAATAGGTGAAATTCCCTATAAATGGAAGATGACAACTTACCAGGAGAATGATGGAATGACAACAGGGGAAATTTGGTGCAAATTTATCAAGAGCACAAACTTGAAATTGATAAAGCCATTTGCAATTTAGTCAATGATATAAACCTAATGGTTAACTGTTCTGATTACATAGGTATTTTAGGACCCATTTCAAATGCACTTTATGAGGACCAAAGTGATCGATGTACAATGTGTTGCCATGTTTTGCAAATTAAAGGAAAAATTAAAAGTATACGGCAGGAAAGATATTATGAGAAAATTCTCAGACAGGAAAGAAATGGCTTTATCATCGGCACATTTAGCTGCATATATGTTGGACCACAGATATTGTGGGAAAAAATTAAGTTAAGATGAAACCCACATAGCTTTTAATTTCATATGCTCAATTGATAAAGAACTTTTGCCTATGGCTATGAACTTTTTAGCCAAAAAGAGCCCTTTTCCAAGTTTTATGTTTGAAGATGAATTTCTAAATGTTGAACCCATAGTTTGGTAGAACACTATCAAAATAAAAGACCATCTGAAAGACAAAACATTGCACCTAATTGAAATAGCAGTTAGTTACTGCTAGTCCATCAACAGCTGGGCTAGAAAGGATATTTTCTAGCTTTGGATTAGTCCAGTCCAAACTACGTAATCGCTTATAGGGACTGAAAAAGCAGAGAAACTTACTATTTTGTTTAAAAATTTTAATAAAAAGAAATAAATGGAGAATTACATGTTATTTTGAATTTGTAATTAATAAAATTATCTTGGCACTGGAGATTGAATCTTACATTTTGCATTTTAGTGAGTACATAGAACATATTTAGTTTGTTTCTGTTTCCTACTTTATCTGGTAAAATTTTGTTGTCAAATGCAAAATATATAACTATTAGCAAATATAAGTTGAATATTTGTTATAATGTTTATATAATGCTTGAAAATATTTATCAACAATAAAATTAACTTTTTATCAGAAATATTTATAAATATCAAAATATCGGATATATATCAAAATATCAGATATATATCAAAATTATCGGATATTTTTTATATTTTCGAAAATATCATGATATTTACGATCCCTGCTTTTCATAAATTCTTCCTTATTTCTTGACGTATTCTAGAAGCGTAATAAATTATTGTTGGAGATCATATTAAACTTATTTTTAAATTATGTTTGTTAATTTATTGCATTATAACTCAAATTTTCCCTGTAAAATATTTTAAAGCTCATAAACTTTAAGATTTGTAAATCTTTTTGCAACTATTAAACATTAATTAAACACTTATAAACGTAACAAGATAATTATAAATTATTATTTATAACTAATTACATACAGGGTGATTCAAGATAACATGGGTAATATAAAAGCGCAAACCATGCATGCAAATCCATTAAAAATCGCACAGGAACATGGGGCTGCAAACGCCATACATTAGATATTGCTATATTGCGCATTGTCATGTTCATTGATATTTTGTCACTTTCCCTTCGCAGGTGTGGCAACAGACATTTCAACTTATCCGAAGCTGTATATGCGTACTATGCTTTTACCCATAACAAAATCAACTGAGCTTTTACCATCTAAATCATATTTTTCGGTGCATTTTAATTAATGTTTTTTTTAATGCAGAACTAATCATACTTCCGTTGCAAGACAATGCAGACAAGAAATTTTTAATGGCGTTACGATTCAGCGAATTAAATTCCAAATCCTATTCTACTTTAATCTTAATTCATATATTTTTATTTTAACGCGTAACTTTTAATGAGGGCTTATATGTGCATTTTATTATCTGACAAAATTAAAACACATTTTGACAGATAGATTTCACTATGCGACAATTGAAAAATTCGTCAATTATACATAACCTTAAATTTTTTTAATAAACTATTTAACTATTTACATCTAAAAATTATGCATGAAAATATCCAATAAAATGCAAAGAAGTTAAATATATATATATATTTTTTTTAACGAAAAAAACTTTGTTAGCTAATACAGCTTTAAATTATTTGCATATATCCAGATCGCTAATAGTTAAATAGGCATGGTACGAAGTGTCTAAAACAACACTTGAGGAACATTTGTTCAAGTAATTTAATTTTTAGAGCGATTTCAGCTACGTTATTTTAAAATCAATTGCTTTGGCAGCTTATCCGGATCTGCTCAAAGAATAAGAATTGATTTATACGAGCCTGGTGCAAGAGTATATTGCAAAAGGGTTAATTTACGGATAAACTCTCAAAGAATGAGAAAATTAAGAAAAACCTCAGGCCCAAACAAACCAAAAAGCATGAAAGTTAGAACAATACCTTGAGACTTGGCACATCTGCATACGATCTTTCTCCTTTTCTGAGTATCCCATTCACTCAAGAAGAAGGTAAGTTTTGTATGTTTATTCACTGTTACAAAAATCCATTCACCAAATTTAAATTAGCTCCTTTATAATGAAGTTTTAACCAAATTTCTCCCGTTTTAACTCATTATTAATATCTAGTTTATCACACAATGAATATTCAAGAAATATCTTTAAAATTCCAACTTCTTAAATAACTCATACTAGCTATTATAAATTAGCCAAGTAACTTTATTCCCTAAATGATAAATTTTGACGCTAAATCGCCAGTCATCAACAATTCTCCATCAAGGTTTAGCACAGAACTTTTAACAACGGATGCTGCGAAAAACAATCCATTTTGAAAGGCTCATCACGTAGGTTCACCTTTTCATCTGAATCTCGGAAATCGAGTCACAGCTAATACCCTCACTAATTCAATGATGCCTTTTAAAGGTTTATCCTCTGGTGAAATGTACATTCCACTCTTTAGCTAAGAATGTGAATAATTTAAGAACAAATACGGCGAGCGGCGCGCACGTGCTTTCAAGAATCTTTCCTCAAGAAACTCTAAGGGGAGATTTGCTTTTAAGTTACGTATATTAGATGAAACCCCGATAAATTTCAAGATAACTGCGACTAATTTACTCTCTTGAGGGGAAATAGCTGAGGAATTTTTAATGTATAAAGGAATAACTAAACTGCTACGCGAACAAGGGAGAATATAAGAACATATCCTGTAATGTTGTCAAAGATAAATTTCCCACAAATTTCTAGCTTATGTGTAAATTCCTGTTCCCCACAGAAAAAAATCCAGAAAAATAATGCAAGCCAAATGCATCGATTATAAAACACCTTTCAATACAACAGTTTTTCTTGCCCCAGATTTGGCGATGTATAACGTGTAGCCTGTCGAGTAGGGTGGTGCGAAAAGCATTTTTTTTTTTAATTCGAAACGTCACCATGTGCAGTAGTTGAGGTTTTGATAGTAAAATTAAACCCTGAAATTTGGATGAAATTGTTTAATATCTTAGGCCTCCTCAAGATCCACGAATTTTGGAAATTATAGGAAAAAATGCTTTAAAATCAACTGCTCTTTTCATTAAAGAAAAAAAGAATTATGAAATGTCACCAGGTTATTTCTTTGCACTTTTGAGTATATAAACATTTGTAAAAAGCTAGCAGATGTAAAATTAATTCTTAGGCCTCCCCAAATCCCTCAAAGTTTATCATTTTTACTCCAAAAATAGCCCGATAAATTGGATTGTCGAGATATTGGAGATAACTTTAAAAAAGCTGTAAGTACGGTCACTGTCAATGCAATTTCGTGAGATCGTGCAAAAGTACTTTAAATGTTATTTTCATCCTTTGAATTAAAAGTAAACTGTTTTTAATGTTTATATATATTTATTGGATTTTGTTTGAAATTGATTAATGTCCCTAAACTGCCACAAACGGAAATGTATTGAAATTTTTTTTAGTACTCTTGTAGAAAAACTGTAAATGCTACAGACACTACTTTTCATGGAGAGCATTTTGTAATTCTTAATAGCGTATTGTATCAATTTTGCTTGTTTGAAGTAGCCGAATATCTCTAAAATACGGTTTAAAGTATGACTGCCGTAGAGCTTAATGCATTGGTATTCTATAAAAAAATTATGAATCTTACATATACCATTTTCAGTAGAGCGCATGGTATAGTATACAAGATATCCAGAGCTAACGGTGCCCAACGACCAATTCCTGAACAGTTGATCAGAGGCGTATACTTTACAGTTGCAAAAATTCTTTGAATTTTAATATCTGTTATCGCATAAATATCTTAAGTCAAAAAATCTATTCCTGTAAAAATTACAAAATTTAATTTTTATGCAGCACCTAGTTCTACCAGTTGTATTTAAAGAAAGTTTTCTTGCACAATTTCATAAAAAAAAATGTCCGTCATAAGACTACAGGTCAGAAGAGAAATCTTCTTGCCAAGCTTTCAAAATTTATATTCATGCAGTTAAACAGGTTTTCATACATTATTGTATTTTTATTAGAAAACAATAAAACATTTATGAACGTTTATTCACACTTTTATACATTTGAAATTCTTTTTTTTTAAATTAAATGTTTGTTTTTTTATATCTGTAAGGATATCGCACATTTATTTATGGTATTCTCACAATTTCACATATTTTTGTACCTTTGTACACAATTTAACGAAATTTACACTGGGTTAGCATTGGAAATTTTTGATTTTTTAAGTTTAATTACATTTCAAACTTCGCGCTCGATTTGTGTGCACATTTATAATTTAAAAAGAGAGAGGGAGTGCGAGCACAGGCGGCAACTTGACACAGCTGGCATATGCGCACGGTATACATCAGCAATACAAATTTTTCGCCACGTGTTGGATTTTGTTAGATTTAACTAATAATTATGTACGTGAATTTATTAGTATCAATAATTATGTACTTACGTTGTAATGAACAGTAATCCTATTTATATGTAATGAAGCACGGATTTATAATTCAAATTCAAATGCACTGTAGTATAACACTTATAATTTAGATAATGTACAGTATATAATTATTAACACTCTCCACATTATCAAATTAACATTATTCCACAATAACTGTATAGCTATCCAAATTATGTAAAGTTTTTTAAATAAATAATCGAAAATTATGTCGCCTACCCAGATAGAAAAAGTCTTTTTTTCAAAAATCATATAGATTGTTCACAATTTGTGCATAAAAGTGGATATTTTTGAATATTTTTAAAATATATTGTTCAAATTATATGCAGTTTTTGTGCATACTAAAAAAAATTTGCGCAGTTTGAAACGATTTTCAGAAATAATCTCAAAATCTAATCAATTTTTTTAATCCAACGCCTATAGCTTATAATTTGAGTGATCACCTATCATGTCACCAAATTTCACTTCTTTCTCTTTAGTAATTACTACACGATGTTCGAAAAAATACGCAGTTTGAAACAACTTTCGGGAAATCTCAAAATCTAATAATTTTTTTAAAATTCGACGCCTATAGTTTAAGTTGAGTGACCACGTATCATATCACCGAATTTCATTTCATTCGCTTTTGTCAGTTTTACATGATGTGCGAATAAAAAAGCGTCACTGACAGAACGACAGACAGACAAACTTATTTTTTTTACGGTCGTACTAGGATCCCAAATGATTAAAACGGATAGAGTTCGCAAAATATTTTAATACCAAGTAGTGTACAAGGAAAGTCTAATTGTATTTATTTAAATACATAAAAGTTCCCATTCCGAAATTGAAACAATCACTTCAAACTCTAGTCAGTTCATCCTGAGTCAAACCTGTCAGGTGGTTAGAACGCTCGCCTAACACACCTTGGGTCCACAGTTCAATACTACCCACGGAAGCTAGATGGACTCAGTTAAAAAGTAACTTGAAGTTTTTACGTATGATAACAGATGGCAACACTAAAATTCAAAGAAAGGAGGAAGAAATCTCAACAGGTGACGCCACAATCCACTTTTTTCCCATATGTATCTGAGAGAGACGGTCACGCGAATTCAGTCCTTTTCCCCATCCCGGAAATGCCCATCGTGCCTAAAGAACTTTTCACTTTTAAATAAGTCATCATTTTACGACCAAAATTCACCGAGTTATGAAATAGCAAATATTTTCACATAAGTCACTTTTCCATACTCAAAACTTTCACATAACGAAAAACCCTTAAAGGAGCATATAAATATTGAAATTTTAAATCATGTTTTAATTTTATTTGCTAACATAATTCGGGGAAAGAAGAAAAACTTCTAACAAGGAGAGGCTCAGACGTTGGGATCACCGATTTTGATGAAATGTTTATGGCTTATAGGGGGCCTATAGTGTAGCAAAATGCCAAAGAACTGGCCGCCAACTCTCGCTTATTTTCGAGAAAATTCCATTTAAACCTTTAATGCTCTGTTATATGCCAATTATTTGGAAAATTGCTTGCATTGAGTGTGGCGCCGTGGTTTCGCTTTTAAAACTGGAGTTATAAAGGTCTTTGTTGTGTATATATTTGATAATTTACTAATATTTTTAGGACCAGGGAAGAATAATAAAAATGGATTTGCTTCTTTCTTCATTTTGAATGATCCAATTATTGTTTACAGTTTCCCATTCAGCTAAAACGTGTTACACACGTGTAATTACAATTAGAAATTCAATATTCGGTATAAACGATAAGTTAATCTGCCTTTCATCAGAAAATTTTTCTGCAAACCATGCATGTTTTAAGATTTCAGAAAAGAATGCGTGAATGCGGTGATAGCAGAAAATACATGACTTAATGAATTTTTATTGCATCTTCTCAGGTTACTAATTCCCGTTTATTTTGCATAAAGTATGGAGATTTTTTTTTTTTTTTTGGGGGGGGGGGTACATTTAAGTTGGATTACCTCTAGGGGACAAGATGAATTACTTTCATCGTCATAAAAATATTTTGTCATAAATTTCTGGATTTGTTTGACCTCTCCTAAAACTTCTCGTTCCCTGCATATGGTTTCAAAATTTGGTCAAGGAATGAAGAAAGCATAGTGGTTACTTGTTGAAAGTGTCCCGGGCTTTGAACAAGTTACATCCCCATTGGAATATTCTTTTATTAAATTCTCTATAGTTTTTTCAACTCGGAAGCCAAAAGCTCCTGGTATTTCAATATTAATATATTTTTTTTTCGTTATCTACTACTCGCGAAGTTTGACGAATGTAAAATTATATGCATTCTTCATCAAAACATAAATCTTTTAAGCATATAAAAAAGTTTAACTTATCGTTTATACCGAATATTGAATTTCTCATTGTAATTACATGTGTGTAACACGTTTTGGCTGAATGGGAAACTGTAAACAATAATCGCATCGACCCTCACCATGGCACAGTGGTTATATCACTGAAAAGGGGAGACGGCCGAAGTGTGAAGGTCCCGGGTTCGGGTACCGTCACGCGATCGTCAATCTAACGGTCTGGAAATTTGGTAGGTTTTCTCTAGATGTAACGTGAATACGCGTTAGAGCCCCTTAGAAAGTTCTCCAAGGCATCCCTCATCTTAGGCAGATACCCCTCGCGCAGGTTTGCCTTAATTGCATCATTCAAGATGAAGAAAGAAGCAAATCCCTTTTTATTATTCTTCCCTGGTCCTAAAAATATTAGTAAATTATAAAATATATACACAACAAAGAACTTTATAACTTCAGTTTTAAAAAGAAAGTCACAATATATTTTTTACAATGATTTGAAACTGTTTTATGAATTTTTAAGGGAGGAGAAAAAAAATGAAATTACCGGGCGGGTTCAATTGGATACGAACCAGTGACACCCCGATCTGCAGCCGAAAGCGAAACCACGGCGCCACGGTTAACACAAATGATTTTCCAAATAATTGGTATATAACAGCGCATCAAATGTTTAAATGGAATTTTCTCGAAAATAAGAGAGAGTTGGCGGCCAGTTCTTTGGCATTTTGCTATACTATGGGCCCCCTATAAGCCATAAACATTTCATCAAAATCGGTGATCCCAACGTCTGAGACTCTCCTTGTAAGTTTTCTTTCTAATGCTAAGTTTTCTTTCTAAAACTAAGTTTTCTTTCTAATAAATCAAAACAGAAGATAAACAGTAAATTTTAAAACTTATTAGTTGAAAAACTGTTGTTTTTGTTTGTTCTTGTTTGTCTATGGTTTATGATAAAATAATTAAAAACTCTGTAAAATTACACCACAAAACGTGCATGTCAGGCGGTATAGGTTTCTATCGAAAAAATTTCGATATTTATATTTTCTGGGTGGCGCTGGGAGACGCAATATTTGTCCTGTTTACCGACTTCAAAAAAGTAGGAGGTACCATGTTCAACTCGTATTTTTTTATTATTATGTAGAGTGATAATTTTGGTGACGTACGTATCTGTATAGTTAATAATTAGTTCTAAAAAAACAGTACTTCATATGTTTCCCCAGACAACACATAAGCTTAAATCAAGCTTGACATTTCTTTGAATTTGACGTATTAATACAAGATTGACAGTTCAATTCATTTTAAGCTTGCAGCAAGCTTGGAGAAGTCATTTGAACTGTCAAGCTTGAATACAATTTGATTACTGCTTGATTTGGAAAGCCACATCCACACCACAAATAATAATTTATCATTAGTCATAAATGTACTTGACCATAGAATTAAAAAAAAAAGATTCTATATTTCCAAATATGGAAATTCTTCAAATTAAATTATACTACGATACTACTTCAAATAATATACGATACTACTTCAAATATACTACTTCAAATAATTATACTACGAAATTGATTTCAAAATCAGTCGTTTGTCTCGATTTTGGCCAGTATTGCCCAACATGAGTGTGCGATATTTAAAGTTTTAAAACGTGTGCTGCTTTTAAGTTTATATTATGCTTATTTCCCTATTAGTAGAGTCTATAAATCACACATAACATTATTTTAATTTTGATTCATCCCATGGAAAAATAAAAGAAACAGATCGGCATCGGCCATTCATCGATCTCGCCAGAAAACGGCGTGACAACCATAACAGTCACTTCGAACTTTAGTCATACCAGCGTGAGGCAGATTGGCTAAATGGTTAGGACGCTGGCTTCCCAACCCTTAGGTCCCGAGTTTGATCGCGGACGCTTGATGGAAACAGATTGAAATAGCTTGAAATTTCAGCATAGAGGGGAAAATGCGTAGAAAAATAAAATATGTGGGGGGGGAGTTTGCCGACGGGTGCCCCGTGTATTTAGGAAATTTTTTTTTAGGAAAATTTTTTAAGCTTGAAATTAAGCTTACTATGTCAAGCTTAATGCAAGCTGGGCAAGTGTAAACTTGAACACTTGATTCAAGCTGCATTAAGCTTACACGCTTGAAATTTTCAAGCTTAATTCAAGTTTATTGACTTGATAAATCAAGCTTGCTGCAAGTTTGCTGTACTGTCTGGGTCCTTTGATGAAAACTAAAGAACTGCTAGAAAAGCTTGCCACCAATGGCGACTTTTCATTATTTGGCGATTTACACATACTCATAAGCGATAATTACTGCTCATGTAAGGTTACCGGGAAAACCGTTATCCATATATTCATATACATAATCCTTAGAAGATTGGCGTATTTAGCACCACGAAATATATCATCTCGCTGCGCTAGCAAATATCCAAGCTGTACTATAACTTGTATATGAACATCTATAGTTAACGCCGCCAAATATGTCTACTGGTAGCAAATACCCTAGCTAAACCTAACTGGCTTTACTATAATCTGCATTTTAATTATTTTTCATTTTCAAGATATTGGGTACTATTTGGAACACGCGGTTTAGATTCATCCTGCTTGGAGAGATATCCTTTTGTCAGATCGTACCTGATGCCAAAATGGCGCTTTTTAAATCAGTTGTAATTAGTTATTCGGTTTTGGAAAAACGAATAATCGCTAATTCTGAACTCCTGTTAACTAAGAGAACTTATTTGAAAATCGTCAACTTTGTGTAACATACTTTGACATTTATTTTTTCACATACTTTTTAATTTGGCGTAAAATTGGTGTAATTCTATTTCATATTTGTCACTTTCACGAGATTCTACATACTTGGAATTGCTTTGTTGCAAAAGCATGAATGATTTTATGCCAAATCTGGAAACCATTATGTTTATTTTTTCAGTTTTTTATTAATAGCTTCTAAAATAATTGGAATTTCGAAATTTAAGTGAGCTTATCAGGTTCTCCAGAATTTCCGAATACGTGGACACTTCCGTCGAAACTCATATCCCCATGGTTTCGGAGAAGACAGTCGAACAAGCTCTTGACAAGCTCTGACAGCGGTTTAATCAATCCAAAATTATATATTGAAGGCCAGCCTATTACGAAAACATCTAGCCCTAAGTATCTAGGAATAACTTTAGACGCCGAATTGAGATTTACTGAGCATGTGAAAAAGTGCTCCGAAAGAACCCTCAAAAAAACTGTAAATTAGAAGTCTTTGCGGCACTCAATGGGGAGCTTCTGCCGGAACACTAAGAACCACTACACTTATTGGGCCGATTATGGAGTATGCTCGTCACCTCCGATATAGAAGGCCTCCACACCGATTCAAAATGGCCGACTCCGAAGTTCAGTGCTCTGAAACAGTGCCCAATTTTTTTCTTTTTTTAATTTCAGCTTTTTTGCAAAAGGAAAAGATATTTTCATATTAAATAGATTTTTTTAATTGCATCAAGAATAAATTTTCTGAAATGTCTTGAACTTAAACAACATCTATTTTAAATTAATTTGAAATTGCATAAAATATCATAATAACTTTAACCTGCAGCATATAAATTTTGCTTTGTATAGTTGCTGTTCACCTGTAATAAAATTAATCTTCATGCGAATATACAATAAAAATCCTAAGAAATTTGCAATCAACACACAATGTCTGACTGTTCAGTGATGGGATTTAAATTAAAAGCGAAACATATTCTGTAGATTGTGTATGAATGAGGTAGAATAATATGATAACTCTCATTTCAAGATTTGTTTTCAAACCATCAAAAATACATGTAAAATTATTACAATGCATACAGAAGCTTTTAGTGATATCGTCACATAATCTATCTAAGATTGATCCAGAACAAATACATTTATCAGAATATTTCAAAATTAAATCTCATTAAACTCTGCTATGAATTATTCTTCTTTCAAAGTTATTTCGGCTTAAATGTAGCCCACTTTGGCAAGATTCCTAATAGATGCTGAATTGGCGAGTTTTCGCGGCGTACTTATTTATGTTTACATTAAGAATCGGTAGCAGACGATCGCAAGACCGTATGCAGTAAATTCCACTTTCCAATTTCTCAAAACAAAGTTTGCGCGATTCGTGGCTTGTAATACAATTTTAAACTACTTTTATTTTATTTTTACCAATAACGAACTATAAACATCCGTAACGTGAAATCATCCGAAACTACAAGAATACTATTTCCCCGCACAACTTCTTTCGCAAATCGCATCCTTCAACGGCTTTGACTTTTTCCGCCGTTAGCGATGAGGGTTGCAAGAAATAATGCATTATCACATTAATTTGGCATGGTCCCTTCTGCATTCCACTAATGTTCTCAGTTAAAATTGAAAATAAAGTTTTAAATAATGTTTACAACGAAGTTACACTAACTTCTCAAGAGCAAAATACACAAATTCCCTGTGTTCTAACTTCTATTTACATTTTTCTAAATTTATTTATTAAACATTACTAGCAAAACTATAACGAATATTTTAAGTATAGACAAAACACATACATCAAGTGTTTCCAGCATATTCTAAAAAAAGCACTTTTGTTTTCAGATGTCATTAAATAACTATATACCAGTGATCAAAATTATAAGTAATGTCTATTTTTTAACAAGGTTACATTAAAAATCTAAAATTGAAAACAGTGAATTCATTGCGATTTCCAATTGAAAAACTTCGCGAAACATAATGAAATTTATTCATTCACTATCAAAGCCCGTTACACAATTGAACAAATCTAAATTAAATTTGAAGAGATAGGTACATACCCTTGAATTTTCGGAAACTTCCAATTGATCTTTTTTCAGAAAATTTATCCACTTCTTTTTTTATCTCCGTTTCAGCTGGAAACCTAAATACTGATACGCGTGGGCCATTTCTAGAATTCCCACGACATGCAACTGCGGAACATCTAAACGGCATTATAGCCTGTCAGTAATTAAAATATTTAAGCCTCACGGCACACAAATTAACTGTATTTTTCATAAATTAAGAAAAATATATACTGTAACTCAACAGAAACTAACCTGGAAACACACAACACAAAAAAGAACAGGAAAGTACGTGCTACGTGATGTCTCAGTCAAACGGCTACTGATGCTCAAACCGTATCCTGGACTACGGAATGCTCCATGTTGCCAAATTCTGTTTTCGGTGTGGAGGCCTTGTATATCGGAGGTGACGGTATGCTTCGTCGATTTGGGCTCATGCCTCCAATACAGCCCTAAATAAATTGGAAAGTGAGCAGGCGAGATCTGCAAAGATCATAACTGGCGCAGTGTCATCTACCAATAATGTCAAGATAATCAGAGAATGTGGTCTTGATAGCCTTCTAAAAAGGAGGAAAGTAAATATGATAAAGTTCGCCAACAAGGCACGCAATCGTGTACCAGAGCACATTGCTCGACGCACCTTTGAAGGGTGGAATGCTAAAACAAGACTGAAAAGATCCTCACCCATGCAATATGACAGAGATGTTAGAGCAAGTATTGGCCTCGAGCACAACAAATTAGTCATTCTCCAAGAACCATTTTCTTACAAAAAACTTCCATCGAACACCAATATTCACATCGACCTCTTGGAGCCATGCAATAAAAATGAGATGACTAATATCACTAGGGAAAAGGGACTCAGGACAATTGAAAAGTTTTCAAAAGAAGACTTTGTACATGTTTACACTGATGGTTCCTCTGATGAAACTATCACAAATGGTGGGTCCGGAGTGTTTCTAACTACTTTATGCCGGTATCTCACTAAAGGGAAAATCCGAGCAACTCCGAGCTGGACCAACTTTCCCGACGGACTTGAAGGCGTGGTTATCTTTAAGGGTTGCAAAAGTAAACAAACTGTCTCCGACGCCAAATAGTCATCGCATCGCTGATTTGGCATGAAGGTTATTATTTTACTAACCGTGAGGCTGCATTTCACCTCTACTTTTTAATTTACCAGTAACTGCTTTTAATAGGCGTAATTTAATTATGTCCTTCCCAAATGACATAATTGGGATGGATCCGCACTTACGTGCGTGTGTTTATACAGGGTATCCAGCCTTAATGTGACCCAATAGCTAATTCCGAACCGTTCGGTTTAGATATACACATCCAATTTGAAAAATGTTTTAAAAAAAGTAAAGAACGTCCTCCCTCTCTGCGCAACTGCCCAGAAGGGTTTTTGTTGGCGGACACACTCAGAAAAACTCGGGTGGTTTTTACGGGGCTGGGTCCACTTTGTTAACCCCAATTAGTTCACGCTATGTTAATTCTTTAGAAACAAAGTGTGTTTCAGTTTTGAGAGTTGGGATATATATATTATTAATGGAGAGCTATTTCATTTAATCTGATATACTTCATTTTAAAAGCCGATATCGCTAAAATTAAACATTAAATATCAAAATGAGAGGTGAAAAAAATTTGAATATGCAAAGGCTCACTAACTTTATGCATTTGAACAATTTTGTTTTCTGTACACAGCCCCTCTTATATCAATGCTTCAAGCAAGTGATCATTTTAAGAATTATATATTTTGCAAGAGTTACAATTCACAGTATCACCAAAACAACAAACAAAGCCTAATAATATTATTTACTTTACAAATAACTATTATTTAAAACACACATTAATAAATAGCGCAGAATGGGCATTTTAAGTGGTACAAAGCATCCAGTCTTCAGCTGCAAAGATTCTAAACGAATACTGGAGATAAAGTGAAAATTTCCTGCAAATCAGTTGGAATCATTGCAGCTCAAGAAGAATACAGTCATTCTTCCAAATATTCAATATCTGTTTTTCGCAGGGAAGTTAATTAGGTTAATTTGTGAGAACGTGAGAATTTATCTGCAAAATCAAATAGATCTTTAACTTTGCATATCCCCCATTCTTGATTTTAAAAAGCGAAAATTGTTTAGTCACTTATGTTTTTTTCAGTTAAAAATAAAGGACTATTTAATAATATTGTTGCGGAATTACTCTACTACTCCTGGGGTTCGTCGTTCTAAAGTCCAGTTGGTGTAAAAAGTTCAAGTAAAAAGTCACTTGTCAGGATGGAACACAAACTTTATTGCTTCTAGAACTTCGTAGAACAATCAGCTGTACACAATTCACAAGCACAAGTAACGTGCTTTTAACAATCCGCTTAGATCAGAAGCTCTCACAAATGCTGTATTTCTCACACAAAATAAGTCACTTTCACAGGCAAAAATTCAGTGAAAATATTCAAGAGATACCGTATACAATCCCTTAAGACACAGCAATGAAGAATTTACACACAGCACTTTGAAAACAGCTTCGTAAAGCAAGCTAAAACACGGCTTCTATAGCACTATCAATTCACAAATCAAGCGTAGCTCTTCACACATTGAGCGTTCAACTCGCACTGAACTTTCGGGGCAATGCGCGGTTCTATATATATCCGAGGCAGAAGCTGCGAGCAGCTTCCAGAAGTCAATTTCTCGAGGATTCTACATAAAGCGTGAATTTTGATTATGTCATAGAAGATAAATGTTAGGTTATTATGCGTTTTTAATGCAGGAAAAACAACTTCCAGGCCCCATTGGGAAAAACGCGCCAAATGACCAAAAAGTCGCCAAGCTTGGCGACTTTTGACGAAATATCGCCAAATTTGGCGCCAAAAATAAGTCCTCAAAAGTGAAAGATCTAAGCTCTAGGACTAATATTTCTCGAGATTTCTAGAACCTCCATTGAAAAACAATGGCAAACCGAAACCTCCATATCTCCGGTTCTAATTGGCCGGTTTTGATGCAACAAAAAGCAAAATTTATGTATTTGAAGCGTAGAATACGAATTTTAAACCATTTTAAGCCACAGAGCAGCGGGTTGCCCCGAAAATTCGTAACAATATATATATATAAATTATGTGTTAGCTTTAAATCAACATGTTATATAAAAACAAAACATAACAATTTGTATCCTCCATTATAATATAAATGTCATATAGAAGACAACTTCTAAAAAAATAAATTATGAGACTAGCATATAATTTTTAATTATTCTATGACTTTTCATTAAAAAAATAGTTTTAAAACAAAAGTTAAATTTACATTCTGTATGGAAAGCAGTAATAAGATATCATGATTTCATTACTTCATTCACAAAAGTATATATCATCTGTTTCTGTCCAAAATTTCCATTTTAAAAAAAATCTGATGTGTCCAACACATGACTTCCTTGCACGTCTATTAAATCAAAAATGTTTTTTACGCACTTCCTCTAAACTTATTTGTTTGAAAGATATAAATATCAATAATAGTAAGATATAGCGATTTCTAGCCAAACATTTCGATATCGCCAAGCTGAGTTCAATTTGAAAGATTTCTTTCTGACACTTTATTTGGCGATATTTCACCAAAAGCCGACAAACTTGAAATAGTTTGCGAGAATTTGGGGATAGCCAAAGTAGTCATTGACCACAGACTTTCAATGAATTGAATGCATCCATACACCTTACTGTATTTAAAGTCATTTGGCTCACCCTGTAAATAAATTCCCAGTCGATTGCTGTCAAAAAGATATTGAAAACCGTTAGATATTATAATATAGTTCTAAATACAAAAGTTCAAAATTCTACGGGTTAAAGTTTTAGAGTTATACAAAATACGAAATAATTTTTGGCGCCAAATTTGGCGATATTTCGGCGAAACTCGTCAATGTCGACGACATTTGGCGAGATATTAAGCATGGACCAACAATGACAGATTATCGCCAAATTTGGGGATATTTCGCCAAAACTCGCCAAGAACGATGACAAATGGCGATACTTTGGGCATGGACCAAATGACTGACTATCGCCAAATTTGGCGACATTTCGGCAAAACTCGCCAAGGTCGAGGACAGACGGCGAAATTTTGGGCATGTACCAAACAATGACTGTCTACAATTGTATTATATTGAAGATGTCCATAGACATTAAAGTACTGAAATTCTTTTCGGTGGTCCTGTAAATAAACTCTCCAGTAGATTTTAACCAAAAATCGAGATGCACAACTAGATGTTACAACAATCTTATATATGAAATTTCATAATAGTTTTTGAGATTTGAGAGTTAAATATGCCCACACGTACACAAAAAGTCGCCAAGCTTGGCGACTTTTGGCATAGTTCTTGAGGGAGGCACGTGACCGTGGTCGGACCATTACCTAACTTATGTGATAGGACGGTATTGTGCTTGAAATGGATGAATCTCCTAAAATTGCCATTGACCGTAATGTATTGGAAATCTTTTGAGTGTTCCTGTAGCAGAACTGTAAATGATAAAGACACTTTTTTTAATGGAGAAATTCATTTTCTAACTCTTTACAGCATATATCACTTCTGAGTCGTTTGAAATAGCCCAATACCTCTAAAAAACGCTTTGATGAATTTCGGCCCATAGAGCGTAATGTATTTCGAATCTTTTAGGCGGTTCTGTAGATAAACTATCCAGTCGAATGGAACCGAAAGGGGACGTGCACAACTAGATGTTACAACAATCCTAAATATAAAGTTTCAACATTCTACGCCTCATAGTTTTTGAGATATGCGAGTTTAATGAATTTCGGCCCGTTGAGCGTAATGTATTTCGAATGTTTTGGGTGGTGCTGTAGATAAACTATCCAATCGAATGGAACCAAAAGGGGAGGTGCACAACTAGATGTTACAACTATCCAAAATATGAAGTTTCGACATTCTACGCCTAATAGTTTCTGAGGTATGCGAGTTTAATGAATTTCGGCCCATAGAGCGTAATGTATTTCGAATCTTTTGTGCGGTCCTGTACATAAACTATTCATTCGATTGCGACCAAAAGGGGAGGTGCACAACTAGATCATAGAACAATCCTAAATATCAAATCTCAACATTCTACGACCCATAGTTTTTGAGATATGCGAGTTACATACATACGTACGTACGTACAGACGGCATGGAAAAACTGACCACAATAAACTCGCCGCTGGTCAAAATGAGTTGCAGACGCTTTAATATGATCGTGCATTATAGCCTACGATGAGATGCATCGAAAAAATTCTTAAAATTAAATTTAGAGGTAGTCAAAATCGGATTTTTTGTCGAAATTTGGCCCCCAAAATTTTTCGGGATCACATTACTTCCTTATACTACGTACAAGGAAGTAAAAAGGGGGGAGGTGGTTTAACTTTGAAAATCTGTGTTTTTTATAGAATGACCCAGATCTGTTGCAACACAAATGGGCACATTTCAACATGATTATATAAAATAATTGGATATAATTTTGTAATATAACCAACTGTTTTCACACAAAGCCCATTTATTGCTTTTTCAATCTTAACATAAGGTTTTCTTGTGTTCTCACTCAATTCTTATTGAAATTCCTTGTAGAGGATTCCATATGCAAGGGAACATTTTAATTTCTTCGATGAAATCCATTTCTAAATCCAAACTCCACTTGAATGCTGCCATAATTTTATTTGCACGTGCGTGATTGCGATTCTATTCTGATATCGAGCCAAGCTGCCAAGCTTCGAACACAGAAGTGGTCGCCATTGCTTATGACGTAGCAGGAAGAAGTACTCTGATTGGCCGCAATTTCGGCCGACTCGGATTTTTTCGCTCCGAAAGGTAAAAGTTGGAGATCGTCGTCGTCAAGGCAACGACGGGAGAAAATCCGCCGAAGAGTTGATCTGCAGGAAAGTTGATCGGACGGATCATAGTGTGATACCCCTATTAAACGATGTACTCACCAAGGTAAAATCGATGCTGGAACCATAGCCTCTAACTTCACTTGTGAACTTCGGGGATTTATAGAGGCACTTTATATGTATAAAGCCCTTTCCCCTTCTGAGCAAGTAATAGGCCTTGTTATCTTCTGTAACTCGAGAGCTGCCCTACAAGCAATTTTAAATGGTGACTCTTCTGTAACCCAAGAGATCTATTGAAATTTTCATAATATTCAAGCCTTAAACAAAACCTGTACTCTTCGGTGGATACCAGCAAATGTTAATATTGCAGGCAATGAAAATGCAGATAAATTAACAAAAGAAGCCAGAAATCTAAACCTCGATAATAATAGCATTACTTTCCATGATTCTAATGCAATAGCTAAGTTTAAATTAAGAGAAAAATCATTTTCAACGAAACACCAGCTCTGTAATATTAATGCTGATAGATTAATCACAAAACCATTGCCAGGCTTAGAACCAATCATAATAGAGGCATGAAGATTGATAGGGAAGGCATGAGGGTCTGCAGATATTGTGATAACTGTCCAGATACTCAGCTGACACCGAGCCATGTTTTTGACTGCGCAGCTATAGGTCCTGACCACGAAGGTAAATGTATAGGAGGGAACACTTCTCTTAGAAAGTTGGATAACGCTGTTGTTGCAAACAGATGGCGCTACGCACACTGGGTAACTGCGCACCCCTGCTTCTGCGCATCTCAGGTTGTTTATATTTCCATCGAGGCGAAGTAAATGGAGATCGCCGAATTAGCAGAACTTTAAAAAATTAAATATATAGACTTGTGAACGTCGGATTTAATAATTTCTGGCTTCAGGTGTGTTTTAATTATATAATTGTCTCAGAATACTATTTCGTAATTAATACAGGCACTAATTTCGAAGCGAAGTAATATTATGTATGTAATGCCGTGTTGTTATTTTGCCCAAAAGTTGTATTTTAAGAAATAGTAGTAAATTTAGAAGAATGTACTATGTGTGAATGCAATATTTAAAAAGTGTTTATATATAATGATGATCACACTCAAACAAGCAGTATTTACATTTATTTCATGCTACGACAAATTTTAACACTGCTTTAAATTGCAGCTAAAAACTCATATTAAAATATTAAATTCATGTTACATAAAGAACTCAGTAATGAATTCTTAGCCATTTTCTAATCTAAATATATACCGTGGCAGACAAAAACTTCTTTTCTGTGAGCGATATAAGCACTCGTTAACAAATATAGGCCTATGTTCCGTATCGGGTGCCCCTTGGTTCTGGCGACATCGTGAGCGATGTTCAACGTTAGTAAAATACCCTGCCGATGGTTTGACTGGCAACCATAAAGATATGTGTAGAGCTTGGCGAGTTTTTTTTTTGGAGGAATGATAATGCGTCAAATATTGTAAATTGGACAATTTAGAACTATTGAAAGATACGAAATTTCTTGCACTTTCGGGCATGCGTAATAGTTGTTTTTTAATCTAGCTACTGTGTATGTGTGACGTAAGCAGATGAATGTAACGAATTCGCTTGCTCAATTTGACGTCACTAAGCTGATAATTTGCGTTTTGCGCATGCGTTATTGTTATTTTTCGTTTTATCCTGTTCCTTCGTCTACTATTCCAATTTGCTTAAACTTGTACTAATGTTTTTTTTTTGGTCTCGCAGAGGGGCCCGCGTTAGCATGTTTTCGAATGTATGTATCGATGAATGTAACGAATTCGCTTGCTCAATTTGACGTCATTAAGCTGTTAATTTGCGTTTTGCGCATGCGTTATTGTTATTTTTCGTTTTTTCCTGTTTCGTCTACTATTCTAATTTGCTTCAACTTGTACTAACGTTTTTTTTGGGGGGGTCTCGCAGAGGGGCCCGCTTTAGCATATTTTCGAGGGGGCCCTTTTGAGGCGGTGGCCGGATCCACTGATGTTTTTTTTGGGTCTCGCAGAGGGGCCGCGTTAGCATATTTTCTAGGGGGCCCTTTTGAGGCGGTGGCCGGACCCACTGATGTTTTTTTTGGGTCTCGCAGAGGGGCCGCGTTAGCATATTTTCGAGGGGGCCCTTTTGAGGCGGTGGCCGGACCCACTGATGTTTTTTTGGGTCTCGCAGAGGGGCCCGCGTTAGCATATTTTCGAGGGGGCCCTTTTGAGGCGGTGGCCGGACCCACTGATGTTTTTTTGGGTCTCGCAGAGGGGCCCGCGTTAGCATATTTTCGAGGGGGCCCTTTTGAGGCGGTGGCCGGACCCACTGATGTTTTTTTGGGGGTCTCGCAGAGTGGCTCGCGCGCCCTCCGAGAAAAATGTTTTTACACTACATAAATGGGGCTTTTACCAATATTTAGTAGGCTTCTGGTTCCGCCCTTGGAGAACATATGTAAAGCTGACGTCATAAACTTGAAAATCGTCTGGATTTTTTATCACATGTTGGTCTGGAAAATCGTTTTTTTTTTTTTTTATCAGAATGAGTGGCAATTCTGATAATTAAACGCTGTGCATTTGAAGTATAGAATTTTACTTTAGTGTTAATTGCATGAAGATTGAAGTTTGGTGTTCTTTGATTCTGAGTCGAATAAGTTTCTGTTGGATTTTCCTTGTGGTTTTGATTCCGTTTTACGGACCCTTTACCGTAAGTTAGTGAGCGTCTCGGGGAATTTCTTCGTTAGTATGTGTGTGGAATATAGAATGGGGGGGAAAGTGAGGTAAGTGCTTCTTTAATTGTACTTTTCCTAATGTTTTGTTGTGGATTTGACTGTTTTATATAGTGTCATTTACTTAGAATTTGTGTTTCTTTGTATAATTTTAGTGGTATATAACTAGTGTTTATTCGTCATAAGACGGCGATAGCCGTTGGAGAGTGGCGGTCGCCATGGAGGCTTGGCGCCAAGGTCTGTAGCGCTCGCACTTGGCGATCGCCAAGCTCCAGCGGCTATCGCCGCGTTTACATGAGGGGCACCGTCTTGTATGATTTTACCCAAATATAAACTGAATATTTTAATAATCTTAAGATAGAACATTTTTTTTTCATCATTTGTTACTAAGGCAACCATGTAAGCAAAAAGGAAAAAAAAATAATTTAAATTTAGTGCTCGCGTTAATAATCTCGTTCACGTGTTAGGTAGGAAAACTAAAAACAAGTAAAATTAGTTATCAATCACCACGGGAAAGGCTTTATTCTTTTGCCGCTAGGATCGCTGCACGTCACTAGATTTCCAATGTTTACATAATTGAAACTTATTTGGGGTACCAAAATTTTAACATTACAGCTATGGAGAGTGTCCACTCCTATAGTATATCTCCGTGGTCCTGACCTAATAAATTTGGAGTTCTGCCATCTTTGGTGGAGCTTTATGCTGGGAATGTTCTTGAAATTGAGCAGGCCGTGATCAAGGTACACGGATTTATTTAATAGGACCATGATAGACACGACAAAAAAACAAAAAAAAAAAAAAAAGCGGTGAGCTAAAACACATTTTGGCTTTTTGGCTTGGCGTCCGCCAAGTTCCAGCGGCTATCGCTGTCTTTACAGAGGCACCGTCTTGTATGATTTTGCCATTTTTTCCTTTACAGACCAGATGCGCAGAACTAAATGCAACCGCTCCCAGGTGCCAGACATACCGCATCCTTACCTAACGAAGGAACCAAATAAGGAACGAAACATCCAAAGCCCAGCCGACGTAAAATAAACTTTTTTGTGACTTGCTAGCTCTTAGACTATTATCAAATATATAAGGTGAGAGCCAAAACGTATTTGCGAAGTAAGAAAAAGGCCAATCATAATTCATGAAATTATTTGTGGAATTGTCATTCGATCGGGGATGTACTCAACTAACTTTATTCTGAGAATTTGAGAATTGATTTCGTTCATGACGTAGATATAGTTTTGAGTCATTTTTGAACTTACGGCTTATAAACGGTATTGTAAATTTTAGGGGCTTTATTTTAAGATGATTGAGTACTGAGTTTATATTGTCATTTTTATGTCATGACATCAAAATGACGTCGATCTCAATTGTGTTTTGAAAACTGTCAACTAGAGCTCCTTTTGGTGAGCTAAAAGTAACCCACCATGACAATTTAAACTTACAACAAGAAGAAATGAAATCACGTTCATTTACTTGAAATTAATCATGCATTAAAAATTTTTATGCACACAATAGAACCATGAATAAAACATTACTAGTCTAAAATTAAATAACAATAGCATCTTTATCTTTCTGAAATAACCAAACAGCCTGACAATATGTAAGTTGTTTCATAATTCAGTAAAATTGCAGTTTAGCTTTATCCTTGGCGTTAACTTGAATGTTTTTTCCTCTTTCTACTGTAAAAAATGATTGGAATTCTTTTCTATGTATTATTGCTACACTGGAAAATTCACTAACAAAAAAATATAATCTTAGACATGTTATTAAAATAACAAAGCCCACTTAAATGTTTCAGTTGTTTTCGGTGATTATTGTTTTTACTTTAATTTTTGTAGTTTAAGTTTTCAGAGAAAAAAGCAGGTAAATCTGATAACCAACAAAATACCCAATATTCAGTTTTTTATGATACTTGAAAGCAAAATAATAATAATAATAATCCTAACTAATATTATAAATGCGAAAGTGAGTTTGTTTGTTTGTTTGTTTATGACGCTTTCACGCCTAAACCGCTGAATCGAATAGGATGCATTTCGGTTTAGATATAGATGGGACCCTGGAGTTGGTTATAGGCTACTTAGAGTTTTAGATTTTTAATTACTTTTTTAATTATTAATTAAAAACCGTTTTTACGTTGCCATGCTTGGCGAGTTTCGCCCGTATCATATGATTCATGTTTTGAGCTAACAAGAATGATATTACTTCAATAAAAGAGCGCGTGCATCTGAAAAACATTAAATAATACGGAAATTATGCCAGTTTTATGCCAAATATATCTATCTCTAATAATAAAAATGAATATTCTCCAGACAAATCTACAGAAAGCAGAGCTTTGAAAATTTGAGCATGCCTGGACGCATGACTTCGGTAAAGTGTACCTCAGGCTCGGAAATTTTAATTACTTTTCTAACTATTAATTAAAAACCGTTTTATCGCCCGCACAAAATGATTTATGCTTTTGAAATAAAGCAGAAATTCTATTTGCAAAATCACATGCATTTGAAAAACATAAATAAGTATGGAAATTATGTTGATTTTACGCCAAATTAAAAAGCATAAATAAAGAAAAATGTACTACGTATTATCCCGGCGGTCCGCCAAGACGAGCGATTTTTTGCCGAGATAAATGCCGGGCACATGAAATTATTAATGTTTTTGAATACGATTGGCAACAGTTTGGCAACTCATTTGACGAAAAAACAGTTTGGCGGGAATGACCGCTGGGATAATAGGTAAGTACCAAGAAAAGTCCAGATGTGTTTCTTAAAGTTCGTAAATTTCCAAATCCTACAAATAATATAAATGTGTACGTTTAAATGTGTTTGGATATTTTTGACTGAATCACACAAAAATGGTGGAAAAATTTGTAATGAAGATAGCTTATACCCTGGATTAACATACAGGCAACCTTTCAAGCATATAGCATAAATAATTCTTTTACAAAGACACTCAAAATTATGCTAATGCATTGCGCTCTATGGAAATTTTGTAGCAACTAAACCGATTTTAAAACTTTCTTCACTGATTGAAAGTCCTAGGCCTATAGGGTCCTAGGCGTATATGGAGAATTCCTCTGTGTGGAATTTTCTAAGGGATCCTAGCCCGTATTTTCGCGATGTTTTTGAAAAAAAACACGGAAAACTGCGAGCGGCTAGGTCGACAGGCGCGACCGGTGTTTGAACCTGGCACCTCCCACCTTCCAAGTTTGAGAGCAGACCCTCTTAGACACTGGGGGTCCCTGAGTGTTATAGGCTACCTTTTATGCATATATCACAAATAGTTCTTTTACAGAGATACTCATAAGAATTACATTACGCTCTATGTGTATCTCTGTAAGTACTGAACCGATTCCAAAACTTTTTTCACTGATAGTAAGCTACACTATTCTTGAGTATTATAGGCTAAAATTAATGCATGTAGCGCAAATAGTCCCTTTACAGGAACACTCAAAATAATTCTAATACATTACGCTCTATGGGTATCTCTGTAACTATAGAACCGATTCTAAAACTTTTTTGCTAATAGAAAGCTGCACTATTCCTGATTAACATAGGCTAAAATTCATGCATATAGCATAAATATTTCTTTTACAAGAACACTCAAAAAAGTTCGCAAATACTGTCGTAACTGTCTCTATTCGCCAAATGCTTGAAAAAAATCTAAATTTAGTAATTTTACATACTCTGTTATTTTAAATGAAGTATACTACCATGCATTATACTTCCTTTAAAATAAGTAAAAAGCAAATAATATTTAAATGCAGTTTCTTTAGTCGCAAACATATTTGTTATTCACACATGCTTCGTTTCTCTCGGGACCTAATTCTAAAGCCGACGCGGACGAAGTCGCGGGTAGCCGCTAGTAATAATAATAATAATAATGACTCCTGTGCAATGAATCGAATAAATTTACTATTTTTCGGCTTAGTTTGCTAGTGTAACTCGTTTTCTCCAATATTGCTCTGTCAAAACCTCAACAGTTAAGAAAACTTGCCTTATTGACTCTTGTATTACTTGTTAGGGGTCTCTTTTTGACGGGATTTTATTTGGCAATTTCTCTTGGCGCAATGATGGGTATGATATGGTAATGACTAGTCATTGTTTGCCTTTCCCTTACACATGAAATTCAATCTTTCTTTTTATGTTTTCTTAGTTTTACTGTATTTAGTGCTGTGTAATTTATGTTTATTTTTGTATTTATATAAATAATAATACACTGTTCTTAAATTACTTAGAATTAAAAGTTTTGCGATTTCTATCCGTTTCAAGCATTTGAGAATCCAGTACGAACGTCGAAATAAATCATCACACCAGTCGTCTGTCTGCCGTTGTGTCATTTTAACCTTGACCCCTTTTTTTGTTCGCGCATCATGTAAAAATGACTGAAGCTTATGAAACGAAATTTCATGACAGGATAGGTGGTCATTTAACTTAAACTATGGGTACCAAATGTTTCAAAAATTCCAAAAATTTTGATTAGATTCTGAAATTTTACGAAATTTTTTTTCGAACTGCATAAATATTTTTTCGTGCATTATGTAATAACGACTAAAGCGAATGAAATGAAATTCGATGGCATAGTAGGTGGTCTGTCAACTTAAACTATAGGCATCAAATTTTCATAAAATTTTCAGAAAATTGTTTCAAACTGCATAAAGTTTAGTTCGCGCATCACGTAATAACGACTTAAGCAAATGAAATGAAATTTGGTGACATGATAGACGTCACTCCACATAAACTACAGGTGTTTAATTTTTTAAGACTTACGAGCTAACCCCGGAATTCATCATTAACATTCATGACCACTTTATTAGCAAATAATTTAAGTGGGGAAACACGCCAAAACTGGTATTTTTAAAATTGTGCCAAATGGAGTCCGGTTGATTCCTACTTAAACGCACCCCCCCTCTCGCCAAGGTGGTGATAATAATACATAAGCAGCTACCATTTTTGTATTTATGTTGCAATCGTAACTTAGAATTAACAAGGCGGTTTGGAATAACATCTAAGTACGTTACTTTATAAATTTTTATTTTATTTATTTATTTATTTTTTTTGGGGGGGGGGTTGCCAATGAATGTAGTTTTAATAATTAAGTGTCTTCAAATTCTTTAACTGGTGCGTTTATCGCTAATTTGTTCCCATTTGTTTTCATCTCGTTCTTTTGGGAGCGTTGAGACATGTGCATAACTCCTCAAACCCATGACTGCAAAACTCGCCAATGTGCGGCGATTTTTTAGGTTGGCAAAAATGGGGACGAAAGTGATTAGTGATTGTGCTCAATTGATTCAGCATCCGACATAAACAAATTGACGCTTTCAGATGAAAACCACCAAATGAATACAGCTATTTATATCATTTCGGAAAAACGCATCACCTGAAATTTTATACTCCTGTTATCCACGCGATCGATCGTATTAGCGATTTTAAATTCATGAACTCTAATAAATACATTTCGAGTAATTAGTTCTCGTTTTTTTTAATGTGACGTGAAACTGATGTAATGTCTTATGAAATGCCATACTTATGTCTGAAGAAAGGCTTTTATTCTGGTTACTGATTGGTCGGGGAGAGTATGCGCATGGTCAAACTGCATCAAAAACGCTTTCCAAGTCTTACGCGCCATCTGTCTCGAGCTGCCTTAGTGTTTTAATATATATATATAAGACTTTATCGATTTAGTAAAAGAAGACACCTTGCGCACATTAATGTTAAAAATAAAAATAGAAAACGTAAAACGCAAAGGGGTAAAAACATATTACTTGCACCTTCTTACCGCAGGTCCTGTTGTACAATGTGCAGCGGGATTGCAGAACAAGTCTAGATGAGTTTTTCGCTGACTAAAAACACTTTAAGCATTATAGATAAATGAACCTAATGTGAGCTAATTACAGTTTTGAAAACTTGACCATAAAAACCCAGGCAGCACAGCAAACATGCATCAAACTTGCAGCAAGCTTGATTTATCAAGTCAATTAACTTGAATTAAGCTTGAAAATTTCAAGCGTGTAAGCTTAATGCAAGCTTGGATCAAGTGAGCAAGTTTACACTTGCCCAGCTTGCATTAAGCTTGACCAAGCAAGCTTGAATCAAGCTTGACAAAGCAAGCTTAATTTCAAGCTTAAAAAATTTTCCTTAAAAAAAATTTCCTAAATACACGGGGCGTCCGTCGGCAAACTTGCCCCACATATTTTATTTTTCCACGCATTTTCCCATCTATGCTGAAATTTCAAGTTAATTTCATCTGTTTCCATCAAGCGTCCGCGATCGAACTCGGGACCTAAGGGTTGGGAAGCCAGCGTCCTAACCATTCAGCCAATCTGCCTCGCGTTGGTATGACTAAAGTTTGAAGTGACCGTTATGGTTGTCACGTCGTTTTCTGGCGAGATCGATCAGTGGCAAATGCCGATCTGTTTCTTTATTTTTCCATGGGATGAATCAAAATTAAAATAATGTTATGTGTGATTTATAGACTCTACTAATAGGGAAATAAGCATAATATAAACTTAAAAGCAGCTCACGTTAAAAAACTTTCAATATCGCGACACTGATGTTGGGCAATACTGGCCAAAATCGAGACAAACGACTGATTTTAAAATCAATTTCGTAGTATAATTGTATTTTATTTTGAAGAATTTTGGAAATATAGAATTTTTTTTAATTCTATGGTCAAGTACATTTATGACTGATGATAAATTATTTTGTGGCGGCACGATCACCTCCGCGCACACACCTGGCAATTGAAGGCCGGTTAAACGGGTACCTTTTGGCCGGAGCTGGATTGCGCCTCATTCTACCACCCATAAAGTGAAGTATATTAACTAACTAAATTGTGCTAATTATATTAAAATTTATTTTCAGGGCTAATTAATTAGTTAATGGAATTACTAATGTTAATTAGATGTAAATAAAACTAAAACTCCCGTTGTGTTACACTTCGGAGGGGCTTATCCCATTCATTTCTTCCCCCCTTGCGCGTTCTAATGTCCAGGTTTTGTGCGGTAATAAAATAAAACACAACTTTTACGAACTTTTCTTTATTTAATATCAGCAAATTTGTGATAACGCTAGACAAATCAATTTCTCCAAATTGATGTCCATTCTCCTTCTTGCCTACAGCGAGAGATGGCGCCATCACCGCACGCTCTCCCTTCAATTTGTTGGATGTAGCTTTCCAAATCAAGCAGTAATCAAGTTGTATTCTAGCTTGACAGTTCAAATGACTTCTCGAAGCTTGCTGCAAGCTTAAAATGAATTGAACTGTCAAGCTTGTATTAATACGTCAAATTCAAAGAAATGTCAAGCTTAATTTAAGCTTATGTGCTGTCTGGGAATGTGCATTTTATGCCTTCCATTAGTGACGGTACTTACGTATTATCCCGGTGGTTCGCCAAGACGAGCGATTTTACGCCAAGATAAATGCCGGGACACTTGAAATTATTGATGGTTCAGAATACGATTGGCAACATTTTGCCAGCATATTTAACGCAAAAATAGTTTGGCGAGAATGACCGCTGGGATAGTACGTAAGTACCGTAGCATTATTGTGTACATTCATATGCTCAAGATATCTTTTTTTTTTTTTTTTTTCCTAAATCAATGATGCCTGAACTGTACTTTGTGCATGACTTTTTTCCCAGATCTCGTTAGTTTTGAGATAAGATTGCTAACTCCAAATGCACCCTCCAGGTGGCGCTATAAGAGGTTTTCTTGCGCACCGCATGACAACTTTACTATACTTAGACATTCACTTTTATGACTATAGCTCTTGCCGTTCAGAAATTATTTGGGTGACAATTCAGCGGGCACGCTGTAATGTGTATAGCATATAATTGTGTATTTAAAATAAAAAACTTTTTCAGAATTTTTTTTTCGATTCTATTTTATTTTTATTTATTTATTTTAGTCACCATGTTTATTTTTTTATTTCAGCCACTAAATTTCTTTTGTAGAGCACACATAAGTGAAATAGAAAGCCTTGTAGTTATGTCTAAGTGAGTATGTTAGTTATTATCTCTATCTAAAATATCTATAACAAAAGTGAATGCTTGTATCTATCTATCTATCCGTAAAGTCTTCAAAAAGCCCTACAGCACACAGAGCTCTGGCATTTTGAACTTATAAGTCCATGAGTTCGATAATATGTGCCTGAGACTGAGAATTTTAAAAATTTAATTTTATTATTATTATTATTAATTAACTAAAACCAGTTTTAATGGAGGTTTTCTAACCCTGTAATGAAAGCCACCGCGCACGACATACGTTGCCCAAATAAAAACCCTTGATTGATTGATTGATTTATGATTAAGGCAAAGCTGCGCGAGAATTGTTTGCCTTGGGCGGCAAACTTTTTAAGGGGTTCTAACGCGCATTCACGATACATCTGGATAAAACTGTCTAAAATTCCAAGACGTTAGATTGACAGCCACATGGTTTTCATGTTTTTTAAAACGTCTACTGATCAAATATTTCAAAATTTTCCGAAATTTCCATGGAAAAGTGTGGATTTTAGGAGATAATTTGGTTAATTGGTTTAGATGTTTAATAACCCCGCCAATTTTAATACAAATCACGCGGGGTTTTTTGTTTTATTTTTATTTTTTGTGTGTGTGTGTGTGTATATCTATCCATTTCACAATATGCCACCATTTCAAATCACTTTTCGGTCATTTTGAAAATTTAGAAGTGTAGGGTAAAATTTTTCCCGGGAAGGGGGTCACTTGGCCCCAAATTCAAACACTGGCTACGGGCTTCATTGGATCGAATAATAAATAATATTTTAGATTGAATATTTTAAAGCTGCATAGTAAAAATTATATCAATTTGTGATTTATTTGGCGACTCTCCTTCGCATTACTTCGTTTCAGACTGCGCGTAGCATAAAACCTAAAAAATTCGAAATCTATATTACTGTTTCAGCACTAGAATAAAGAATTAATGGTGGGCTACCAAGGTGATGCAGTGGTTAACGAACCAGGTCCAAGTTAACTATGGAGTACTGACAGTTGGCCTTATGAGTGAGTGTGTACAACTGTTAATGCCAGTCTACAATATTTGTTAGGTAATCCAGCTACTTTACAGCTTTTGGCCGAGTCCATCGGGTCTGCCAAGATATTAAACACAAGGATAGGTTATTAATATTCTGAGGTATTTATCATGAGGTTTTGAGCTATTTACGTATTTATATACAAATCATACTACTTCAAAATCAAGGCAGATCGGTAAAGCCAACAACAAATGTACATTCCAGTTGCACTTAATTTTTCTATACTTATTGAGGCTTTTATTTATTTATTTATTTATTTTTCTTGATTAACTTAATTTCCTTGATTTAAAAGCAATCAATAAAAGTAAATATCTAAATTATATTAGAGAAAAAGGAAGAAATTGAAATGAATTTGCATTATTCATTTTCAATTAAATAAATGATAATTATTAAATTTGTGATATTAATCAGAAAAAAGAAAGATTGGTTGTGCACTTATGAATAGGCGTACATAAATTATTTGATAAAATGCTCTGGTTATCAGGTGTTTGAATTTTTAAAAAGTAAATAAGTAAGTATCGTCTTTTGCAATTTAGGAAAAGTGGTCAGAGTCGGAGGGAAAATTTACAGAAAATAAGAAGGTATTTTGAAAGAAGAATTGGTTTCCTCCTACAGATGTCATGCAAGTGATCATCTTAGAAGAAAGAAATGGGTTATTAATTACATAATTTGACCATCTATCTAATAACGACTGATTGGGGGCTTTTTAAAATAGAAAATTAAAGTTAGCGGACAGTCAGTAATACCGAGCGAAGGAGGACGGTTTGGAGCACACGCAGAGATGAGAGGGAGATTTACCAAATTTATTAAAATACTAGCTGCGTGCCCGTTCTTCGCACGGTAGGAAACGAAAAATTTCCTCACATGTGTAATTCGAATTAATTCCAGTGATGTGAAATCTAGAAAAAGCAAAATTATTTCACTCTTGACTTAAAATTTGCGTCATATATGTAATAACCTGAGATCATTGCAATACAATGACACACACACACACACACAAAAAAAAAAAAAAAAAAAAAACTATGTCAGCGTCATTCGGTATCAAAAAAGTGAAAATGGACCGTTTGCAGTGAACTTCTCACTTTCAAAATGTCTTATTTCCTCAGACATGCTGTTTTTTAGGTTCACGTTTTAGCGTTAAATACCTCAGGCACTACATGAAATGGACATTTTTTTTTTTAAATTTTAAAAATACGTCACCCTCTCTTGCAACCCTTTACAGAAAGAAAAGAGATAAGAGATAAGACTGCGCTATTTATAAAGGCTTTAAAATTGCTTTTCTAGATTATGCAGTTTAATTTTTCTTCTCGCAAATAAATCCAGTATTTATAAAAGGAAATCGAGCCAAGGAAAGAAATCGTCTGCTCGCGGGTCCCGTTTTTATTTATTTTTTTCAACTGGCAATTTTAATCATTGTAACTGTATCCATGACAACCAAACCGCAAGATATCAAACCGAAACTCATAAGCATGTGCTACTGAAATGAAAATCCTTCTTTACTTAAAAATTCGTAAAAATTCTCCTAATTTATATTTTTCCTCCGTTCTTCTTTTAAAAGTGGGCGAATTGTGTGCTCCGTCTTTTGCCCAAATATAAAAAAGTTACGACAGATAGAATTCAAGATGCAGCAGTTTTAAAAATATTTTACGAAAGTCAGCGTCAAATTCAATTTTATTTGAAAAATTCCCAAAAATCTGCAAATTATGTTACACAGTCCGAACAAACAGTTTTTAAAAGAAAATTTTCTCCTCTATACGATGATGTAACTATCGTTTTCTTGCGAGTGCAATTACCGGCGTTATTATGTATTACGCAAGAAAAATCGCTAAAAATCGGACAAAACATAAAATAAAACATTTTCTAATTCGAATTTCGAAAAAATCGCTTCGAGGTGTGTCGAGACCCGTCTTGAAGAATTTCCGTACAAAATTTGGTAGGTCTACGATCACCCGTTTCAGAGCTACGCGAGACACAGACAGACAGACAGACAAACGGACTGTTTACACACTGTTTTATTTATATAGATACTAGCTGCGTGCCCGTTCTTCGCACGGTAGGAAACGAAAAATTTCCTCACATGTGTAATTCGAATAATTCCAGTGATGTGGAATCTAAAAAAAGCAAAATTATTTCACTCTTGACTTAGAATTTGCGTCATATATGTAATAACCTGAGATCATTGCAATATAATGACACACACACACACACAAAAAAAAAAAAACAAAAAAAAAACTATGTCAGCGTCATTCGGTATCAAAAAAGTAAAAATGGACCGTTTGCAGTGAACTTCTCACTTTCAAAATGTCTTATTTCCTCAGACATGCTGTCTTTTAGGTTCACGTTTTAGCGTTAAATACCTCAGACACTACATGAAATGGACATTTTTTTATTTTAAAAATACGTCAACCTCTCTTGCAACCCTTTACAAAAAGAAAAGAGATAAGAGATAAGACTGCGCTATTTATAAAGGCTTTAAAATTGTTTTTCTAGATTATGCAGTTTTCTTCTCACAAATAAATCCAGTATTTATAAAAGGAAATCGAGCCAAGCAAAGAAATCGTCTGCTCGCGGGACCCGTTTTTATTTATTTTTTTCAACTGGCAATTTTAATGATTGTTACTGTATCCATGACAACCAAACCGCAAGATATCAAACCGAAAATTATAAGAGGTGCTACTGAAATGAAAATCCTTCTTTACTTAAAAATTCGTAAAAATTCTCCTAATTTATATTTTTCCTCCGTTCTTCTTTTAAAAGTGGGCGAATTGTGTGCTCCGTCTTTTGCCCAAATATAAAAAAGTTACGACAGATAGAATTCAAGATGCAGCAGTTTTAAAAATATTTTACGAAAGTCAGCGTCAAATTTAATTTTATTTGAAAAATTCCCAAAAATCTGCAAATTATGTTACACAGTCCGAACAAACAGTTTTTAAAAGAACATTTTCTCCTCTATTCGATGATGTAACTATCGTTTTCTTGCGAGCGCAATTACCGGCGTTATTATGTATTACGCAAGAAAAATCGCTAAAAATCGGACAAAACATAAAATAAAACATTTTCTAATTCGAATTTCGAAAAAATCGCTTCGAGGTGTGTCGAGACCCGTCTTGGAGAATTTCCGTACAAAATTTGGTAGGTCTACGATCACCCGTTTCGGAGCTACGCGAGACACAGACAGACAGACAAACGGACAGTTTACACTCTGTTTTATTTATATAGATTACCGAAGAGGTCCATGATTAGTGAAGGACATGCAAAGGTTACGATGAGGAAACAAACATCTCTTGACTTTCGGAAAGTATCTGCGTGTGAACCTGCCTTTAATGTTAATATTCCATTCATCTGCCAATCACGAATAAACTGCTGCATTATGTCAAATTTAATTTTTGATAATGGTAGAGGAAACCGAATTCAATCATACCGTGGGACAGGGTTAGAGATTGGGTGTTAATTCACCCATTCTTCATGGAGGGGTGACATTGGCCACTTACTGGACGCCCCTATACTAAAATCGCCGACACTCCGTGCCTTAGTTTAAAACAAATAATGCTGGTAGGGTTAAAAAATTATCTTAGTTTATTTTATTTTTATGTACTTTTGTAAGCTAAAAAGTTCACAAGCTCAGTGCTCTAGAAACCTATAGAAAATATTCGTAGGGTAGGAGGAGCAAAGATCCGCAATTTTGAGTTATAACTCATTTCTGAAAAATTGCAATAAGTTAGGAACCTAAACTTTTTATTAGAATACAGCTTAGCCCTTACCTGCCATCTTAAATGATAGCTTTTATCTAAAATATAATACGTAAAAACTGGGAGTGATTTTTACAGATTTTGATATTTTCGGAACTTTGCCCCAACTGATGCGGTAAATATCCGCGGTGGTGCACATGGCACAAAACTCAGAATGGAACCTACTTGCAAAGTTATCTTTACTGCAAAATTATTATTAGTCAGGTTGTGAGGTTGACTGCTATGATCATCTTCAATACTGGCGGAGTATAATTAAATTTTCCTTTTTTTACCATGACCTGCATGGAAAATTTTGATTTAAACAATCTTTAAAGTATGTATTCTAAACTTAGTTTAACAAAAACAGATAGACAAAAAAGAAAAAAAAATCACTGTCAGTTAAATTTAGGGCGAGATTCAAGTGAAACACAATTCCAACGTTTTCCGCGTCGAACAGGGGAAACTTCGAAATATATCAATGTTTCTTATTCAAATGAAACAAACCAGTCGTGTTTTGATCACATGACAGCGTGATAGGTTTGTTCATTGGAAGCATTCTGGGGACTGAACTGGGAACTGGGGACTGAAAAACGTTCGATTCGAACTCGATCGCGCGCGTTTCACTTGAATATCGCCCTTAATTAGAGAAACTTGCAAAATAGGAGGAAGGCAGTAGGCTGTTACAGAACTAAAAGGAACTCAAATGTTTAAGGGTCGTAGAAAAACTTATCATATAGCTAAAACGAACTGATGTGAACGTAAATGTTGAAATCATAAACCGAATCAGTGGCAAAAAAATAAATAAAATAAAATAAAATACATGTCTGGCACAACATGACGATTATTGGAAGGCTCGGGACTTGACACAACATGCAAATATCAAACAAAGAAAAGCATTAGGGGCAAAGATTCGCATTCGGAGCTTTACCCCATCGCACATGCGGATTCTTGCCCCATTTGATGAAGATATGAAAATTGTTTTCCTGAGGTTTTGGTCAAAAGTCGTATCACTTCAAACATAAAGTAATAAGATTATTATTAGGTTACCTTCATATACAAAAAACCCTTAAAACATAAATCTGTAAAATTGCGAGCAAAAAAACAAGTTCAAAAATTTTATAAAGCTACATAAAAAAAACGTATATAAGTAATTTACCTCATAGTATGAAAACTGACAATCTTACATCAGTGATTCTTTCTTTGCAAAACCAGTGCCATCTAGGAAACTTGTGAAAAAATCAGTGTGGATAATTTAGATTTCTAAATAATTAAAAAGGCATTCGGATCTTTGCCCTCTGCAGACCTTTACCCCCTAATACCCTGTATTGAATTCTTATTTAGAATGAGATGACTGTCGTATATTTTTATTTGCTGTTTTTATTTTTTTCTAGAGACCTTAAAACTGGAATTGCAGGAGATCGAGGGGAATTCCCTAGAAACGTAGCCTTTCGATCAATGCAAGCCAGATTTGACAGCGAAACACCAAAAAAGGGAAAGAATGAACCCATTCCTATGTGTGTCCCCGTGCGCGAATCGGATATGAAAAATCAATTCATTCTTAGAAATGACAAAGCCCAAGGTAATGGAATAAATATTTTGTAAAGTTTACTAGATACGCATTCATGAATGTAATTTTAAGTTATTTCTATCATATGTGTATTGCCATTGAAACTTAATCTCAAAGTATGCTAGCATTTGACTCTTGAAGCAAAGTATTCGCGTTGGAGCTAATCATCTGTCTTGTGTTGATAGAAAATGAAATTGCAAAATAGTGGCACAAAAACTATGTTAGTGCCATTTCTTAAAAATTAAAAAAATTAAAAAATTAAATAAAGCACTCTACTTTCTGCAGACGAAACTATTGTCTTTCAAAATGTCTTATTTCTGCAGAATCAAATTTTATCACATAGGTTTAAGTTCCAACTTTAACACCTATAAAATAGCGTGTCATACAATTTTATAACTTTCATATGATATTAATAAGAACTGATATGACTCTTAAAAAAGTGAATGTATTTAAATACACTGTTTAAAAAATAATGTATCCAAGCCCAGAAAAAGAGACATTTCATTTTTTAAGGCTAATATTTTTTTACATTTATTAGGAAATATGAAATCATATCTCAAAAATCATAAATAGGAACTTACATAAATTTTATTTTCAATGGAATCAGTATAATTAAATCCCCCAGAAAATAATGCATAGTTCGGTTTGCACCAATACCTTTTTAAATATAATCTTAAATCGGACTTTTAAAGGATGCGTGTGTTAGATTTTACCATTTAGTGCGCTGGTTTATTTTGTTTCCCAGCAGTGGAGCTAAGCATCGATATGAACTTAAGCCTACAATATTCACTTAAGCAATGAAATTCCATATTTGGGGTAACTGGGGATCGATAAAACGATTGAGTCAATAAAAAAATAGCCAGCTTAACCTAAGGATGGGAGTTAACCTCTTATATTCTCTACGCCGCCTTCTGAGACTCTCAAAAACAGAGCTTGAGATGGACAGCCCTTCTTTAGGGGTTGCAGTGCAGGAGTCAGGCCCAGAGCCCGATCAAGCCAAAAGTGGGCCCAGGGCCAAATACTAATTTGGGCCCTACCCCGTCCTTTTTATATATGTAAAAATTTTTTATTTAATTTTGATGCAGTTCAGTATATTACATAAATATATAAATCAGGACTAATACACATTCATTGCTAATTTGCTAAGTTTAGAATACAAACTTTTGGCCTCATGGCGGGTTACTGGTGATTCATCTTCATTTTCAGAAAAACTTAACAGTAAGTTTTTGATCAAAAGATAATTTTTGCGAAGAGCTCTAGTTGCTTCTGCTTCAGCAGACCATCTAGTATTAGCTAATGATTTACTAATGATTTTACCACTGTCGGCTAGTGTGGGTTAACAATGTAGCGCGGCCATAGTGTAGGCTAATAAAAAATATTTTTAAAAATAAATTATATATTCCACTATGGTTTTTTTTAATAGTAATAAAGTGTGCCAATTTTCGTTAAGTAATATTTTACGAAATATTTGTACATTATTTAGTTAAAACTAAAAAAAAAACGGCCCCTAATAGTGATCGGCCCCTGGGCCTGGGCCCAGTCGGCCCATGCGTTAATCAGGCCCTGGTCAGGCCTCAGTTCTCAAGGAATATTTTGTGTACTTAACGCACGTTTTCCTCCTTTTGTAATTTTAAAGGTTTTATTTAAATTTTAAAGTTACTTTGCCATCCCATACTAATAATGGTTAGCACAACAGTCTCTGTGATTATGGGTGGTGATCTGGTTGGACTCTGACATTTGTCCTGGTTGTTTATTCGTCGTTGCCTTTAGTAGGGGAGGGACGTCATAGGGGGTAATGTTTAAGGTACTCACTTCTTATTTGAATCCCTTGTTTTTTGTTTTTCACAACTTGGTGGAATTTCGATCATTGTCATAAATCTTCTCAATCCCTAAAATTTCCTGAGTAAGGTCCTGATTACGTGGCTTCCCGCCATTAGGCAACATTAAAGTGAGTTAAATTAAAAGATTATTTCAAAATTTATTCATTCAATACTTCAGCTGGTTACGTCAGTGCTGGAAATTTCTTGAATGTTTACAAATTTTGCAGACCTTTTACGAAAAATGTTTGAAAATCTAATTTTAGGAGACCACTTACTGATCGACGCTGATGAAGGAAAGTTGTGGAATGGAACACCATGCCTTTGCTGCCAGAGGCATTTTGAAAAGAGAAAAGGAACGTCGACTAGAGTGGTGTATTTCGAAAGAACGAAACCCAAGTTTGAAGGTATTTCGGTGACAGCTGATGATTATAGAGCATACAAGGTATCCAAAAGGTACAGAAAAATAGTATCTCTCTATTCTAAAAAAAAAGTAACAGCCGCTTTCGCCGTCGCCGCCGCAGTCAAAAGCTTGTTGGGCTATCTTCTCCTAAACCAGGGCCGGTTTTAGGCATTTTACAGGCGTAGGCGAGAACTGATTTTACGCCCCTTCATATGACAGATGGTTTTACGCCCCTTCATATGTGAGATGTTTTACGCCCCCCCACCCCTTCTTTTAACTGCTTCCCTTACCACTCCCTTGCCCCGTGATCAGAAAAGCGCTAAAAGTAATTTAATAAAATTGAAGTATGTATTTTTAAATTTTATGAAATTTATGTACTGTTAAAAGTTTGCAAAATATTAAAAGATAAAGCGTCCTTATTATTTTCTCTCAATATTAAGAATCACGAATCTATTTGAAAATTATTAATTGATATAATTATACAATTAATATAATTTTTGAGATGACTCATAGTAATGAAAATAAAATCCACACTACTAGAGTAAAAGGATTTTCACAATTAAATATTAAAATTCATGCTATGCTTTAATAGTCATTGAAATTTAATGGCAAAATTTTAGATGTAAACATGTAATCTTTGAACTTACCAAATGTTTGGCTGCTAGTCTCGGGAATCGCTAAATGAAAATGGTTTATTTCACTTTTCTTATTACAATTTTCATTCAAAAAGTTTCCTACAGTAATAAGTAGATACAGTAGCTTTACTTTCGTTATCGAAGAAAAAATGAAATCTACTCGTTTGATATTGTTTTACTGAATATTAATTTTCCATTCCACTTATATTAGGTTATTAATTAGACTATATTTACATGATATTGAGATCTTTGAATCGTTATGAGATTATATACTATTCCACTTGATTTTTCAAAGACATATGCATACATTATTTACAACATGAATAAAACAATGAATAAAAAATAAAGAAATATTCTCTGAAAAAAAATAATTTTAATAAAATGTAAGTAAAGTATAAACTCAAATGAAATCAGTTTTTAAACGAAGTTAGCGTCATAACAATTTACATTGGTGCATTTAAACATGTAGTAAATATTTAAAAAATAAATACAAATGACTCTTAATAATGCAAATCAAATCCATTTATTTAATTAAAAAATTATAAGAATTTAAAGTAAAAATTCATGCTATGCTGTAATGGTTATAGAAATGTAATTGAACAATTGTACATGTACACGCTTAGTCTTTGAACTTACCCCTTGCATGGTTTTCGCTCGCTTGCAACCTCGCTTGAATACGGGCTAGAATCCCTTAGAAAGTCCCCACTGTGAGCATCCCTCCTATAGGCCAAGGACCCTAGTGCAGTCAATCGGACTTAATCCACATACAAACAAACATATCTTGTTGCTAGTCTCAGGAATCATCGTTTGAACATGATTCATTTCATCTTTCTCATTTCATCTTTCTTTGCCATCATTTCTTATTACCAAAAATATACCTTTATGAAAAATCTTTGGTGAATATTTGTTTTAAATGTGTTTTAGATTATTAAATAGACAATATTTATGTATTATTGAAATGTTTGAAGCTTTATGAAATTAGATGCTGTTGTACTTGTATGTTTAAAGGAATGTACAATGTGCGTATATTGATCGCAACCTCTTCTCTCTCTTTTAAGTGTTTCAAATACAATATTCTACAGGTACTCATTCATTAAAAAAAGTATGTCTTGTGATAACGCAAATTTGAGTATTTTTTATAAAATAAAAATAAATAACCTCAAAACATTTAAAAAAAGTATGATTATGAACTTCAATCACCTTTTAAACTGTGTTTACATTATAACAGTCTTAGTTTTTAAAATACATTCGACTTGTCGACAAAAAAGCTAATCTTTCAAATAAGTCGTAATAATGCAAGTAAAATCATTTAATCAGTTAAATTAATAAATAAGAACTGAAAATAAAACTTTTTAATCGATACTTCATTGCTCATGAAAATTTAATTGCACAATTAAAGATTTAAAAACAGTACAGTATTTGAACTTACCAAATGTCTGGCTGCTAGCATCTGGAGTTGCCGATTCACAGTGGTTATCTTCATTATAATTTTGTTTTAAAAATTTACTCACGCTTTCCCTCATTTTTTTCTCTAACTTTCTTTTGCTTTCTGAAATAAGCTCCGGATGGACGTTTTCTATTCATGTTTAAAGATGAACATCGTTAGCAAAGTATCCCCTTTGAAACAGAAAGAACGAGTATTCCCCCGCAATCTCACGTGCAAAAGATATCCAGACGACCGAGCAGGTAACCAAGTGCTACACTGACATGACAACTGATTAAACCCTGAGAACTGAGAATACCTAATTGGGTAAACTATGTCCCTCTCCGCACAACTGGACTTCTGTCATTTGTTGATAGTAAACTAATGGAAAGTATCTGTTTCCGATTTCTAGTCTACGCATATGCTGCCCTAACCTCTTTCTCCGCGGGTGGTCTTTCTGCCAAAAAACTTTCTGTCCTTGTCCTGGTAAATGTAAACTGTTATCTTAAATATTCTTTAGAATAAGCTAAATGCTTAATTTACTATTTCAATTAAATCTTTAATGTCATGCCAGAGACATATTCTGTTAATAAAATGCTAGTACATGATCTATAGGCAAAAAAGGCAGTTGTCAAAATTACTGGCTATAGATAAGGTGACCACACGTCCCGTTTTTAGGTGGCTTGTCCCGTTGTCCTCAAGCACAGCTTCGGGACTCCGTAATGTCCCGTTTTTAGAAAGAGAGCAACCTGCGCTAACGATTTCAATAAAGGCCGCTAAAAATCTAAAATCATCCGACGGCAGTGTCTGTTAAAAAAAAAAAAAAAAAAAAAAAAAAAAACCTAACCTCCTCTTTCCCCTCTCGAGACGCAAAGAAAAATATGGGGGATGCATTATTTTTGTGTTTGTTCTTTTTTTGTCAACTATTTCAATTTATTTAATTTGTATTTCTTTTTTTTAAAGTCGTGTTCCTCTATTGCTTATTCCGCCCCCCCCCCATCTCCACTTTATTCTACACTTTCACTCAGGTTCTCTAAGATTTTTTTTTCCCTTCCGAATGACAACTTCCTTTTTTCCGTGTGTCCTTTTGTTTACATTTCTCAGTTTCTTACCTTCCTGCCTTGTGTCGCATGGTGTATTTGAAGTCGAAGAAGGGCATACCCCTTGTACCACCTGTAAACGTACGTCTTGCACTAGTTTTTATAGTATATGCGTGTTTAAGCAAAGATTTCTTTTATATTTTATTTTGAAATTAACATCAGCACAAGCTTTTTTGCACGTTCTCTTAACAACTAAAAGATACCCAGACTGAAATTCAGTCTCTCTACACTATTACCTTAAAAACAGCAGATGTCCCGTTTTGAGGAAGAAAATATATACACTATTGCCAAAAAGTAGATGATGTCCCGTTTTGAAGGAAAAAATAAATGGCCACGTTAGCTATAGAACATGCAGCGGTATAAGATTAAAGATTATAAGACCCCCCTCAATTTGGAGCCTCATCAGAAAGTGGGGGACTTCTGAATATTGGCACACCTTGGAAACTACTACAGACTGCTGAGAGGACTTTCGGAACTACGGATTTAACGTGCACGTACGGCGCGCGGTCTTTTGTGGTACGCCGGTATCGAACCCACAACCTTCCGGTTACGAGTCCAACGCCTTAACCACTGGGATATCACTAGAAAAACTCTATTCAAACATTCTGTGATAAAGCTGATTTTACTCCCCCCTCTTCTGCTTGCGCCCTTCGAAAGGGCTATCCCCGTAACACACTCGCTGCGACTTTATTGCTTAAAAAACCGATTGCAAGAGCTGCGAACTCAGGAAACTGGAGCGATACAAAAAACTTAAGCCCGAAGCATCCCACAGCTGTAATTCATAGGGGCGCAGAAGTGGCTAAATTAAACATTTTTTTAAAGGAGGGCGCCAAAATCGAACGCATTTCCCTTTTTACCAAGGCGATATAAACTTCCTGAAAGTAATTTTTTACTCATTTCTTATCAAATGACTTAAACGATTCTTTACGCCTAAATTACGCCTTTACTAAAACGCCCTACAATACATTCCGATTGATCATAGGTGCACTAATGGAGTGGAATCTTACTCTGTAACTTTTAGCATGATCTTTCAGAATTTCATAGCGTGTAGGAATTTGGTTTATTTATCATCTTTAAAATGTCTCTCATATCTCCCCGTTAAAATTTTCTATCTGCGCTCCTGAGCTTAGTTCCCAGTAAATGGACTCTTGCTGTTCTATGGACACATTTATGTTTTGTCCTCTAACAGATTGGAAAAACTCTATTTAAACATCCTGCGATAAAGTTGATTTTACGCCCCCCTCTTCTGCTTGCGCCCCTAGAAAGGGATATCCCCGCAACACCCTCGCTGCGACTCTGCTTAAAAAACCGATTGCAGGAGCTTCGAACTCAGGAAACTGAAGCATTCTTCAGTTGTAATTCACAAGGGCGCAAAAGTGGCGAAATGAAAAATTTTTGTTTAATAAGAGGCGTCAAAATCTGTCACATTTCCCTTTTGCCAACGCGATATAAAACACTTATGGCTGAAATATCCCACAGCTGCAAAAATTTGCTTTTTAATTTATTTTTCAGTTCTTGTCAAATGGCTTAGACGATTTCTTTGTCTCCCTCACTCTAGAATAAATTCCGATGAATCACGGCGTACTAAGGGAGTGAAAACTGAAATATACCGTGTTTACTCGAGTAATAGTCGTCCATTTTTGTCAATTTTTCATGTGAAAATGTAGGTGCGACTATTATGCGGGGAAAATCTACTACATAATATTGTAACTATAAAGTTATTTTTTCTGCTTCAAAACGGGGGTGCGACTATTATGCGAGGGAGGCTATTACACGAGTAAACACGGCATCTTCCTTTGAAACTTTTTTTAGCATGATCTTTTGAAATTTTATACTGTTTATTACTGTTATTTCGTTTATTTGCGCTCTGAAAAATCTGATCCTCCTGGAGTGATATATCTGTTTCATTTGGAAACAGGAGTATAGCCCGATCTAGCAGAACCGTCCAAATTTTGCTCCCCCACCCTTTTTTGCAGCTTTAATGACGACTTCATAATTTTTCAGCCCCGGGAATCAGAGGCGGCATTTCAATTTTTCATTTAGGGGTGCAAGATTTGATGTACTAAAATCCAGAATGTGAAATAAATAAAATGTTTTTTTTTAATTTGGGGGGGGGTGCGACTGCGCTCCCTATTATCCGCACTTGCCCAGAATCATTATACTAATAAAATCCTGTCCTTTCCTCGCCTCTACAGATGTTCTTGTATTGAAAAGAGAAACACTAATAAGAAAAAACTATATAAACCTATGTGATCCTTCGGATTTTGCGCCCCCTCTTCTGTTTGCGCCCTATTACTGTTACGGCCCTGTTTGGAAAACCGATTCTAGAAGCTGAAAAACCTTAGGAAGTATCCCAGAACTTTAATTCACCGGGGCGCAGGAGTAGCTAAAAATAATACTTTTGTAAAGAGGGGCGTCAAAATCACATTCATTTTCTTTTTCCGCTAACTTGATTTAAAAAACAAAACAAAAACAAAACTAGATTTTATCTGGCTTTGTTCAAAATTTATTATAGCTTGTCCTTTTATATTTTTTTGCGGCATTTCTTTTGAAGTATATCAGAAAGAAAGGTAACTTGAGAAACCATTTCTTTAAACATCCGGATAAGATAAGCTCAAAATAATTATAGAAGGTTATGAATCAACAGGTTCAAAGACCACCCCTTCGGAAGTCCATCTGCGGAAGAGGGCAATTTAGCATACCCTGGAGGTGGAGGCCTGGACACTGAGTGGACATCTGTTTCCCATGAATGAAAAAAGAAGCGATCAAAGAACGCTTCCTGACAATACACAGCGACAACTTTAGAAGTGTTTAAAAGTATTTGTGACAATAATACTGTTTAAAAGCTTGATAATATTATGAAAACAGTCAGTGCGCCCATCTCAATAACCAAAAAAAAAAGAAAAAGAAAAGAAAAATGTTTGGAAACACGAAAAAAAAGTGAAATTTGGCGCCCCTCGATTGAAACTCAAGCGTAGGCGACCGCCTACGTCGCCTACGCCTCAAACGGCCCTGTCCTAAACTGTGGGGATTTGTATTTCGAGAAACATGTCCACGGATGCGGATAATTCCGAGGAACCTGATAAACTGACAAGAATTTCGAAAATCGAATTATTTTGGAAGATATTAATAAAAAACTGAAAAAATGAAACATAATGATTACCAGATTTGGCATAAAATCATTCATTCCTTTGCAACAAAGCAATTTAAAGTATGTAGAATCGCGTGAAATTGGCAAACATGAAATAGAATTAGACCCATTTTACGCAAAATTAAAGTATATGAAATAAATAACTCAAACTGTGTTACACAAAGTTCACAATTTTCAAATAGTAAGTTCGCTTAGACAACAGGAGTTTAGAATTAGCGATTATTCGATTTTCCAAAACAAAATAAATAATTGTAACAGATTTTAAAAGCGCCATCTTAGCATTAGGTACAATCTGGCAAAATGGTATCTTTCCAAGCAGGATGAATCTAAACCGCGAGTTCAGAAATGTTAGAACCCAATATCTTGAAAATAAAAAATAATTAAAATGCATGTTATTTTAAAGCCGGTTCGGTCCAGCTGGAGTATTTTCTACCAGTAGAAATATTTGAAGGCGTTAACTATGCCATTATAGCCGTTATAGTACACTTTGGATATTTGCCAACGCGGCGAGATGATATAATTCGTGGTGCTAAATACGCTAATCTGCAAAGGATTATGTATATGAAAATATGGATAACGGTTTTCCGGGAACCTTGCATGAGCAGTAATTATAAGTTGTGAGCACGCGTAAATCGCATAATAATGAAAAGTCGCTATTGGTGGTAAGCTATCCTAGCTGTTCCGTAGTTTTTATCAAAGAAAATATATGAACTACTTTTTTCTTAGAGCTAATTATTAACTATACATATACGCCAAATTATGAAAAATCACCATAATTGGCTAATACGCAAGGTGTTCCATGGGTTTCACATAATTAAAAATAGTGTGAAGTTTAAATTTTTATGTTCCAAGCAACATGCAAGAACCAAGCAAATGTGTACGAATAAACCTTATTAGGGGCCGAATGCCTCATACAAAAAGCGAGCGTAGCGAGTCTAGGGACCTTGGCCCCAAGTTTACTAAAAGAAAAAAAAAAAGAAAAAGAAAAGAAAAGCATATCAGATTTTTACCTTTCTATTCAATTGACCTTAATAACGTATCAATCTTTTGAGTAAATTATTATTAGCATTATACTCGGGCAGAGTCACCAACTGAAATATTTGAATTGTTTCTTGATGAAGATAAAATTTCACTTTTAACATCAGAAATCACAAATTAGGCTCTATTAGCAAATAATGGATATTCAGATGATTTTTGTACGTACTGAATTTTCAAAATATAGTATACTGCATTGAAGTTTTTGTTATTTTTTCACACAAATATGTAATTTAATTTAAATTTTTAGTAAAAAAAAATACATAGAGGGGGAAAAATATTATATATTTCACTAGTCAACAAATTTAAACTTTTTTTCTGCCTCTGGTTTGTAAATGGGTGGATTTACTTAATTTCGGTGTGCTCAATTCACTGGTAAAATCAATTTATGTCTATCACGTCACATTTCCAAGAGGCACAGGAAAATCAGAAGCAATACCGGCAAAATTTGATAGAATTGAAACTAACAAGAAATTCATATTAAGAACGTAATAATTCAATATTATTTTATATGTGTACATTGGTATTTATATGTATACATATGCCAACATAGATATCATCTGTTTTCCTGTCCAAAATACCCTTCCCACTTTGTTTGAATGAGGTCCAAGCCGCTAACTCTATATTTGTCAGTCTGATATCAAACAATGGATCGCTGAACAATTTTTCTATTTCTGGTCCAATAAATATACTTTCTTTTAACTTTGCTTTACTCAGTTTGAGAAACTTTTCTTTCAAATGATTGAAGACCTGACCTCATTTATCCAGATCTTGAACAAAGTTCTTCATAAAACACAATTTGACATGAATCGGAGGCAAAATGATTTTATTGGGCTCAACCCGTGGAGTATTTTTCATATTTTGCTTTACAGTTACATGCGATTTCCTTTTAACCCACTTTACTATATAGTGGCCAAAGTTTCATAAGTTTCTTTCACGTCTACTGCATGAGCCAGAGGCACAGATGGAAAAGTGTTGTCATTCTGCAGTAGTACTGCTTTCAATCTGGTTTTCCTAGAGTCACTAAAGAGTGACTATTCCTGATGGTTATGTAGTTCACCTAGTTGCATCAGCAGACCATTGGCATCTCTACATACACATATTGAATTCTGCATGTCGAAATATTGAACAAATGAACGCAGGCGCGTAGCCAGGAAAATTTTTCGGGCGGGGGGGATATGCGCTTGGAAAAATTTTCGGTAAAACTGGTAATTAGCGTATTTTACTGTCGAAAATTTGGCAATCGAGAGTTTTTCCTCCGATAATGGTAACGCTATCCGCTAAACTGGTTTTAGACTTGGATAGTTTTAAGCTAGAACCTGGCTATTTCTCAAGTTTATAGTCTAAGATCCGATATATGAAATATATACCCTCATCTGTTATTTAATGATGATAAAGATCACATGCTAGATAATATATCCATTGATACATCGCACATAGGTTGCCTAGCTAAATCGCGTACCGATGATGTTAAATAATTAAATTTTTAATTAAATTTTTTCGATCAACTTCCCCCATCTGTTATTTATGAAAATCGAGCATTAGTTGAGAGAATATGCCCCAACGAATTGAAAAAATATGGGTTGCCTACTTTCTCCTCTGCCCGACTATGGAGTTGCCAGGTACAAAGAGGCCAGTAAACGTTGTTAAAATACCCTCATCTGTTATTTAATCGAATTACATATCAAATGAAAGGTTATTTTATTCCCAATCCAACCGTATTAGGTTGCCTTATAAAAAAGGTGGCTGAATCCATGGTTGCCTAGATTTTAGATGCAATATTTCCAGCGCTGCGATGAGAGTAACACAGAGCAGGCACCTGAGTTCACACTCAGGCAGTGTGAATTTTCAAATAAAGTTTTTTTCGCTCCACCCTACTATACATAATTATGAAATAATAAGTATTTTGTTCAAAACGTACATCTTTCAAAAGGATATTTTTCCGATCATTTAAGCGTGGATTAAATACTGATGAAAGTGAGATAAAATAAAATATCACAAAATGACACCAACATTTTTTTGAATTCATACATAAAATTAACAATACCTAACTATCTCAGTAAAAATGTTTTATGTAAAAAACTTAGGCACTTCTGACGAGTCAGAATCAGAATATGTCAAAATCGAATTCTAATTCTTCATCATTTTCTTTTTGTTTTGATTCTCTTAGTATATCCTCAACTTGTAAGGGTGTTGGGTCCCCTACGGACCATGTAGGCTTCAAGTAGCCATCCAAAAACCAACCACAATCTTCAGGATTTAGTTTGACGCAGCATGCATCAGTTGCGTGCAGCCACATTGAATTTACATAGATTGTGCGCAAAATTTTCTGTTTGAGTGAGATACAGCATGATGGAATCTGGTTGGAGTCGATGCCTTTAATCAAAACGCTCTTTGTCTTTGTTTATTGCATATGTTTTTTGGAACCGCTCATATCTAGCATCATTGATGCTATAACATTGCTTGATCCCATATAAATAAGAGAAGTAAACTCCTGGACACGTTGAATTTTTTCTTCGACGAGTACATCTGCTGGGTCCGTCAATGATGCGAATATTTCCTGAAAATCCGTTCGTCTTGAAAATATTTTAAAAGGCTTGTCTTTCCCTTTGTTATAAAATGCAGCTGTATAATCACAGCCCGTAAATGCGTGGAAAGCTGGCAGACCCAAGCATAGAGTAGAACCCAATTTCATCGCAAGCTCAGTACAGTTAATACAATGAAGATCTTTCTTATTGCTTTTCCTTGATGATGAACCAGACAACCAAATTTGAGTATGTGGAACTTTCTGGATAGTGGCCAGTAAAATTACCAAGACATCGGTATCATTCGCTTTGACCAAAATTTTTAATTAGGTGGCGCTTTTGATATATGGAGCATTATCCGCGTATCTGCCTCTTCATGCGGACATCTATAATCTTCTTCTTCACGTTTCACGACGTGATTTCCGATTGTATGGTAAAAAAAACAGTGTTCTCCGACCGTTATAAAAAAAATTTTTGTTTTCAATTATTGACACTAGATCAGCATTGTCCCAGTAATCAGACAAGAATTCTACCAGGGCTTCTTTAAAACGGTAATTTTTCAGATTTTCAAGAAAATCGCTAGGTCTTGGCTTAAGAGGTTCTTGGATAACATACGGTCTGTTGAACTCTAGCCGATTCTGACGTTCACTGTCTTTGATGGAGTGTGTTATGTGCCTATCAAAAATTATGTGTATTTCAGGGGCTTTAGTTGAGCATAATTTTACTACGATCGATTCAGGAACTTTGTCAAATGTCTGCGGCATAGATGATCCAATAACATACAAGTAATAAAAACCGTCTATTACTTCGATATCGATACCGGTAGGCTCAACAGCTTTGACATTAGACTTCAATACTTGGGCTAGTTTGGATTTGTCAGTTTTTAGCAATTCACCAGTACACGAGAAAAGAGCAGTCGGCACAGGCGCTAAAGGAAATGTTAAGGCTGTTCTTCGAAAAAAAAGAACTCTGTTTTTAGTCTTGGTACACAAATTGAAATAAACTAATAGCACCATGGTCTCCAAAAAATTCCAGATGGTTCTTCATAAGCTGTTTTACACACTGCGATAAGCGAAAACGCTGTGGCTTTTGTGAAATTTTCAGAAAAAATTCTTAAACATAGATCTGAGCTGCAAGATTTTTCGAAGAGTGATACGCCTTGCGAAAATTTAAGATTTTAAAGAATATTTTCTAAAAGTTTTGAAACTGATACAGATTGGCCTGTCTACGCAGTATATAATACAGCTTGTAAAGAGACAGTTTCAAAATTTTGAAATGCCTGGAATAATTAGTTTATTTGTAATTATGTACCAAAATCGCATTATTTTTTCGAATAACACCGTTAAGCAGTACTCCATGTTGATGTCTTTCTCAATACTAGCGCAAGTAATCGGCCAAATGTGTCTCTTTCCATTTTAAGAACGGCCTTTTTACTTTTATCTTTGTTGGTTTGAGCTTTGACGGCAGACTCGGAAGCGAAATTCGGGATTTTGTTAGCTTTATCGGTTTTTCGAACCTTCCGAGAGTGGAAATGCATTCTGAAATAAATGTCAATTTTTGTTGATTTCCAACCGACTTAACGTTGATTAGAAAATCAACAACTCAGAAGATGCTGTCTTACCAGTTGAAATGTTAAACAGAACATTTTTATCGATACGCTCAACGAAGTGAATCAGTGTATTTCTTATCGTCTCAATGATACTCTGAAGACTTTCGTTATCCTTTTTGATTCGACTTTTCTTCAAAGCATGACTGGTATCATCTTTTTGCGATAGACCGACTTGTTCTTTAACGGTGGATACAATTTTGGTCCTTATGCTGTGACTAAGTGCCCATCTTTGTCGGGCTAATATCGACTCTGCGGCAAAATTATGTGTTAACTGATTTGAAGCATCAGCATTAATGGTCTGTTCTAACGTTAAGTCAATAGGTGATCGAGAGAAACCAGATTTGGTACGTCGGATACCAAATGCCTGCTTTAATCCACTGTTACACGATCGGAAAAATATCCTTTTGAAAGATGTATGTTTTGAATAAAATACTTATTATTTCATAATTATGTATAGTAGGGTGGAGCGAAAAAAACTTCATTTGAAAATTCACACTGCCTGAGTGTGAACTCAGGTGCCTGCTCTGTGTTACTCTCATCGCCGCGCTGGAAATATTGCATCTAAAATCTAGGCAACCATGGATTCAGCCACCTTTTTGATAAGGCAACCTAATACGGTTGGATTGGGAATAAAATAACCTTTCATTTGATATGTAATTCGATTAAATAACAGATGAGGGTATTTTAACAACGTTTACTGGCCTCTTTGTACCTGGCAACCCCATAGTCGGGCAGAGGAGAAAGTAGGCAACCCATATTTTTTTAATTCGTTGGGGCATATTCTCTCAACTAATGCTCGATTTTCATAAATAACAGATGGGGGAAGTTGATAGAAAAAATTTAATTAAAAATTTAATTATTTAACATCATCGGTACGCGATTTAGCTAGGCAACCTATGTGCGATGTATCAATGGATATATTATCTAGCATGTGATCTTTATCATCATTAAATAACAGATGAGGGTATATATTTCTTATACGGGATCTCGCACTATTAGCGGTTGCTGATTGCGGTAAACTTTATTTATAAATAAGATCGCGGACAAGCGAGTGCGATTTAACATCCTAATATAATGTGAATAAATATAGCCGATAAAGGAACGAAATTTACTATAAAAGTGAACTTATTAATGCTACAGGGGTTTTTAGCGCGAAATATTGCAAAAATAGTATTGGATGCCTTAAATTCCGTACACATCTTAATCCGAACATATCTTAAGTTTTGCATTGAATCAATTATGTTCTTATCTTCTCTTGGTATCGTCATGTGGCGGCAGGAAAATAATTTTTTTATACATTTCCCCCCCCTTTGAATTATTTTTTTTTTTTTTCGTATTTGCATTGCATTACTTTTAGAAAATATCATATAAAATTTTAAACAGAATGTATTTATAGAATTAATAAAATCTTCAGAAAGTATTTATAAGCAAATTAAAACATAATTTTTAATTTTAAGCAAATTAATAATTAAAATGCAAATTTACAATTATTTGTTTATTTTTATTTTTACATGCATATTTTTGCCTGATTTTTTTCCTGTTTTTGGATAGCCTTAAGAAAATACGGTTAAATTTTTCACGAAATTAATTTTTAGAATTAATAAAATTCCCACAAACATTTTTTTTTCTATTTCAAATGCAATAAGAATCAATGGACACAAATCCTTGGGCATACATGCAGTAGATAAAAACTTAAAATAATTATAGACGAATTAAAAATCCAGGTTTGTTTACAAGTAGTGTTCGCAGTGGGTTTAATTTATTATAAATATTTTATGAGGTTCTAATTTAGTAACTATCTTCTCGAGGAAATGATAATTCGTACAAAATACTATCATCAAATACTTCGGAACTCATACCTCCTAATACAGCGATTTCATATAAATCCTCCATGTTTCTTTTTATATCTGATGCACGCTTACGGAAGTAATGGAGACGAACTTTATGCAAAATGTCTTCTGAAGTAGTTTAGATACCGTAAACTTTATACGTGCGCATGCGCTGTACTGTTCAATAGCAATTAGCGTTAGCGTTACCGTGAGTAAAACCGCTGCTCAAAAACTCCCTAGTACTTTTTATCCCGACCTGTTCAATTAAGGGCAGATAACGTTTAACAAATACGCAATAATTCCCTGTTACTAGTGCCAATTACGCTACTTCATTATATTAGGCATCCTGTTAATTATTTAATAATATTTTTTAATCTCGTAATTTGTAAGTGTTTTGACGCCCAAAATGATTACGGTTAATATGATGTGGCCGACAGTATAACATGTAAGTACCAGAAAAGCTTGCAAAAATAAAACCAACTTGATTATATCAATAATTTTTAGGTTAAACTACGCAAAACGTGGTTACACTTACACTACTCTTAATCTTGATCAAAATTGTATAAATTTAACAAAAGTTTACAGTGGCAACAACATTTCTTTTTAGAGAAATACCACTTTGGCATCCACATCTTTCCCAGCCTTGGAGACGGTTAAGCGTGCCTAGCGTTACAGAGACATCCTACCAGAGAGATTTTCGGCCTTATGTACTCACTAAAAGAACTCTAATGAAGCAGAAGACATCAAATATTTATTGGTGATTATATAAATCATCTGATATACTTAAATAACTCTAAATAAATATTACTTTTATACATTTTGTACTGTTTCATTTAAAATAAAAGAAGGAGAGGCGTTATCAACTGTAAAATAAAATATAAAACAAACCCCAGTTAGAGAAGTAAAGCATTTAAAACATTTAGTGCAAGAATGGATATCAGACCATACATGAAATAACGGTGTTAGAAACTGTTCTCAAAAAGGAAAATACAATATTAGATCATTTTTATGTAGTACTTTTTACTAAAACTTAATATTTACTCTCGTAATATTTCCTTCACATAGTTCAATGACTTCTCAGTAGTTAAATAAAAATTTTAAGGTACTCTTAAAGTATTGTTCCTTACCTAGTGAAAAATATATGATTTTTTTCTTCCTTAAAAAAAAAAAAAGAAAGAAAGAAAGAAAAAAGTCTGAAACACTTTCAGATTTTAAATATGCACTAAAGTGTTATATATTACAAGTGTATCCTAATTTATGCGTCGCCCCTATTTTTCAACCTTAATTCCATTACGTTGGAAAGTGTATCATTATTCATGGGTGTGCCGTATTTGTCTTCATTGTTTCATAAAACCCATCTTTGGAATCGAAATCTATCTTAAAATCGCCTACTAAAACTATTTTACAATCTTCGCCAAGTGTATTCTAACTATACTTCACCGTTTTAAATATTGTTTCGAATGTGCAACATAATCCATGAGTGTATCGTGTTTGTCTTTCTTGGGTTGATTCCTACTTTAACGCCCTGACTCTCTCCTAGGTGGCGACAATTAAACATATGCAGTTACCATGACGATTTTTTGTATTTATATAATACCGTAATATAAAATTAAAATGGCGCTTTGGAACAACATGACAGTACAGCATTCCGTTACATTTTTATTTATTTTGGGTAGCCAATTAATGTAGTTTTAATAATTAAGTGTCTTGAAATTCCTTAAATGGTGCGTTTATCGCTAATTTGTTCACTTTAGTTTTCATCTAGTTCTTTTGGGAGAGTTGAAACTTGTGCATATTTCCTAGAGACCCATGACTGCAAAGCTCGCCAAAGTGCTGCGTCTTTTTTAGGTTGGCGAGAGTGGGGGTGTTAAAATAGGAATCAACTCTTTCTTGTACCATAAAACACATCTTTGGAATCGAAATCCATCTTAAAATTGCCTACTGAAACTATTTTAAAATCTTCGTCAGACATATTCCAACTATACTTCACCATTTTAAATCCTGTTTCGAATGGGCATCATAATCCATGAGTGTACCGTGTTTTCCTTCCTTGTTCCATAAAACACTTCTTCGGAATAGAAATCTATATTAAAATCGCCTACCAAAACTGTTTAACAATTTTTACCAGGCATAGTCAAACTGTACTTTACCTTTATAAATACCATTTGGAAAGTGTATCATAATCTATGAGTGCACTGTATTTGTCTTCTCTGTTCCATAAAACACTTCTTCGGAATTAAAATCTATATTAAAATCGCCTTCCAAAACTATTTTACAATATTCGCCACGCATTTTCTAACTATACTCGTAATATATTTATAATAATTTTTTATGGATAATTTAAAGGAAAGTTTCCTTTTGCGCATAATCCACATTTATTATGTAAAAGTCATATTTAAATCTCCAGCTTTTTTTTTAGTACTTGGGTGCTATTTCGCTCAATACAGAGTTTTGTCTACGCGATCTTGTCGAAAAGTTTTGGCACCAAATTTAGCGATCCATTATCAAAAATTGCAAACCTTGTGCGACTTTCAATATTTTATTAACACCCCCCCACACACACACACACGTTGTCTGGCAAACTCATTTGAAAAGTTTTCACCGTGACAATTCATATCTACAAAACTTTTCGACAAGATCGCGTAGACAAAAATGCGTAGACAAAACTCTGTATTGAGCGAAATAGCACCCTAATGCTAAAAAAAAAAGCTGGAGATTTAAATATGACTTTTACATAATAAATGTGGATTATGCGCAAAAAGGAAACTTTCCTTTAAATTACCCATAAAAAAAATGTTCTAATTACCTCTAAAAAAGATTATTTTTCAGAAGTTATAAAGAAAATGCTTTTAACATATAGAAAAGCATCGCGCAGTTTTATAAACAGTACAAAATATATCAATGACCTGAAACTTTAAACTCTTTTCAGAAATATCCATCGGAATTTTTCCATTAAATACTCTTTACTAAAGTAATATCAGCCACGTCCGGAATAAAGTAAATATAGTTTATACACAATGAGCATGAAATCTGTTCCCATGGCTACCAGTATATTTATACATGAGTTATCAAAAGAGCTGACACCTGCTAACTTACTTCTCATGTTACCTGCCACGGTACAAATCTCGTCTATATATATACTCGCTCATATGAAAGGCTAGCATTTGCGTGAATAATTAAAGCATATCACAATTACTCCCTGATATTTTGCGAAGAAATTTTCATTTTGGCTCCTGGAGATGTGAAATTTAATCAAATTGTTATCACTCGAGAAGTAAGTAACCTTTGCTCAACCAATCGAAGTATAAATCGCCTCTGGCTTTCAATATTGAGTTTAAATCGTGTTTTGACCCTTTAACGGGCAGTGTTCCCGCTCTGGGAACACCAAACTCTGACGTTTTGACTGTTGCCAGTCACGAAGAATTGATTCGATTTCTATAAAAATAGTTGCGGGTGACATAGCTCCACGAGAATCCTTTACTTTTTAGGACGTCATTTCCTGTAAAAAAATGGTCACGATTCTTTTTATCAGCACTGGCATCTGCCGAAAAATGGAAGAATGCGAGAACAGCTGGATAGATTGCCCAATGCTGAAAAAAGGGCAGCCGTTGCCATCGCTCGACTTAACTATTAGCAAGATGGCGGACGATCGAAACGTTCATCGCGTGCCACAGATCTAGAGCCCCTTTTTTGACAACAGCTGGCAACGGCTGCCCTTTTTTCAGCATTGGGAAAGGGTTGCGGCTCAAAGATTTAACCCTCTGAAGTGCAGCCATTTCCCAATACCGAAAAAGTGCAGCCGTTACCATCATTAGATTTAACTACCAGCAACATGGTAGTCGATCAAATCGCCCATCACGTGCCAGTAGCTGGTGGTTAAATCGAGTGATGGCAACGGCCGCACATTATCGGCATTGAGCAGTCTATCTAGTTTTTCTTCTATATCAATGCACATCTACATCACATTCGCCAATTCTCAGCAGATTGCGGTTTCGATTAAAATGATTCTGACATTCATTTTACAAATAGTCTATGATTTTTACGCGAAATTATGAGCTAAATAGCAAAGGAATTTTGTGTAACTATGTCCTCTTTAAGTATTTTATTGAAATCAAGTTTTATTTTTTGCATCAAAACAGTCAAAATGTCAGAGTGTGTCCTCGCGGCGAGGACACAGCGCGTGAAATTGTTAATGTACACAGAATATGCACCCTTCACCTTTATCCATTCGTTAACACTGTGTGATTTTTTTTCTCTTTTAACGAAGGATTTCGTTCCTCCATACCGGTTATATGAAAAAAACGAATTTTTTTCAAAGTCGCTCAAATTTTCAATCTCCATGAAATACTAACTGAGTGAACTAACCCAGGGGAACTTAGTAAGCTTGGGTTTACTAACTGGGAATTTTTAATGGCAGTCAAAAATGTGACATCATAAATTAAAAATTGCGTGGGGTTGATAAACTCTGACACACAATTTACGTCATATTCGGAATTTGTACTATTCTTAATAGCTCTTGGAGATTAAACAGTTTGATATTTTCTCCGAGATTAAAATAAACAAAGCATTTTATTCTGCTCGACCACAGAGAATTTAAATATTTAAATTGAGTGTTTCAGGGGGATAAAAGAAAATAGATAATATTAGTATAAATAATAGGTAGTATTAGGGGATTTGTTTCGATAATATGATTAAAGCACATTATGCCATGTTAAAAAACGTTTTATAATTAAAAGCGCATGTTATTGCCATACTTTTTCAACGGGTGCCTTACAGCTAACTGAACAATAAATAATTCTACATTACGTTTATGTACCCCGCGATAGTTTCAACAAAAGAGACTACCTGAACTTTTTTTTCTGTTGACATTTAGTTTAATCTACCTAACCGATTTTAAAAATAATTTTTAATCTGAATTTAGGCCTAACTCAAATTGTATTCCGTGTTCCAATAATCTCTTGAATATTTTGAAAAATCAGATTTCAGTGATCTCTAATACCGTGTACTTTTCTGCTAAAGAAAGACCCCCACCATGGCCAAATGGATAACACCGTGAACATGGTAGATGGCTGGCGTGTGAAGGTCCAAGGTTCTAGCCTACCGCGCTGCGGTCGATAGTTTGGATGTTTGGACTGTTTTCTCCAAAATGTAACGTGTATGCTCGTTAGAGCCCCTTACAAAGTCCCCACCACCCTAGGCAGATACCCCTGGTGTAGGTTTACCTTAACGCAACGTACATATACTCTACAGAAAAGAAATAAGTAGATATATCTCTAAAGTTCTGGGAACGATGCAAATTACAGTAATTTCCAATAACTATCTATTTTACACTGAATAACCTAATATAAAGTATCAGTGGCGTAGCAAAAAATTTTTCATGGGGGGGGGGGGGTTACGACTACTACAACTCATATATATGTATACGTGTGTATGATAATGTAGTGAAGAATATACATTTTGTATGGCAAAAAATTCCTCATGAGGGGGGTGGGCTTATGACCCCCTAAACCCCCCCTTGGCTACGCCCCTGTAAAGTATTGGTTTTTATCCGTCAGATGAGCTACTGGAAAGGAGCAATTATTAATGAGCTTTCCCTCTGGAAACGATTAAAAAAAGCCTTAACCCTTTGAGGCGCAACCCTTTCCCAATTCTGAAAAAAGCGCAGCCGTGGCCATCTCTCGACTTAACTAGCAGCCAGCTGTCGTCAAAAAAGGGTCTCTAGATCTGTGGCACGCGATGAACGTTTCGATCGTCCGCCATCTTGCTGGTAGTTAAGTCGAGCGATGGCAACGGCTGCGCTTTTTTCAGCATTGGGCAATGTATCCAGCTGTTCTCGCATTCTTCCATTTTTCCGCAGATGTCAGTGCTGTTAAAAATAATCGTGACCATTTTTTCACAGGAAATGACGTGCTAAAAAGTAAAGGATTCTCGTAGAGCTATCAGTGCCGTAAAAATAGGTAGGCATGGCGGGGCGAATGCCCGGGGCCCCCACACGTAGGGGCCTCAAAATCCATATAGCTATTTTCCCCCCAACCTCTTATTTTGTTTTTTGTTTCTTTTATAACTTTTTAGATTTGCGCATCTAATATTCTAAACGGATCATTTAGCACTCTTAAAGCAGAAAACTCACACACAAAAAAAATATCTTACTGATTACAAAGTAGCTAACAGCTCACCAACAGATCCGCTATATTACAATAGGTACAGCTGATTTTGAAAGTGAAATTTATACGCCAGTATTTTTAGAGTCATATTTCTTTAACTAATGACCTTGTGTTCCCTTTATTTGTATTCTAGAAAAACATGATTTGGGCCTCAAAAAGCCACTCTGAAGCAAACATCCTTTTGGGGGGGCTCTCTTTGCCCTCTTATTTCTTTCTTATTTGCCCTCTTATTTCTAAAAATTATTATATCACTAAGGTAATTTCAATCAAAAGGCCTGTTTTTTTACTTCCTTGTACGTAGTATAAGGAAGTAATGTGATCCCGAAAAATTTGGGGGGCCAAATTTCGACAAAAAAACCGATTTTGACTACCTCTAAATTTAATTTCAAAATTTTTTTCGATGCATCTCATCGTAGGCTAGCATGCACGATCATATTAACGCGTCTGCAACTCCTTTTGACCAGCGGCGAGTCTACTGTGGCCAGTTTTTCCATGCCGTCTGTACGTACGTACGTATGTATGTAACTCGCATATCTCAAAAACTATTGGTCGTAGAATGTTGAGATTTGATATTTAGGATTGTTCTATGATCTAGTTGTGCACCTCCCCTTTTGGTGGCAATCGAATGGATAGTTTATCTACAGGACTGCCCAAAAGATTCGAAATACATTACGCTCTATGGGCCGAAATTCATTAAACTCGCCTAACTCAAAAGCTATTAGGCGTAGAATGCCGAAACTTCATATTTTGGATAATTGTAACATCTAGTAGTGCACCTCCCTTTTTGGTTTTATTCGACTGGATAGTTTATCTACAGGACTGCCCAAAACATTCGAAATACATTACGCTCAATGGGCCGAAATTCATTAAACTCGCATATCTCAAAAACTGTTAGGCGTACAATGTTGAAACTTTATATTTAGGATTGTTGTAACATCTAGTTGTGCACCTCCTCTTTCGGTTCCATTCGACTGAATAGTTTATCTACAGGACCGCCCAAAAGATTCGAAATACATTATGCTCTAATGGCCGAAATTCATCAAAGCGTTTTTTAGAGGTATTGGGCTATTTCAAACGACTCAGAAGTGATATATGCTGTAAAGAGTTAGAAAATGAATTTCTCCATTAAAAAAAGTGTCTTTATCATTTATAGTTCTGCTACAGGAACACTCAAAAGATTTCCAATACATTACGGTCAATGGCAATTTTAGGGGCATTCATCCATTTCAAGCACAATACCGTCCTACCACATAAGTTAGGTAATGGTCCGACCATGGTCACGTGCCTCTCTCAAGAACTATGGCAAAAGTCGCCAAACTTGGCGACTTTTGGTGTACGTGTGTGCATATTTAACTCTCAAATCTCAAAAACTATTATGAAATTTCATATATAAGAATGTTGTAACATCTAGTTGTGCATCTCGATTTTTGGTTCCAATCTACTGGAGAGTTTATTTACAGGACCACCGGAAAGAATTTCAGTACTTTAATGTCTATGGACATCTTCAATATAATACTACTGTAGATAGTCATTGTTTGGTACATGCCCAAAATCTCGCCGTCGGTCCTCGACCTTGGCGAGTTTTGGCGAAATATCGCCAAATTTGGCGATAGTCAGTCATTTGGTCCATGCCCAAAGTATCGCCATTTGTCATCGTTCTTGGTGAGTTTTGGCGAAATATCGCCAAATTTGGCGATAATCTGTCATTGTTTGGTTCATGCTTAAAATCTCGCCAAATGTCGTCGACATTGACGAGTTTCGCCGAAATATCGCCAAATTTGGCGCCAAAAATTATTTCGTATTTTGTATAACTCTAAAACTAACCCGTAGATTTTTTAACTTTTGTATTTAGAACTATTGTAATATCTAACTGTTTTCAATATCTTTTTTGACAGCAATCGACTGAGAATTTATTTACAGGGTGAGCCAAATGACTTCTAATACATTGAGGTGTATGGATGCATTCAATTCATTGAAAGTCTGTGGTCAATGACTACTTTGGCTATCCCCAAAATCTCGCAGACTATCTCAAGTTTGTCGGCTTTTGGTGAAATATCGCCAAATAAATTGTCAGAAGGAAATCTTTCAAATTGAACTCAGCTTGGTGATATCGAAATATTTGGCTGGAAATCGCTAAACCTTACTATTATTGATATTTTATCTCTTTCAAACAAATAAATTTAGAGGAAGTGCGTCGAAAATATTTTTGATCTAATGGACGTGCAAGGAAGTCATGTGTTGGACACATCAGATTTTTTTGTTGTTGTTGTTGTTGTTGTAATTATTAGTTACAAACATTTTACACACTTACAAAGAATGTGCAGATGCATAATCAATGGTGTACACTGATTTCCTGTAAGAGAAGGGGGAGGGGTATGGAAGTAAACTTTAGGTTCAACAAAAGTCGTACTCTATACGTTTAAAATGTTCGGACTTTATGTTAAAAATGCATGGTCAAAGGGGGGAGGAATGATGTTGAATCCCTCCCCCAGACACCATTTTTGTACGCCACTGCGCATAGTAAATATATGAAGTTTCCTTCCACACTTTTCTAGAGCAAGTCAATGCTCGAGTTTTGTATTGTTTTCGTTCTAAAATATTTCAAAGCCTGAGATGAGTCGCTTCCCACAAATACAAGAGGCCTCAATAAAATTATTCTTATCTTTTGGGCACTCATGCTGTTCTCCACTGCATAAAACATACACTTAAGTATTGTGATTGCGATTCAGTATGAATTATAGCTAACACCTTTTAAATCTTCCATCTTGTGTACGAATTGAGAATTTCCATTGAATTATATTTCTTTTTTTTTTTTTTTTAAATTCTCTTTATTTCATAATATTCCCACATGACTAAAGATTGGTATTTATCCCTTGTAAGATACATTGATAGAAAATCTGTTTAACGCCTTTCAAGGTAAAACTGGAAAACTCTCCATCCTTTTAACAAACGTAAGGGAATTTTTGTCAAACGTAAAATTTATTGCCTTTTTTTCTACTTGCGACACAAACACCTGTTCGAAAATGAGCAAAAGTTTCTGTTTCTTGTTACATCTGAATGCTACTCAGATGTAATTAACAAGGTCTGAAAATTGTAGGCATCCTATAGATAACACATGGCCAGTGGCTGCTCCTCCATTTGAGCACATGAGCACGTGAACCCCCAGAAGAAAAACTAAAGAATAAACACATTAACAAATTAAATTTTAAAAAATATATTAAGTACACTTTTAGATTTTTGTGAATTTAAAAGATGAGTTTTACTCTCCCCCACCTCCACCCCCTATCATTAAACGCATTTATTATAGCTAACGCACTGTACCGTGGGTCTTTCGTCGCTCGCACGGCTCGCATGTGCGATCGACCGACTGGCCGTATCAACCGGTCTCTGAGGAAAGACGCCGAGAGATAGCTGGAGAAGCGAGGCGCTTCCGTTGGCACTCCGTTCGTACAAATTTATTGTGCTCACAGCAGATTTTTTTGCCGTTATTTCCACCGGATTCTCTCTTGGTTTGTTCTGTTCGGTTACTTAATCCTTTTTACTTCCTTGTACGTAGTATAAGGAAGTAATGTGATCCCGAAAAATTTTGGGGGCCAAATTTCGACATAAAAACCGATTTTGACTACCTCTAAATTTAATTTAAAAATTTTTTTCGATGCATCTCATCGTAGGCTAGCATGCACGATCATATTAACGCGTCTGCAAATCATTTTGACCAGTGGCGAGTCTACTGTGGCCAGTTTTTCCATGCCGTCTGTACGTACGTACGTATGTATGTAACTCGCATATCTCAAAAACTATTGGTCGTAGAATGTTGAGATTTGATATTTAGGATTGTTCTATGATCTAGTTGTGCACCTCCCCTTTTGGTGGCAATCGAATGGATAGTTTATGTACAGGACCGCCCAAAAGATTCGAAATACATTACGCTCTATGGGCCGAAATTCATTAAACTCGCCTAACTCAAAAGCTATTAGGCGTAGAATGTCAAAACTTCATATTTTGGATAGTTGTAACATCTAGTTGTGCACCTCCCCTTTTGGTTCCATTCGACTGGATAGTTTATCTACAGGACTGCCCAAAACATTCGAAATACATTACACTCAATGGGCCGAAATTCATTAAACTCGCATATCTCAAAAACTGTTAGGCGTTGAATGTTGAAACTTTATATTTAGGATTGTTGTAACATCTAGTTGTGCACCTCCCCTTTCGGTTCCATTCGACTGAATAGTTTATCTACAGGACCGCCCAAAAATTCGAAATATATTACGCTCTATGGGCCGAAATTCATCAAAGCGTTTTTTAGAGGTATTGGGCTATTTCAAACGACTCAGAAGTGATATATGCTGTAAAGAGTTAGAAAATGAATTTCTCCATTAAAAAAAGTGTCTTTATCATTTATAGTTCTGCTACAGGAACACTCAAAAGATTTCCAATACATTACGGTCAATAGCAATTTTAGGGGCATTCATCCATTTCAAGCACAATACCGTCCTACCACATAAGTTAGGTAATGGTCCGACCACGGTCACGTGCCTCCCTCAAGAACTATGCCAAAAGTCGCCAAGCTTGGCGACTTTTGGTGTACGTGTGTGCATATTTAACTCTCAAATCTCAAAAACTATTATGAAATTTCATATATAAGAATGTTGTAACATCTAGTTGTGCATCTCGATTTTTGGTTCCAATCTACTGGAGAGTTTATTTACAGGACCACCGAAAAGAATTTCAGTACCTTAATGTCTATGGACATCTTCATTATAATACAACTGTAGACAGTCATTGTTTGGTACATGCCCAAAATCTCGCCGTCTGTCCTCGACCTTGGCGAGTTTTGGCGAAATATCGCCAAATTTGGCGATAGTCAGTCATTTGGTCCATGCCCAAAGTATCGCCATTTGTCATCGTTCTTGGCGAGTTCTGGCGAAATATCGCCAAATTTGGCGATAATCTGTCATTGTTTGGTTCATGCTTAAAATCTCGCCAAATGTCGTCGACATTGACGAGTTTCGCCGAAATATCGCCAAATTTGGCGCCAAAAATTATTTCGTATTTTGTATAACTCTAAAACTAACCCGTAGATTTTTTAACTTTTGTATTTAGAACTATTGTAATATCTAACTGTTTTCAATATCTTTTTTGACAGCAATCGACTGAGAATTTATTTACAGGGTGAGCCAAATGACTTCTAATACATTGAGGTGTATGGATGCATTCAATTCATTGAAAGTCTGTGGTCAATGACTACTTTGGCTATCCCCAAAATCTCGCAGACTATCTCAAGTTTGTCGGCTTTTGGTGAAATATCGCCAAATAAAGTGTCAGAAGGAAATCTTTCAAATTGAACTCAGCTTGGCGATATCGAAATATTTGGCTAGAAATCGCTAAACCTTACTATTATTGATATTTTATCTCTTTCAAACAAATAAATTTAGAGGAAGTGCGTCGAAAATATTTTTGATCTAATGGACGTGCAAGGAAGTCATGTGTTGGACACATCAGATTTTTTTTTTTCATTTTCTTATTATTTTCTTTATTTTTATCATTTTTCACTACAGTATTTTTTACGAAATAGTGTATATAATTAAGATGGGAGTCAAATAAGTGTTTCGGAGCAGCAGCAATGACATTTTTCAATATTATGCTTTGAAAAAAAAATTTGAAATAAAAATTCAAGACAATATTTTTGCTAACTTATCTTAGTGACGAAATATTAGACCAAAGACGACTTGTTTTCTTTTAGTTACGTGCATTGTTTTTCTTTAACTGCTGGAAATGCAAATCTATTTTAACTTGTAAGGTGCGTCCAGGGGAGGGGGGGTTAGGGAGGTCATAACCCCCCATGAGAAATTTTTTGCAATACAAAATGTATATTCTTCACTACATTATCACACACACGTATACATATATATGACTTGTAGTAGTTGTAACCTCCCCATGAAAAATTTCTGGCTACGCCCCTGGGTGCGTCGTATCTGCATGTTTAATTTTCGAAATTAATTTTGTGAACCTCCATTTAAATAACCCACGAGCCGCCACTGCACATGGCATCAATAGAAGATATTGTACTTCCGCCTATTTAAACACGGTTTAAAAGGCCAAAGAGCTTCCTTTAATTTTCTTCCGAAGCAATCAATCACTGACCTAAGAACAGTATCGGTCCTTTGAAATCAGACCACCCGAAGATTTGAAGATCGTTAGTAGAAACAGTGCAGACCAGGACTGCATGTTTTTAACACATGGAAAGTGCAGTGCCTGCAGTCTAGAAGCTCAGTTTATTCTAACGAACATTGTGACAGAGATTACTTTGAAATACTTGACATTACTTTGAATTAGACAGAGATTACTTTGAACTTCGATATTCGAGTAGTTCTGTGTTTTTCGACTTCTTAAATTTTTAGTAAAATTTGGAGTTTTTAATTCTTCGACAGTTTATTTCATAGGATTAAATCATTGTAGAGCTTCTTTATGCATAATTTAGTTCAATATGAAAAGGACTTGTGCAAGTGGGTCTCTCTCAAAAGCGTAAAAGAGCTGCTGAGCTGAAATTAGAAGCAACAAAATATGCGAAAAGTTTGGCATGTTGTATAAGAGGTGGAGATTCATCTGATGTGAGATCTATTGCTCCAGGTTCAAATAAACAGATTCCAAATGAAATACTCTTTAAAGGAAATAATTTTGAGATTAAATTTTAATACCTTCGTAAGAAAAATCCAGCGACAATATTAATTTAGCTGAATGACAAAATCAACGTCAGAAGATGAAAATAATTTGCAACATAATGTAGAATTCTTAAAAGGTTAGTTCATATTTACTTCCTTGTACGTAGTATAAGGAAGTAATGTGATCCCGAAAAATTTTGGGGGCCAAATTTCGACAAAAAAACCGATTTTGACTACCTCTAAATTTAATTTAAAAATTTTTTTCGATGCATCTCATCGTAGGCTAGCATGCACGATCATATTAACGCGTCTGCAACTCATTTTGACCAGCGGCGAGTCTACTGTGGCCAGTTTTTCCATGCCGTCTGTACGTACGTACGTATGTACGTACGTACGTACGTATGTATGTAACTCGCATATCTCAAAAACTATGGGTCGTAGAATGTTGAGATTTGATATTTAGGATTGTTCTATGATCTAGTTGTGCACCTCCCCTTTTGGTGGCAATCGAATGGATAGTTTATGTACAGGACCGCCCAAAAGATTCGAAATACATTACGCTCTATGGGCCGAAATTCATTAAACTCGCTTAACTCAAAAGCTATTAGGCGTAGAATGTCGAAACTTCATATTTTGGATAGTTGTAACATCTAGTAGTGCACCTCCCCTTTTAGTTCCATTCGACTGGATAGTTTATCTACAGGACTGCCCAAAACATTCGAAATACATTACGCTCAATGGGCCGAAATTCATTAAACTCGCATATCTCAAAAACTGTTAGGCGTACAATGTTGAAACCTTATATTTAGGATTGTTGTAACATCTAGTTGTGCACCTCCCCTTTCGGTTCCATTCGACTGAATAGTTTATCTACAGGACCGCCCAAAAGATTCGAAATACATTACGCTCTAAGGGCCGAAATTCATCAAAGCGTTTTTTAGAGGTATTGGGCTATTTCAAACGACTCAGAAGTGATATATGCTGTAAAGAGTTAGAAAATGAATTTCTCCATTAAAAAAAGTCTCTTTATCATTTATAGTTCTGCTACAGGAACACTCAAAAGATTTCCAATACATTACGGTCAATGGCAATTTTAGGGGCATTCATCCATTTCAAGCACAATACCGTCCTACCACATAAGTTAGGTAATGGTCCGACCACGGTCACGTGCCTCCCTCAAGAACTATGCCAAAAGTCGCCAAGCTTGGCGACTTTTGGTGTACGTGTGTGCATATTTAACTCTCAAATCTCAAAAACTATTATGAAATTTCATATATAAGAATGTTGTAACATCTAGTTGTGCATCTCGATTTTTGGTTCCAATCTACTGGAGAGTTTATTTACAGGACCACCGGAAAGAATTTCAGTACTTTAATGTCTATGGACATCTTCAATATAATACTACTGTAGATAGTCATTGTTTGGTACATGTCCAAAATCTCGCCGTCTGTCCTCGACCTTGGCGAGTTTTGGCGAAATATCGCCAAATTTGGCGATAGTCAGTCATTTGGTCCATGCCCAACGTATCGCCATTTGTCATCGTTCTTGGCGAGTTTTGGCGAAATATCGCCAAATTTGGCGATAATCTGTCATTGTTTGGTTCATGCTTAAAATCTCGCCAAATGTCGTCGACATTGACGAGTTTCGCCGAAATATCGCCAAATTTGGCGCCAAAAATTACTTCGTATTTTGTATAACTCTAAAACTAACCCGTAGATTTTTTAACTTTTGTATTTAGAACTATTGTAATATCTAACTGTTTTCAATATCTTTTTTGACAGCAATCGACTGAGAATTTATTTACAGGGTGAGCCAAATGACTTTAAATACATTAAGGTGTATGGATGCATTCAATTCATTGAAAGTCTGTGGTCAATGACTACTTTGGCTATCCCCAAAATCTCGCAGACTATCTCAAGTTTGTCGGCTTTCGGTGAAATATCGCCAAATAAAGTGTCTGAAGGAAATCTTTCAAATTGAACTCAGCTTGGCGATATCGAAATATTTGGCTGGAAATCGCTAAACCTTACTATTATTGATATTTTATCTCTTTCAAACAAATAAATTTAGAGGAAGTGCGTCGAAAATATTTTTGATCTAATGGACGTGCAAGGAAGTCATGTGTTGGACACATCAGATTTTTTATATTTCACATAACAGGGCACTGTATGTAAAAAAAAAAAAAAAAAAAAAAAAAAACAGAATATATAATTAATTGTATTAATAAATCATGTCTTAATTTTTCAATATTTCTACATTTTCTATCTTGTACTTTAAGTAACAGTAATATGTTTATTTAATATTATCATTTTTTAAACTTTACTATTTAGAATAAACAAATATAAATTGTGTCCAAATATGAAAATTTTTGTGCTAAACTTATTTATTAAAAAATTTATTTAAGCCTAGCCTTGGGATATCTATTTATGAAATCAATTTTCGTTTAAATTTATTTGAAAATTATTTCTAAATCTTTCTAACTCATACTTTTATTTTAAGTAATAGTAATGTGTTTATTTACTGTTCGAATAAACAAATACACATCGTGTTCAAATATGAGAATTTAATACTAAACTTATGTATTAAAGAACATTCATTAATATGTTGGAATATAAAGTATAGGCTTTTAATATTTTACAACCCGAAAAGTATAAGCTGTTGGAGTTTAATTATTGTTTTATTTTCTTCGATAAGACTACAACTTATAATAATCATAATATTAATTACGTAATAAAATTGATATTAATAACTTATAAATATTTTAATGCGAAAGTATGAAAATAAAATGTATATATTTCTTTTACATGGAAGATTAGAATGTTATGAGGTTTATAGTTTAAGTAAACATTTTACTCTTAATATATTATTATTGGTAAATGAAGAATTTTAATATGAATGAAATTTGCAACAAATAAATATTGCTACTACCCGATTACAATTTTTTAAAGACAAGTGTTTTATTTCTTTTGTGTTTTACTCTTTTCTTAGCTGAGTAAATGAATGACCAATTCAGTAGTATAATCCTGCTAAAATTTAAGACGAATAGATAAGCGTTTGGTGTTGCTGCTGTAATTTTTAGTAATTTAAATTACATTAAAAGAATAATTTTCAGACTAATAGAATATTGCTAGTATTTTCTGATTTTTTTTCCTTCAGTAGGTTTTAGTAAATGTATTTAACTATTATAATTCTAATTTCTCCCAATGGCATACCCAGGTAAAGTAGTGCCCATGGCAGGCAACAAAATTGCACTTTTTTTTTTCTTAGTAAGAACGACACCGATCTCTTCGTTTGTATTTGACCATTCTTTGTTCCATGGTTTGTGTTGTGGTCATTGATTAAGCAAATGAAAAAGCTATCAAAAAGTTAGGTCACAATAAGTAGTGTCTTATTAACTTTAACCTGTTCGCTCCCATCGTTAAAAGGAGGTGACGGCATGGTCGCCGGCTGAATATTTCCCGGGGGGGGGGGGGCAAAGACTACTTCAACGAATGGTTGCCATGTTGGAAAGAGCAAAAAAGCAAGGGAAAACACTCTATACAAAAATAAAGGGGGAGGCCATTGCCCCCTCTTGCCCTATGCTGCCGGCGCCCATGGGCGACGGTAGTGATTCTCTCTTCTGTTCCCACCGTTGCTTCCAGACCTGAATGTTTCAATGCTCTTGTTTCGGGAAAGCGTTTGCGTTGGGCTACATCATAGGCATTCAAGTACGCATACTGGAAGCAGTGATGGCTACAGAAGGGAGAATAGCTGTCGTCACGTGCTTGCAACGATGAGATCGTACTTGTTAAACGCTTCTTTTATTGCGTCAATCTAACAATAGAAATCGGCACCCATTTTCAAGTGACATAAATGACACACGCCTTTCTTGCTACAGCTTAGGGGGTACGCCACTGACTTCTATTTAGTGTTGTATGTTGCCTGTGGTAAATTGTGTTCTTAAAGTGAATTTTTCAGAAGTAGAAAATTTATTTATTTAAAATAGACGTCCGGTTTTTTAATTATGTTTTAAAAAATAAATACTTATATTATATCATATCTGTTATTAACTGAAAGTGTTTAATTCTACCTTTCCGTACATACAAATGCATGTACGTGCTAACCTATTTTCGTTTTTAAATTATAAGATTAAAAGGGCCCCCATATTCAATCTCGCCCCTGGGCCCCGTAAACCCCAGTTACGGCACTGAGAGCTATGTCACCCGCAACTATTTTTATAGAAATCAAATCTATTCTTCGTGACTAGCAACAGTCAAAACGTCAGAGTTTGGTGTTCCCAGAGCGGGAACACTGCGCGTTAAAGGGTTAATTGCTCGGCATCTGTTTCCTCGACTGTGCCCATCGTTGTTTCTCAAATTGAGTCCCAGAATGTTTCCTGCTGTGACCCAGCATTCGAAGACCCATGCCATGAAATAAAGAGAGCACAGAAAGGCAGTCATTGTTTGCGTTATAAAGATCAATTAGCATCTTTACAGCGACTGTCACGGACAGGTTAAAATAAATGACACTCAAATGTTTGTTTTTAATCATTGCCCTTAGAACCAAAGGCATGAGAGTTGTTTGGTTTGACCTTGTAAAAGACTTATGTACAGTGTTTCCGAATAACACTATTTTATATAACCTGCCACTAATATATGGACGCCGGGTATCCCAAAAAGATGGTGCCGGGATTTAATCATTTATCTACTAGAGGTAAGTGGCTAGCATAAATTGAAGGAATGTTCAAAATAAGTAGGAAGAAGGACTACGTTAAGGAAAAATTCCTTCCGTTAATTTCCAAAAAATTAAGCTTTTTAAATTTTCACACGACACCCGTACAAAAAAATTCCCCCATTAGTAAAATATACCCCCGTACACTAATGAAGGGATGTTCAAAATTTGAAAACTATATCTCAAAAAGTGTCGGAGATATGAAGATAAATATATGTTGACTTAAACCACTTTTCAATAGCACTCGAAAAAAAAAAAAAAATCACGTCAGATGATCGCGTTTCAGGGGTCGTACAGAAATTTCTCACGCGCAATAAGCGTTTGCATTCAAATTCATGTATAGCCCCTGGCCATCATTGTTGTAAGATATTTCTGAGACTTTTATGATGAAAGGCTGAAAATTTATACATCACCTAATAAGTGTATGGGACACGTTTTAATAGCTAGGACTTTTTTATACGGGGGTCGTATACGAATTTGAAAAGGGTAACTTTTTGAAAAATAACGGCCGGAATTTTTTCTTAACATAATTTTTTTTCCTACGTTATTTTGAAATTTTTTTCAATTTATATTGCCCACGTATCTCAAAATATAAAGAATGCAACTTGTTACCGCCTTTTAGGGACATCTTGTATATGTATTAATTTATATTTTATTTGAAATAGAGAGGAATAGCTTTGACATTCTCTTTAAAAAACTTCTGATCATAGAACTTAATGTACTGAAAGACTTTTGGGTCTGCTTTTTGAAAAACTTTTAATGCTGTACTGTAAAATAATGATAGAGAAAAGAATGCTCTCCGTTAGATATAATCTTTGTAACACAGTGGCAGAGATGAAGAAAAGTTTCAGTTGTGGGGCGAAAACTAGGATGCAGCATGTTATCAGAAATGGATCACTCTTTTTTTTTTTTTTTTTTTTTTTTTTTTAGTTCTTCATTTCTGACCAATTTTGCTTGCCAGAATGGTTCTTCAACCAATGTTTCACCTATTCTCTGTCATCACTTAAAAAGACTCTCCTTCTTTGACCGATGATCCTTCCCAGAATAGCTCTTGGAACGATCCGCTGGGATCCAGCTCTCCGCTTGCGCAATTGCTGGGTTCAGGTGGAGCATTCAAAGAACCATTCTGTGAAGTAACATCGGTCAAGGAAGGAGAGTCTTCTCCGTTGAGTCTTTTTAATAATGAGAGAGAACAGGTTTAAATATGTTTAAGTGCGCTCAAGGTCCCCCTTTCTTGGATCCGCCACTGATGTAGTTTTATTGCACTTCTACATGCACAAACAAAAAAGATCTCAAGGATATAAGTTCTAACGACAGTGACTTTGAATGCTGTCGCTGGGCTACATCAAGTTATTGAAGGCCCCTCCCGAAAAGCTATGAGTAGAGGAAGGGTGTTGCTGCTTCAGAGTTTTTCCAAACATAGAAATGAACAGATTAAACATTTAGTAAGTAGTAGTAAATAAGATTGTTCTTCAAAGTGTTTTACAGGGGATGATTTATTTCTCTTGCTTCGTTAAAGGCAAGTTTTTATTGAATAGGGATGTGTTCCAATAAATAAACGTTGGAGATGTGAGCTGAAAATAACTTTGATGAAACACAATGCTTACAACTCATTTATGTTTACAAGATGGAGGAGGGGGGGGGGCATTAACAAAAATGTGGAAGCATATAAAAGTCAAAAACTTAAGGATTCAATTTCTTATGGGTGAATAATGAGTATCTATGTATAATCTAACGATGAGTTTGTTTAAAAATAAATGATATTCGAATATCATTATTATTAATTTGTTTTGTAGGGCTTAATTTGTTTGTTTGTTTTCCTTTTCTATTTTATAAAAATGTATTATATACCTTGCGAGTAATGAGGTAAACAAGTATTGTACATTGTTTCGTTAAGATTTGGTAATAAACCTTTATTGATTTCGTGTGATGGTTACTATTTCTAAATTAAACTGTTAATCACTAAAAAAAATTTCCGTTTCAACAGTTGTTTCTAGCTTTCGTTTCCGTTTGAAACATTTTCCCTTCAATAGATACTTTTCAGCTCCAAATTCACACAGCAGAACTATTTACGTTTAAAACAATGCTAATTTTTACAGAGGGTCTTTCAAGACAGGTTGTTACTTCAGTTACATTAACAGAACTCATATTGCAAATTTTCAAATTAAACTGCAACATGCTAAGCTGTCATGCTTGTTAATGTCCTGTTAATGTTTGAACACAAGGAACCTGTCTATCTCTTTTACATGAAAACTAAAATATATTTAATCTTTCTGAACAAGAGAGTTTTCTATTATTTTGTCAAAAACATGCCAGCTGTTTTTGACATAAAGATTTAAAATTTACAACTGGACAATTTTAAGATATAAAATTTTTTTTAACAATTATTTTTCGTCAATCACAAGTGTATCAGAATTAATTCAGCTGGAAGGGAATAAAAATCTGAAATAAAATTCCGGCCACACAACGAAACTTGCTTTTTCTTAATTGAAAAAAGTCTCCCAAGCAGAAAATAGCATTTCAAGACACTTTACATGTTCAGTTGACAATGGATGACACGAATTTTCAAAATGGAGCATTGAACTTTTCCGCCTCTTTATATTTCCTCACCCCCGTTCTTTTCAAGAATTCTGTTTAATTGAAAAAATTTTCAATCTGCATATTATTTTGCATAATTCTGAAGTATCCATTATTTCCCTGTTTAACTTCGTTGCATTTTGAATTTGACGCATATGTGCGATTCTGTTAACTTTCAGTTTTTATTTCAAAACTGAAGGAAAACAACTGGATGGATTTCGTCGCATGATGGTTTGATTTTATTTATACTAACTTGCGTAATAAACTAAACAACACTTAAAATTTTACGTAATTACAAATTAAATTCCAGTTTGAAGCTGGTCTCTGTGCTAAGCTAGCAAAACGTTACTCCAGAACACACACACAAAAAAACTGAATTTTTAAAAAAAGGAAAAATCTGGAAAAGTACTTTTAATTGCATTTTTAATGCTCTTAGAAAATAATAAAAATCTCGAAATAATTTTAATAGGAAAATATATAACTTTTTCTAGAATTAAATAAAGGCAAGTTTTGACACTCGTTAATCAAAAAGTTATTTCTATTGTTAATTCTGAAAAAAAAAATTCAATTTAAGATTCAATTTTTTAAAAAATAAGTATTAGTATTGTTGCAGAATACTCTGCTATTCCTGAGTTCGTCGTTCTAAGCAATCCCTCAAGACTCAGTAATAAAGAATTTACACACAGCATTTTAAAATCAGCTTCGTAAACAAGAGCGAAAACATCGCTTCTATCACAGAGCAAAGCGAGCGTACTCACTCAGACAGTTAGATTCATACTACGAGAGCTCAACTCACACTGAACAGGGGCCTCTGAATGCTTGTATTTATAGTCGATGCAGAAACTACAAGAAGTTTCCAGAGAAGTCTATTTCTCGAAGATTTCACATAAAGCGGGAATTTTGATTACGTCATAGAAGAGAAATGTTAGGCTATTATGTGAGATTAATGCAGCAAAAGCAACTTTACCAGCCCCATAGGGAAAATCGCGCCAAATGACCAAAATGTCGCCCTGCTTGGCGACTTTTGTCGAAATATCGCCAAATTTAGCACCAACATAAGTCCCCAAAAGTGAAGTTACGGAAGGCCTAGGACCAATATTTCTCGATATTTCTAGAACCGCCATAGAAAAATCATTGGGAAAACCAAAACCTCCGTATCTCCGGTTCTAGTTGACCGATTTTGATGCAACAAAAGGCAAAATTTAACTATTTGAAGCGTAGAATACGCATTTTGAACTATTTTACCCCAGAACAGCGGGTTGCCCCGAAAATTCGTAACAGTATCATCATATCAATGCCCATAATTGTTAATACAATTAGGTTGCCATTTAACAACATTTTGGTAAATCTCTATATATAAAGGAAGATGTCCTGACTGACTGACGATCATCGCACAGCCAAATCTATCGGAGATACAGAAATGAAATTTTACGAGCTGATAGCCTTTCTGCCCAAGCCGTCATTAAAGAAGCGATTTTTAAAAATTCGAACCCAGACGGGGGTGACGGCCCAAAACATTTTTTTCATGTTTTCCTTCATATCTCATCGGGAAAAAGAGATAACGATAAAATTCTTGCTTTAAAATAGGACTAATAGAAATACCTAAAAGTAATTTTCAGGATTTTTTAGAATTCTCTCTCAAACGGACGTAAGGAGCCAAAACGTTCTTTATCATTCTTTTCACATTTCCCGTCATATCTCAGAGGAAAAAGAGATAACTATAGGTATAATTCTTGCTGTAAAATATAACTAAAACAAATACCTAAAAATCAGTTTCAGGGTTTTTTAGAATTTGCACCCAAACGGGCGTAAGGAGCAAAAACGTTCTTTAACGTTCTTTTCACGTTTCCCTTCATATATCAGAGTAGCCATAAAATTCTTACTTGAAAGTATATTGAACACAAATATTCAAAATTCTTTTTCAGGGTTCTTTAGAATGCGCATTAAAACGGGCATAAGGGGCCAAAACATTATTATCGAATTTGCCATCATATCTCAAAGGGAAATAAAGATAGCCATAAAATTATTGCTTTAGAATGTAGCGAACACGAATGCCTACGAATCATTTTCAGGGTATTTTAGAATTCGCCTTCAAACGGGTGTAAGGGGCCAAAACGTTCTTTGACGTTTTTTTCGCATTCCCTACATATATCAGAGGAAGAAGAGATAGCTTAAAATTCTGGCTTTAAAATGTAACTAACATAAATACCTAAAAGTCATTTTCATGGTTTTATGGAATTCCCACCGGAACGTGGGTAAGGAGCCGAAACATTCTTTAATGTTCTTTTCAGATTTCCTTTTATATCTCAGAGAAAAATAAAGATAGCCGTTTAAAATGCAACTAACAGCAATACCTAAACATAATTTTTAGGGCTTTTCAAAATGCGCACCCAAACGGTGACAAGGGTCTAGAACGTTCTTTAGACGTTTCCCTTCATATCTCAGAGGAAAAAAGAGACAGCCGTAAAATCCCTGCTTTAAAATATAACTAACACGAATACCTAAAAGTCATTTTCATGTTTTTTTAGAATTCGTACCCAAACGGTCGTAAGGGGCCGAAACGTTCTTTTCACGTTTCCCTTCATATCTCAGAGGAAAAAGATAGCCGCAAAATTCTTGCATTAAAATATAACTAACACTTTTTAAAATTCACACCCAAACGGTGGTAAGGGTCTAAAACGATCTTTTCACGTTTTCCTTCATACATCAGAGAGAAAAAAGTGATAGCCATAAAGTTCCTGCTTTAAAATTTAACTAGCAGATATATCTAAAATCATTTTTAGGTTTCTTTAGAATTCGTGCCCAAATTGGTGTGAGAGGCCAGAACGTTATTTTCATACTTGTCGTCATACATCAAAGGAAAATGAAGATAGCCTAAAAATCTTACATTAAAAAGCATAGAGCACAAATTCGTAACAATATTTTCAAAGGTTTTTAAAAAGGGACCTCAATACAGTGTGATTTACAAAAAACTGTTTTTCACGTAATTTTTAGTTCTAGAGTGCTGTTAATTTCAGACAAAGATCTTTGTCTACCTAGTGAAGGGCGAATTACTTTTCAATGTTTGCCATATGTGAAAACTCTCCAGGGTTTCCCGTTTTTGGTGATTTATCGCCGAGTTTGTCATAAAAAAATTAGCCCCCAAAACTGGAGCCAGCTTATTAATATCTTCCATATTTGCCGAGAAATTGCATAACCCTGCTATCTATTTAATTGGAATATTGGTGTCTACATTCGTGAAGTAAAGGTAGTAGACGATATTAACATAGATTTCAAATTTGAAGAAATATTTTATGGAACAACAAAAATAAACTCCAAACAGTGCATGCGCATTCCAAACAGTATTTTAAAAAACCGAATATAGTTAGAGTATGCCTAACGAATACTGTAAAACAGTTTTTCTAGGCGATTAAATCTATAACTAAAGAATATTCAAAATTTATTTACTTAGTTTCCATTTGTATTAGTTTGTTTAACAATATCCATACCTTGCGAAGAACGGGTAGTTCAGCTAGTATATCTATAAAGACCCAATAAAAGTTAAATACTGCAATTTCAAAAAATAATTTGTCTTTATGACTATGAAAATATTATGAAATAATTATTCATCTCATTTAAAAAGTCTTTATCTAAGGCACCCTCTAATCAAATACTCCTCGTGCAGGTTTTCTTTAAACATTATACTACATACACTGTTCATCCCATTACAAGTGTATTTTTTGCAAATGGGAGTACTTATGTTTGACTATGAGTTGAGAGACAAAGGTTGCTTAAAGACTTGTCCGAATATATCCTGTATGTATAGTGATGAAAAATAAAGTTTTAATGAGAGAAATTTGCTTTCCTAATAATCTTATCCAAATTGCATTCTGGCCGTAAAATTCTCAAACTAAAAGTTGTTGTATGGAGCCAAAAAGAGGAATTATTTGCGATTTCTTAAAAGCTGATATCCAGATTTTTATCAAAGTAGGAGTTTCTTGGACAAAAATTAACTATACACAATTTATGAAGAACCATTTTGCATGTGAGATAATTTCAATTAAGATTTATAATTACTTCTTTTAATAAACGAACATCTGGCCTCAGAGTACGGGGAATTGACATCTGGTGAAAAATATGAATGGGTGATATTGGAAATTTTCGATTCAGATGAAGGAAATAAATCGACAGAAGAGTGCTTTCAGAGACGAAGAGTTTGATTTAAAGCACACGTATATATAGAAATGCTTATTATTTAGAATTTATTCTATTATTCGGTTGTTCCCTATTTGGAAGAATCCACAAATGTTGCCTCATAGTAACAAAGTTTCTGTACTTGTACAATTTTAAGGCACGATTGGCCACATTTACTGTCTGCAAATAATTTTTGTTGAAAACAAATATTTAATCTGACTAATGTGTTGTTTTTAAGAAGCAATCTTTTAAAGTATTTCTATTTCCTTGCGCGAAGTAAAAGGAAGTATAATGATGGCGAAAAGTTTAAGTATTCAGACTTGCACAGAAATATCAATTTTGATCATCTAAATTTACTTTGAGTTTTTGCTTCCATTTTGACAAGTCTTTTTGTTGTTATTGTTGCATCTATACGTACGTATGTATGTAACTCGCATAACTCAAAAACTATTAACCGTACTATGTTGAAATTTTATATTTAGAGCTGTTAACATCTAGTTGTGCACCTTCATTTTGATTACACTCGGCTGAGTAGTTTTTTACAGGGTCTCTGAAAAGACTTTCAGTACAGTAAAGTCTATAGACAACTTCAGTATATTATGATCACACAAGACTGCAGACAGTCATTATTTAGGTCATGCCCAAAGTCTTGCCAATCTTCTCCAGTCTTGGCGAGTTGTTGCGAAATTTTGCCAAATTTGGTACCAAAATAAGTTTTAAAATCTCAGCCCATCTTGTCAAAAGCGCTCATATTTACCGAGAATCTCCAAACCTTAATTCTACTGAAGTTTCGTATTTCAGTTTTAAACAAAATAAGTTTGAATGAACTGCTTCAAAAAGACTTCCAATACACTAAGGTCTATGGGTTAATTCCTACTTATCCCGCCCCTCTTGTCAAAGGTGGCGATAATTATGCATATGCAGTTTTCAACTTTACGTTTTCCACGTCTGGAATTAATTAAAAATAACCAGTATTGGAAATGATCTTTGCTGGTACACAAACAAAGACTATTGTGTTACAAATATGTTGGCCAAATCGACAGCACTTTTCTAGTTTTTGAGACCTAATATTTGAGACCTAATTTGATTTAAAGCACACGTATATATAGAAATGCTTTTTATTTAGAATTTATTCTATTATTCGATTGTTCCCTATTTGGAAGAATCCACAAATGTGAGCCCGTGTTTCGCTAGTTTCTTTGTCTTTCATTAACTCAAAACCATTGCAAGGATATGTTTGTATTGGACGTTATACGAATCTATTAACATCTGCATACGGTGCACATATATTTTTTAAGAACGAGATTTTTTCAGAAATAACTTGAATTTTATATAGTTCCTCAAACCTGAATTGAAGTCTATCAATTTAATCAGATTTTCAACCTTTGAAGAAAGTAAGTCAATATTTAGATTATTTTCATCTCATTTTTGCAGATTGAGTCCCTATGCAGTAATTGCACAATGAAACAATTTATGCAGTTAGATGAATGTTCTATGTCAGGTGTTTCAAAATTGATGTTAGTTACAGCGATTATCTATTAAACCGTAACTGATAGAAACATACTTTCAATTAGAAAAGTTACTCAAATTAATAGTGGCTTTCAGATATGGCAATCATTTTACTAGGAGCAGTATACATATTAAAATACGACATTTAATTTTTGTATGGTCCCGCCTTTCCTATCACTTATATTTTTCTTAAATGTTGCTCTTCGTCTAAGAAATTAATAAAAAAAAATTCGCGTCTCTTAAGTGAAGTAGTTAGCGAGATATGTAATTTGAAAAATTGGCATTTGTCACCAAGCAATAAGGGGATGTCTCAAAAGTGCGAAAAATGTAATTACTTTTCAACTGACGTTAACTTATGTTAATAGTCGCTCGATAGACACAGTTGACTCCTCAAATCCCAATTTAGCTAGAATTTTCCCATAAAGCATGTTTGGCAGTTTTTTAGTGCCAAACATGTGCCAAGTTTGGCCAAGTTTTTAGTGCCAAGTTACCACACCACAGTAACCTACGCCATTATTTTGTCATTCTCTTTTACACTTTAAGATCCCTTCTCCAGAAGCGTGATGTAATTAGTGGATGACGCCCCTAAAAGACTAAATTATCGCTCATTTCATGAAGCAGTACCGATCATTTTAGGTAAAACTGTACCTGTTAATTTCGCACATTTGAACGCGTTTAATTGATTTTCCCAACAATGGGATCTTATTTATCAACTCATATTTGGTTCTCTAAAGTACAGATTTTTTCACCTGAAAACTGACGCCAACACAGTAGGTAAAGTGGTGTAAGTCATCATTTTCAAAATTGATTTTCTCGCTAACAATTTCGCTTACAGACACGGGTATATTTTTCATTAATTTTCTTAGACAAAAGGCAACATTTTTCTAAGTGATAGGAAAGGAGGGACCGGATAAAAATTAAATTTCGTATTTTAATCTATATACAATCCCCAGTAAAAAAATTGCCATATCTAAAATCTACTAGTCATTTGACTAGCTTTTCTAATTGAAAGTATGTTTCTATCACTTACGTTTTAAAAGGTAATTTCTGTAACATCGATTTTGAAACACCCGGTATATTTTGATTAATTTGGGAGAAAAAATAAAATTGTTGATTCGATGTTAAATTGTTTAGAAAAGCTTTAGCATATAAGCTCTGTGTTTCTCTTCCCTCCCTAACTTTTCAATATGGACTATTTTTTTTTTTAAATATTAACTGTCATGTTTGTCAAAAGAGCATTTATTTAATTATGGATCATTAAAAAGTTATTTTATATATATCGTAGCTTCATTGACTAGTTTGAAGCTTTTGACATCATTTTCAGGGATGCTCTAGAGCCAGGGCCGATCCCACGGGGGGGTGAGACACCCCCCCCCCCACTTAAAATGCAGTCGGCAAAATTGATATTCTGGACTTCTAAAACTCCTCATTCTAGTATTCACAAGAGTTTTAATCGGCACTTTTCCTAACTTTTGTCCCTTTGACGTCCTACTTCCAGTACATAGAACCAAGTGAGAAATTCCTTGCATATTCGCATCAGTCAAAAGAAAGAAGAGGGAATGAATAAAGAGCACTCGGCACTGGGTGGCTAGATACACAAAAGGGGAAGTCGGAAAATCAACTCTCAGCAATTGACGACACCACATACGTCCTATGCACCTGTCTCGGCATTTTCACCAAAGCAAATAGTCATCTCACATGTCCATACTAGTCTAATTAAGTCTTCTGTGCACATGTCTATGGGAGAAATACTGAGAACGAGAATGTTCCAGTCTCATATATTGCACTGAGACAAACTATGAATTACCACTCTATATGAATTAGTAATAAGTAGTGCAATGAGGCCGTAACTGGCCTGAGGCTGTCGCCACCCTTTGGTCCAGCTCGGTCTTTTCTGGGAAATAGATGTATTTTCTTTGCTTCTTTGAAATGCATAGGAAAAAGAAATTCGCTTGTACAGTAGAAAATAATGTTTCCCTGGAATAGGCCAGGTTAGCTGGACAGTAACTGAGCCAAAGTCGAACATATACTTGGAGGAGCCTTAGCATACCTTGATTAGAAGAAAACCATCTTTAGCTTTTAAGATATAATTAATACACCAATTTCGTAAAAATGAATAAATTTAAAAAATCTCTAGCATTTAACAAAATGAAGTAAAAGTTTGCTGCAGTGTTCATTTAAGACTGAACACTGAAACCAGTTGTAAACAAAAGAAAACGACAAAAAGTACATTGCACAAAATGTGATATGTAGTTGTTTTGATAATGACTAAAAGAAGAAGCAAAATAACTGTCATAATGGAAAGAGAATTTCTATACAAACAATTGGAGCTCCGTCAAATCCATTCTCCAAGAAAAAGATCATCGCAGATCTGGTAACTACATATCTAGATTATATTTGTACTACTTTTTATTATGATTTACTTTCATATTATTCATATAGAAATAACCCCATTTTGTTAAATTTAATTTAATTTTAGAAAAATGATGGGTAAGTTATAATAAGAGATAAAATGCAAGAGTATAGATCACACCGTTAAAATAGGAAGACATGGCAGAGCAACCTTAGGAGCTGCAAAATTAATATATGATTAATTTTCCATTTTATCTTAAATTTAAGCAAAAATTAACTTTTCGAGCTAGAATTACTTTCCTTATTCCAGTTTTTTCCCCTCCCTTCAAGCTTCATTATTTTTAAGTCTCTATTTTTTAACACTTTCCAAAGAACTTGAAATGTTTACGCTTTCGTCTGTCTGCCTGCCCGTGCTCTAACTGCCATAAATATGCATCGATCGAACTTTTATATAATAATGAAAATTACCATACCATGCACCCTATTGAAAAGGATGTAGGTACCATTTATAGTTCTTTTACAGAAGCACACAAAATAATTCTAATGCATTGCAGCCTACGGGAAGAGAATGTTTAGAGTGCATTTTAGAAGCGTTCATCATTTCAAGCAAAACAAAATTGGTATTTATTATTGAGGTTTATGAGAGCATTCTGTCCATCGGCATGGGTGGACGCAGAGTTGATACCTATACAGGGCTAACAAAATACTCATAGATCAGGCTTTAAGAGCAGTACTTTAAACAATATTTTAGTTTCTTGTTGGTTTTAACGTGTTCACTACCGTCGTTGCTAAGACACAATGGCAGAAATTCCTCCCTCCTGTATAAATCGTTGCTTCTCGGCATGGGTCTTTCAATGCCCTGGTATGGCCTAGTCATGCGCTTGTGTAAGGCTGTCGCCAGAGCAGAAACATTCTAAGACTCACGCCGGGGAGCAACGATGGACACAGAAGGCAGGAATCTCTACCGTCACGTCTTTAGCTAAGTTGGGAGCAAACCGTTAACTGTTCGTCATGAAATAGCATTCCTTTCAACATCTAACTAAGAAAATCCAGTAGATTTATGTGGTATAGAAATCTAAAAGTCCTAATTACTTATCTAAGTCACATACTAAGTCAAAACACTCTTCGAAATTTTTAACAATTAAACGATTACAATACGATAAAAATACAATTAAACGATTTGCCATCTAATCCTGACATTTTCAAGAATCCTTCACAAATGAGTAATCAATATAAGCACAAATCTTTATTATTGGACCAAAATGCCATGGTATTGGCCCATATCAGGGGCGTAGCCAAGGGGAAGGGGTTAGGGGGTCATAACCCCCCCCATGAGGAATTTTTTGCCATACAAAATGTATATTCTTCACAACATTATCACACACACGTATACATATATATTTGTTGTAGTCGTCGTAACCCCCCCCCCATTAAAAAGTTTCTGGCTACGCCCCTGGTCCATATTGAATGAATAGACCCAGAGAGCGGTAATCTTTCAAAAATGGTGGGGAAATAAATGTGTCGATTATTAAAACTTCAAATTTAAGAAAACCAGGAGATTTTAATGTAAATTCAGGAGACCAGGAGAAACCATCAAAATTCAGTAGTCTCCTGAAAAGTCCAGTAGAGTTGGCAGGTATGCAATAGTATATACGCAAATAAGACAGTGTTGGAAAGTGTTTTATAAACAGTGCTCTCGGTAGGGCTTCCTTTCCTTTTTTTAAGTAAAGGTAAAGACTCCATTGAGGGCCTCCCCAAACTCATTTCCGCCAATCCAAGCTAGGACACTGATAGTTTTGTTGCATATGGATAGGCAAATATTTTCTTCATTCCTGAGAGAGTATTTTATTACTAAATTAAAAGTTATGAATATTTTATGAAAATTTAATTACTTGTAACAGAGTCAGGAATATAACCATCCCTACCCAACAAAAATGTGGATTTTTGTTGGCAAAGTAATAATAATCGAGCCTTTTTGTGGAAAATTCTGCCTTTTACGTACGACCTCTGCAATTTATTCATGTACTAATTCACTTTATTAATGTAAAAACCAGATTGATCATTAATGCGTGAATAATGTGAATCCTCTTAAAGCAGGGGCGCAACCAGAAATTTTCTGTGAAGGGGGTTTGTTAAAAATTATCATAGTTGAATATTTTTTATCTATAAAAAACATATTTCAAAATATGAATTCATATTGCTCACAATTTATTTTATGTACAGAGGGCGGCTCTAGGCCATGGGGGCCATGGTCCTTTCCGAACAATTTATAAGGTCTACATAAAATGTCCAATGGCTCCCTCCGAGAAGTCCGCCTGGAGCCACCCTTGTTACGTACAAGCACAAATTAAGTACAATGCTAAACTGATATTTTATAATTTAATGTCTAAGTGTCGGGGTTGTTTCGCCAATTCCTTCTATACTTCTTCGGGGGCTAGCATGAACGTTCTTGTAGATATTCAGCATCGCTAGTCCATTCATTCTGCTTTCATCCGTCGTACTTCGAAGACAGTGGTGGCGCTAGACTTTCCCCGACGGGGGGTCACCACTCCCCGACGAGGGGGCACAAATATACATGTACATATGCTAAGTGGCGTATCCAAGAGGGGGCTTTGGCCTCCCTCTTGGATGACATTTTTGTCACCAGGTATGGAAATTTGCAACTATTTGCACCACTTGAAAATATTTTACTTTAGAAAGTGATTTGTTCACAATAAATCATTTTCTAAACTAAAATATCCAGGATACAGATAAGTTTAGAGGAGATGGAGGACAATATAATGTTTTGTATTGTGAAATATTTCCAGGAATCGGATCGACATACATAATCGGACACCCAGGCCCCGGATATTTTCAAAAACCACTCCACAATCTTTCCTAGTAGATTATTATTTAAACTGACCCTAATTAACGTATCTCAAAATCCTTTTACATTACACAAATATTTCCCCAAGGCCTCAGCAAGCAAAAAATTTCGGTGGATGGAGGGGATTTGTAGTGCTAAAATTAAATTAACTGATCTCTAGAATCAACGCAAATAAACTGATAATGCATTTACTGAAATTTTGGACTGGGGGGGGGGGGGGTCAAACCCACATGATTCTCTCCCCTGTTAACGACCTTGCACGTTTCTCTAAAATCTCGAAAGCTACTTTTAAGAGTTCTTCAGGTTAACGCTTAAAATATTTCACATGAATGAAATTCTTTGAAAAAAGTTCAGCGAAGAAAGTTCTACGTATTTTTTTTTCCCCCCGCAGAAAATATATCAGAAAAAAAAGTTTTTTGCGCAAGAATATTGCTGTAAATTCCCTGAAATTTTTTTTTATAAATTAAGCATGACTAAATTTGCACGCTTTTACACAAATTGCACTTATTTTTAAAAATTAAGAGATATATGTAAATTTAATTACAGCTTAACTTCGATATCTCGAAATCGAAATTCTTGATATCTCAATAAATGTGTTTTCCCTTACAAATTGAATCCCGCCCCACCAGTAGCATCTGGGAGACGGAAAGTGCGTGGTTCGAAACTAGGTCCGTCCGCCAACCTAACCGTTCGGAGTTTTCCGAAACTTTGCATAAATACGGGTTAGGACCTCTTAGAAAGTCCCCCACGAGGGCAAACCCACCCCCGGCCTAGATGCCTAGCGTAGATAATTGGCCGTAATTTACATTTTCATTTACAAACTGATTCTCTTTAATTTCAACTCGTTATCTTAAAAAGTCTAGTGTTTCTGGCGAACACGTTTTCTGTAAAAATATTAATCGAATTGTTATTTTATGCAATATTAATATTTTAAATCACAATAAAGTGAGAAAAATGCAATTGAAATGTTCATAGGTAGAACCACTTTACAACAAAAATTTTCTTTTGAGAAAAACGATTTTGAAGGCGCGCAGTAAAGTGGCATACCGAAACTTTATCGCTTGTTTCTACGGCTTTAAAAAGATTCTACTTTCATAATAATTCATGTGGTGATAGTACTTACTGAAAGCTAAAAGATGCCACCGCATCTCATTTTCGAAAAAAATTGTTGTGAAGTGTACCCATGGAAGCTTCAGTTCATAATAATAATAATAATAAATTATAAAAATCTCCTAAAGAGAACGTAAATATATGCGCTATTAAATTTTTTTATAAAGTCAAGCACTCATGAAGAAAATTAACCACTTTCTTTTAAAATCTAAAATAAAAAATATCGTCAGAAAAATATAATCGGTCAGCTTATAATTTGCCAAGACACACAAAAAAATAATTATTTTTAGCGAAACTAACCTTGATAAAAATTCACTTTTTTGTAATACTCCAAGATAGTTTTGAACGAGGTTTCCACAAACGTGATGAATAATTTTATAAAGCAAGCTCATTTACTAATAATTCATAGTGAAAGTGTCACTTTTAAAATTTCAACATTAACAAAAGAGTTTAATATTATGTTTATTATTCGCCTTATTAATTAATCTGTTTAAAAGTTAAAGAGTTGAATTCTGATCCTTATAATTCTGTAACTCAAAAATCAGTTTAGAACACATACCATTAGTTTATTTTAATAGTTTATATTAATGCTGGTTCCATCCATGGATTCAATAGCGATTTGTATAAAGATTCAAAATAAGAGAAGTTGCGGTGGCTTACGATACGCCACTGTATATAACATACAAATCTACACGCAAATATAAAATTTTTATTGTATTTATTTTATTTACTTATTTTACAGGATAAAAGTGAAATTTTCGGAAAGACGATATAGACACTGTATACCATAATTTTTATTTACTTTGCAGTAAAATAACTGAATTAAAATTTGACAAAAGTTAGTTATTTTTTCCACAATGATATAAAAATTAAATTGTCAGTCAAGATTAATCAGTTTCCTTTAACTTATATTCCATTTTTACATCTATCCACAGCCATCTTCATACTAGACTGGAGAGGGCTTTGGTCTATCAGAGGGGCTGGTTATTATTATTATTTAATTTTAAAAAAAAATTCTTTTTTTGCCCTAAGCAAAATGTAATAAATTCTAATTCCCTTGCAGCTGTTAATCTTCTTGGTGTGCATAGCTATGAACTCTTAGCTAAAAGAGGGCCGGTTAATCCAGTTGGATTTCTCTATGTAGTGTGAATTCTCACTCGTTGTATAAGTATGTTACCAAATAAACAAACTATGTAGTTGACTAATTCTTAAATTACAAAAAAATAAAAATAAAAACAAATCTTACTGCTAAATTTTTATAAAGATTAAATCGTGCATATTGTGTTCAATTGAATCTATTTATAATTTAAAAGTATATTTAGAATTTATTCAAATTTGCCCTCTAAGAAACAGAAAAGTATTAATTTTATTTTATTTTATTCGGAAGAAGTTAAAAGTTAAATTATCTAATTAACCACTTAGTTATAAAAATATTTTTTTACTTTCTCAACAGTTATAAGAGTTCAAGTAAGGATTACTGTGATAAAATAATTTTAAAGACATAGAATACTTATTTTATAAATTGCATAACACACTAACTTATAAATAAATAAAATACAACCAGTTTAAAATATTTCTAATTAAAATGAAAATTTTTAGTTAAAGCGTTTAAATATTCATAGGTTTATACATATTTTGAATGCCAGAGATGATGAACTGTAAAATAATTTTATAAATATTTTGTCATGTCAAATTATTACACAAGTAAATATACATTTTAAAAAGTTTCCGTAGTAAACAAAATCGGAAATTTCTTTTCGCCCGAGTCGTAAATCTCTTTAAAAAATATCAATTAAGACTTATAAATTTTGTAGCTCTATGAATAAAAGTAATACAATTTGAAATTTTATTTTACATTTATGACACAAAAGCTTTTTCGTGAATTAAAAGACTGTTAATTTACATGCAATTACATTAAATCTGTGTTTAATTTAAATTTGCATTAATGCAATTTGAAAGTTTATAAAAACATACCTTTCGTCCTCACTCCAATTACTAAATCGTATTTGATAAATATACAAAAAAAATCGAAACTGCAACGAAACAATATATTTTAAAAATGTATATCCTGTCCTGTTATTTAGCGGGAATGACATATAATGGGGTGAACAACATGTTACTTATCAATGGTTTAAAAGCAAGAGCACATTTAAAAGTACTCATAGTGTTTAAAAGACCAATTAGGAGAAAATTTAGATTAATTCATAGCGTACTCAGACAGTTAATATAATTTAAAATACAATAATGTTGTACAACATTTCATAGTATCAGAATGTGAGGTCATAAAGTCCGACTTCAGCTTCAACTCGAAAAGTTATGACTCTGGGTCCGCAGCCATGATTAAAAGTGCACTCCAAACCATTACGAGCATTCATGTCTAAGGACATTTAATGATATATATGCATCATTAAAATGCTGTTAATAAATAAACTTTAAAGTAGTATTTTAAAATTACTGACACAGAACAAGTGACTCAGTTTTTGAAATATGTGCTTTATTTTAAAATTATTTTTATTTTTAAATAGCGTAGAATGTGGTCATTCAAAATTTGTGCTCAAAATAGTTTCAATTCTTTTTTATAAGGGGGGGGGCAAGGGGGTGCGAATTCCCCGGAGAGGAAAATATTTACTAGTAAAAATACGCTTCAAATAAAATTGCATGTTCATGCAATTCGGAATTGGTATTCAAGCTTTGCACCCTTCCTGAAAAGTATTTCTAGATCCACCCTTGGGCATAGTATATTTGTACAAATACATAACAAAAAGCAAGTGCCTAGAATATATAATTCAATGCTTTAGAGAAAGAAACTGACCATATTTTTAATAATAACATATATTAATTAAAGCTTTTAAACACATTTAAAATATATATATGAATGTAATTTACATATAACTTACTTGAACAGGCACCAGTCGATTTTGTTTATGAAGATCTGAATGCTTAGTTATCCTATGTTTTTTTTTTTTTTTTTTTTTTTTTTTACATAATCATTATCAAAAATATCACGACATAAAGCACACTGTACTTTATATCTTGTGCTTTTGGCACCAACGATGTTCTTTTTAGGAAACATAAAGCTAAAAGTGAAATTAAACTTTTATAAACTTCACGATGATATGCTATGCTGCCGTAACAAGAAAAAAAATGCCCACTATTCTAAACTCTGTCTAACTCACTGGCACAATAACAAGTGTTGGAAAAGTGATGTACTATGGGTTTGCGAAGAAAAAATAAAAATACACGGGATATTTAGAGGAACCATTTCTTTCTCATCATTCTGTCATTGAGGACCAATAAAAATACAAAAACCGTATTTCTGAAAAAAAAAACATCCACCATTTGCTTGTGTAAGCAAAGCCATACTTCCCTTCCCTCGAAATTTTTTATCTACCCGACTGGTCTAATTAACAGTCACTGTCTCCCCCATCCCGACCACCCACACCCATATTCTACTTTTCTATGGTGTCGGCGACAAAATGCACAATCGTTTAAGCAATTTTAAGCAATTAAAAGAGCCTCGAATAGGAAGTGGTCGCACATGTGGTCTCATAAATTTGTCGTTTGAAGAATAGACTGGCACTTTTGTTACCTTAAGATTGATGTCTTGCTGCAAATCCAGTAAAATGCCTCCTGAGAGTGGGATCGCAGATTTCAAGTATACACTATTCGAATTTGAAGTCTCCCCCGCCGTTCGTCAACACATCACAGTATTGGAAGATGCAGGAAGTGGCTGTTTTTCGACAAGAAAACGATCGCAGAGATAAGAGACGAATGAAAACGGGAACTAGTTTTAGCCATTATTCAGAAGTTCTGAGGAATATACCCCCCCTCCATTCCCCCAATGAGCTATCTCCCAGAAATGTAAACATTTCCGCTTCAATCTCCAATACTCATTTGCCTTTCGTGTGTATTTAAAAAGTACAAAATTAATTTTTTTAAATCGCAAAATCAAAATTAAAACTCAGCTAAAATATAGATTTCTTCTTATGAAAATTCCCCGACGAATTAATCAAATAGCCCCGATGGGGGGTCACAAGTTCCCCGACGGGGGGGCACGTGCCCCCCCCGGACCCCCCATTGGAGCCACCCCTGTTCGAAGATACGCTTTTAAAAGGCGAAGAGTTGAAAAGGAACACTTACCAGTACAATTTGTTGCTGGTAATGTGGCCATTATTTGGAGCAGCTTGTAGATATTAGGAAGTATTTTCCGACTGCAAATATCTAAGGTCTTTAGTGCGTTTGTTGGTAGTATTTGTTCTCGATGAAACTTTCGATAATCTCTCAGAACCCTCTCCAATTTCATACATCGACACTAGTTCTAAAGAACGTTCTCCGTTACATTTTTCTGTATTTGAGTTCATATATTAAAGTAACTTTTGAAAGGAATTCAGAATGTTCTTCTGATCCAGAAATCTTTCATCGAGTTGGCGAATAAAAGTACTTAAAAATGGTATCTATACAGAACAGATCTCCTGTAATATTCTTCTAGCATGCCTGTTTCTAATTTCCTTCGTTGTAAACTCAAGGAGTAGATTTTTTTTCGGCATGATTTTTTAATTACAAAATAAATAAATAAATAAAAAAGACGACAGTTTGTCCTGGGATGGGTTTTAACCCTAAAAAACCCCTCCCTTCGTTGCGCACCTGTCTGAAAGTCGAGCTTTTGCGGCTCCCTCTGTACAACTTAAAGAGGTATTTATGCTGTTTCTATGTTATGGGCACGTTCTGTTCCCCGGAAAACTCTCCAATATAGGGAGATGTCCAACTTGGGAACTCAATCGGCAGTTTACCTCTCTTCACCCCCCCAAGATTTTCTTCTGGGATCGGTCCTGTCTAGAGCGGATAGATTCACAGTTTCTCACAACTCTCAGTACTACCCTTTGAGAAAAGCCATTCCCCATCTTTTAACAGCAAGTTTAAAAAACTAATGACCTACTATCCCACAGATTTTACTAGCACATTCGAAGCCGCTTGATTGTACTTCGAACTTTAAACCCGATATAATCACCACCATTAAAAATCTCAAAGGGATTTTAGTTTATGTATGTGTGTTATGCTTAATGTTCTGTATATAAATGTACAACTCATTCATGCATTTTTATCGTTTGATATTTTGGGGGGCCCCAAAAAATGCTTGCAACCGGGCCTCTTCAGATAGAAGGCCGGCCCTGGTCAGACCGATAGCGAATACTATGTTAATTAGTATTTTCCACCTTTAGGCGACATTCGAATTTCCCATTATTTTAAAAAACGCAAGCTTCCTTTCGTCATTACGATGGCGAAAAATCATAGTATTCAAAAATCGTCAAGGGTAGCTCGCGCATTAAACAAAATAGTTTGGGTTTTTATAAAAATAAATTTTTACGTCAAAGCCTTTTAACTATGGCTGGGATACAGACTCTATTTACCGTTATAAAAACCAGTTTATTGACAGATTCTAGTTTTATTATTTGTTTAAAAACTGGAATCTTCAATAAAACTGGTTTATAATGACGGTCAATAGCAGTGGCGGATTAATACAAGTTTGTCGGTGGGGGCGGTTTGCCTGTCGGTGGGGGCGGTTAGTTAGAATATTGACATATACGTCCATTTTACGGAAGTAAAATAGGATCTTTTACATTATTTCTTTTGTCTCGGGGGGGGGGCGTTCGCCCCCTCCGCCCCCCCCTTTAATCCGCCCTTGGTCAATAGACGTCTGCATCCCAGCCCTAATTAGATTTTTAACTCATTTTTTAACACTTGACGTCAAAATGACATAATTCTCGCGAATAATGTCATAGTTGCGATATGCATAAATAGTTGCGATATGCGATATCTAACACGAATTAGTGATTGAAGAATTTTAAAAAAAAAAACGATTTTTTACTTTTCTGCGTCATCTGATAAGGTGGGAGTTTATTATTTCGCTCTTGGTGTAATTTTTGCAAAAGCTTGTTAACCTGATTAGGATTTCTAATGCATTTTTACACTCGTGACATCAAAATGACGTGTATGTCACTTGAATTACTGAAGGTAATAAATAAATAAATATAACTTTGTCAACTATGCTCAATAATGTGTTCAAATCGACATTTGAGTAGCTTCCTACCCTGAAAATTACGAAAAATCGTTAAAAATTAGGGAACAGGTGGATTTCCAGAATTTTAAAGTTGACTATGGACTATTCTATGTCGTTTTACATATCTGAACGAAATTTCAAGCCGATCGGTAGGACGGTGTAGGAGGAGTTCCCGGACAAACAAACAGACAAACTTTCACATTTATTTAATAGAGATTTCAGTATCTAATTCAAAGCAGTTAAAATAACAAGCATTTAATAACAAAAGCTTGCTTTTCTCACTGTTGTTCGGATAAATGTTTATTCATTATAAAAGGCGATTTTTTAATGTATAAAGATAGATGATAAGTAATATTAATTAACATAAAATAGGTTGATAGATTGTTATAGAACTAACGGAAGAAATTTATCTAATAATCAGCAACTGCAGGACCCACTATGGCCGAGTGTGAATGTGTCAACCACTGAACATGGTAGATGGCTGAAGTGGGAAGGGACAGGATTCTGGCCTACCGCGCGGCAGTCGATCTGGAGTTTTGGGTGGTTTTTTCGAGGTGTAACATGAATACCCGTTAGAACCCCTGAAAAAGTCTTCCTTCGCCCAAGGTATCTATCCTCCTCCTCCAGGCAGACAGCACTCGTTTAACTTTGAATCAAAAGCACATAGCACAACACCAACATCAGTCAGTCAATGACTGCTGTTAGAAAACAATTCATGATTTAAAAAAAAAAAAAAAAAAAAAAAAACGCTTTGGGCAAAGAAAAAGTAGAACTTGCCAAGTAAGCGACATTTCCTAAATCTGGCAGATTTCTGCCAATGATGTGTGCCAAGAAACGTGTTTCGTAGGGAGCATCATACCTATTCACGAGAACTAATGGCTTTCTGAGGAGTTGTAAAGGTGTGTAGCCAACGGCACATTTCTAAGCCTAATGTTTGAACGGCGTGCGTTTGTTTTTGTTTGGGGAGTTTTGTTATTTTAAATTTGTGACTAAAACTTCCTGTCATGATGTCTACCAGAGGAGTAAAATTCAAATTTTCTCCCGGTGAGAAGGTTTTGTGCTATGAACCAGATCCTACTAAAGCAAAAGTTTTATATGAATCCAAGGTAATTCATTAATAAATTAAAAAGCACTGTTGTGACAAAACTTGATCTAAACAAACATAATTCAATCAACACGTAGTAATGTGTTTTTTGAGTTTCTTTTTATTTGTTCAAGTTTCAGTTAATTTTATTTTTACTGATCTTCAATAGCGTTTGTTTTGATTTAGTAATGCGCGCCTCGATTTAAAAACGCATTCTTACAGTGTGTTATTCACAGCTGTTATTGTCTATATTATATTATTCTGCTTTTGTTTGGTGTTTGTTTTGTACCTAAGCCAAGGGAAATATTTTTAAAAATCACTAGTTATTCTCCGGCGACTGACCGCAGTTGAAGTCATATATATGTACGCTATTGACGCTATATTAAATGGAATTTAAGTTTGATATAGTACTCTGCATGTTAAAATTAAGTTAATTTAACAGTTTATGCTTATGAGTGCTTACATCAGTATTCCTCGTGCCTTTTGTATATATTTTCTGTACCATTTTGTAAATTTTATTCGGTCTGTGGAACTGCAAAAAATTTGAAGTGTATGTATTAAATTGAATTTAGCAGGCGAAAACTTAGAGCTATTAGTACTAATCAGAAGTTACACTGGCATCGATGACGTTGCTAATAAGCTTTATTGTAGAAAAGAGGGCCTTGTCCTTGTCAGATATATAGTTCACCAACTTTTTTTTAAAAAGATAGTTTTTGCTTAAATCCTTACATTTTTCAAACTGAATATGAAATCTTAATTTTTACAGTTTTGTGAATACTAATATTTACAATGGATAAAATCAAGATGTTACAGAAAAGCCTGAGCTAAAACTAGTGATTGCATTCCAATTAACAAAAGTACTACATTAAAATCCATTATAGAGCAGGAGGCCAGAGTTGGACAAAATCTAACATTCAGCTAACAACTAGAACTAATTCAGTTAGTTGACAGGTAAATGACAACTAAACAAATAGTTGGCTTTAGCTTTAAGATTCAACTAACTCAGCTCAACTGAATTAGTTTTAGTTGAACAGAAAACTAAAACTAATTTAGCTGAGCCAAGTTAGTTGAATTGTTGACTAACATTTATTAGTTTTAGTTGTAATGTTTTACTAATTCGGTTCAACTACATTAGTTTTAGTTGAACAGAAAACTAAAACTAATTTAGTTAAATCAAGTTAGTTTGACTTGCAACTAAGAACTTTTAATTGTAGTTTTTTTAATAACAACTAACTGTAATCTATCTATACTTAGGCACAGAGTTGAGCATCATTATGGAAAAAAATCTGATGTGTCCAACACATGACTTCCTTGCACGTCTATTAAATAAAAATATTTTCTACTCACTTCCTCTAAACTTATTTGTTTGAAAGAGATAAAATATCAATAATAGTAAGGTTTAGCGATTTCTAGCCAAATATTTCGATATCGCCAAGCTGAGTTCAATTTGAAAGATTTCCTTCTGACACTTTATTTGGCGATATTTCTGCAAAAGCCGACAAACTTGAGATAGTTTGCGAGATTTTGGGGATAGCCACAGTAGTCATTGACCACAGACTTTCAATGAATTGAATGCATCCATACACCTTAATGTATTTAAAGTCATTTGGCTCACCCTATAAATAAATTCTTAGTGGATTGCTGTCAAAAAAGATATTGAAAACAGTTAGATATTATAATATAGTTCTAAATACAAAAGTTCAAAATTCTACGGGTTAAAGTTTTAGAGTTATACAAAATACGAAATAATTTTTGGCGATATTTCGGCGAAACTCATCAATGTCGACGACATTTGGCGAGATATTAAGCATGGACCAACAATGACAGATTATCGCCAAATTTGGCGATATTTCGCCAAAACTCGCCAAGAACGATGACAAATGGCGATACTTTGGGCATGGACGAAATGACTGACTATCGCCAAATTTGGCGACATTTCGACAAAACTCGCCAAAGTCCAGGACAGTCGGCGAGATTTTGGGCATGTACCAAACAATCACTGTCTGCAATTGTATTATATTGAAGATGTCCATAGACATTAAAGTACTGAAATTCTTTTCTGTGGTACTGTAAATAAACTCTCCAGTAGATTGGAACCAAAAATCGAGATGCACAACTAGATGTTACAACAATCTTATATATAAAATTTCATAATAGTTTTTGAGGTTTGAGAGTTAAATATACACACACGTCACTAAAAGTCGCCAAGCTTGGCGACTTTTGGCACAGTTCTTGAGGGAGGCACGTGACCGTGGTCGGACCATTACCTAACTTATGTGGTAAGACGGTATTGTGCTTGAAATGGATGAATGCCCCTAAAATTGCCATTGACCGTAATGTATTGGAAATCTTTTGAGTGTTCCTGTAGCAGAACTGTAAATGATAAAGACACCTTTTTTAATGGAGAAATTCATTTTCTAACTCTTTTCAGCATATATCACTTCTGAGTCGTTTGAAATAGCCCAATACCTCTAAAAAACGCTTTGATGAATTTCGGCCCATAGAGCGTAATGTATTTCGAATCTTTTAGGCGGTTCTGTAGATAAACTATCCAGTCGAATGGAACCGAAAGGGGAAGTGAACAACTAGATGTTACAACAATCCTAAATATAAAGTTTCAACATTCTACGCCTAATAGTTTTTGAGATATGCGAGTTTAATGAATTTCGGCCCATTGAGCGTAATGTATTTCGAATGTTTTGGGCGGTCCTATAGATAAACTATCCAGTCGAATGGAACCAAAAGGGGAAGTGCACAACTAGATGTTACAACTATCCAAAATATGAAGTTTCGAAATTCTACGCCAAATAGTTTTTGAGTTAGGCGAGTTTAATGAATTTCGGCCCATAGAGCGTAATGTATTTCGAATCTTTTGGGCGGTCCTGTACATAAACTATACATTCGATTGCAACCAAAAGGGGAGGTGCACAACTAGATCATAGAACAATCCTAAATATCAAATCTCAACATTCTACGACCAATAGTTTTTGAGATATGCGAGTTACATACATACGTACGTACGTACATACGTTCGTACATACGTACGTACGTACGTACAGACGGCATGGAAAAACTGACCACAATAGACCGGCCGCTGGTCAAAATGAGTTGCAGACGCGTTTATATGATCGTGCATGCTAGCCTACGATGAGATGCATCGAAAAAATTCTTAAAATTAAATTTAGAGGTAGTCAAAATCGGTTTTTTAGTCGAAATTTGGCCCCCAAAATTTTTCGGGATCACATTACTTCCTTATACTACGTACAAGGAAGTAATACTAGAAGTCAAAGCCCATGGCATTGTTGATCACTAGTGTCGCAAACTGCAAAAATAAAATTTGGCAAAAAAATTGGTGATTGTATTTCTTAAAGACATCTGGCAAAATCAAATTTTAAAAAGACCTGGCCAAGGACATGCCGACAAATGTTTTTAAGTTTTCATATTTGCTTTATGCTTTAGTGGTGAAAATAAATCATGGGACTAGGTCAGCCTCAATATTTTTTGCAAGCTGCACATATTCTCTAATACCTAATGCTCCTGGGCTATGCAGCTAGTAATATTTATAAAATGAAAGTATTTTTTTTTTTTAAGTATGAATTGTGATTATTTAATGTATTTTAATTGGAATTAATAGTTATAGCTTACTACATAGTAAATAATTTATTTACTCTAGGTTTTAGATCTTGTTGCCAATCGAGATGCTCGTGGTCGTAAAGTTTGTGAATATTTAATTCACTTTTATGGTTGGAATAGTAGGTGAGATTCTTTTTTTGATTTTCTTAATCTTTTTTTTTTTTTTTTTTTAATACTGTGATGCCACTTATGTGCAGGTGTATAAATGAGTGATCATTGTGTATTATATATTAAGTTCTTACAATCTCATGTCCATATACTATGTGCAAAACATTTTTAATAGAATTCCAAATACCTCATAGTGACTGGATTTTCAAAAGGCTTTTATTTCTTAAATACTGATCTTAGACATGTACAATGAATCTAAGGTTGCCAGATTTTTTTTGGAAAAAAAAACCTTTTTCTGTGAAAAACAAGGTCATAAGCAGGGAGAGGGAGTGATCATGGGGGTTTGATTCACCCCCTCTCCCCGAAATTTGAGTTGGTGCATTTAGTGTTTTTTTTTTTAATCTTCGTTGATTCTGGAAAGGAATCATAGCGTAGGCATAGTTATATGGGCCCATGGGGCTCAAGCCCCCTCCCCAATAATTTAAGTTAAATTTTAAATTGCATTTTACTCCATTTTTACAATTTAAAGTAAAAGTTTTTTCACTCAAGTTATAGAAAAAAAAAAAAACTTTCTTTTGATTTCATTTTTGATCATTATTTGAGATTCATTCTGACACCATATAACACAAGATGTTATTAAGCTGGCCATGCCAGGCGGCGGTTAATAAAAAATGTCTATGCAATGGGAATTATGACATCAAAAGTTTACGTCAGCCTACAATGTGTTCAGTAGCCGAAAATGTTCCTTCCCCACCACCTTTGCATCTTTCACTCTGCTTCCATTTTTGAATTTGTTTCACTGCATTTTAAGAAGGATAAATTGGTAGGAAGGCACTATAAAGGATAGGTACCTTATTAAATTTTTTAAAATGCCGGAACCAACTGCAAGTGAAATGTTTCAAACAAATGCACGTTGCAGCGATGTGTGCATTGAGGGGTCTTAGGAGGATTGAGGAGCAAATATACACGTATTTTAAACCCTAGCGGTTTTACATTTTATGATCAAAATAAAAGTCACAGAATAATGAAGCTTTTTTCGTATAATAATACACTATAGTACAGAGGTTCCCAAACTTATATGTATCACGCCTATCTACTGCTTAAAATGAACATGCTTACGCCTCCCTTCGGCCCAGAGCCCAGCAAGTAGTAGCAAGTGGGCTCGCCAAGCTATTGTAAAATAAAATAATAAAGACCAAAAATACATTTTCAGATGTTTTATTATAAAAATATGCTTTTACATACTTATTTTAAGAAGAATCAATGTGACGGATGAGCTTGCATGTTTTTGACAAGATTTCCAATTCTGGGTTCAATAGAAGAAAGTGCACAACGTAGATCACTAGCAATATCTAGTTTGCTTCTGTACTTTGTTTTTATTGCTACAACTGCTGAAAACGCTTTTTCACACAAGTGCTTGAAAAGGGTAAAAACAATTTTAGTGCTTGCTCTGCTGTGCTGGGATAAACTTTGAGATATTTAACCCAAAATTGTGCCTTATCCATCTTCTCAAAATCATATTGGGCAGCAGAATCATTTTTGATTTCCAAAGCTTGCTCTTGTAATGCATCTGGCAGCATTTCTATGTCAACGTGAAAAGGATCGATCGCTAATCGATAAATAATATTATCGCACGAATCGGGAAAGTAGCGCTTGAATTCGTCCGTGAGTTGCTGCAAATGGTTTGATATTTTATTCTTGGTATCAATTTCATCCAAAATCTCCTTAAAGCACGCTTCTTCTGAGATTTGTTGTTTCTGTTTTGTTGACAAATGACGTTCCAAACACGAAGGTCTCATAGCATCATTGCTCAGTACTTCATAACAAATAACACACTGCGGCTGGTTGGTGCCACTTTTATTCATAGAAACAAAACCGTATTTAATATAATCACCATTATATTTGCGTTTTTTCGCAGAGCTCATGGCGAAATAAAAGAAATAATCGGTCACTGTCACTACTCTTACACACAAATAACAACAATAACACGACGCTTGTTTGTTTTTGCATCAAGTGCACACGTGTTCTCGCAAGTCGCGTACGGCGCAGGAATGTGCAGGCGTCTGGAGTAAAACCGCCTCCCTAGTGGGGCGCACCCCCTAGTTTGAAAATCAATGCTATAGTACATCATAAAATTTCAGATAAAAATCCATTCCTTTCAGATATGCTTGAAAAAAAAATTTAATTTTTACTTTACATATATATATTTTTTCAATAGTCTGTGTCACTATCTGTAAGCTAAGTCAATTTAAAATACACATATAAACAAAATTTTTATTGTAAATTAAGTAAAATAAATATTTTATAGAATGAATTAATACAGAAAAATTTGTAGATTTAGAATTTTAAATTTTATTTTAAAGTGAAATTTGAAAAAAAAAAAAAACAGACATTTTCTCTTATATTTCTGTTAAAATTTCAAAAGTTTTTCACTTTCACTTTTAATATTAAATCACTATATAGATACTGATGCTAGCTATAACTATACAAAGTTTTGTGAAGATTCAAATCATAGAAATTTTGTTATCTTACTGATAGTTCATAAAAAAAAAAAAAAAAAAAAAAAAAAAAAATGCGTTTTGAGAAAATGCAATTTAAAGTTACCTTACTGTGTTCAAGCATAAAACATACATAAAACGTTTTTCTGTTTATCACCAGTTCTAGTTGAAATAATTGCATAAAATTGGGGTCAAAATGCTCAGAAATAATTGAGTTTTCAAATAAAATTAAAATTGAAAAAATCAATTTTTTTAAATCCTTATTCCTCCTTTGAGTCCTTAAAAAAAATTGGACATATACAAGCCCGGAAAAATCTATTGCCTGTTATGCCTGGGCCATTTAAAATTCTCAGCTAGGTATGTATTTTTTTAGCCACATGCCTGATTGGGCATGTAAAAAATCGATCAAAAGAGATTCATAAAATAGTTTAATATGCTTGTTTATATATCATACGGATTTGGTTTGTAGCTGCAACATTTCCTTTCAATGCAAACAGTCTTAATAATATAAATTTTATAGAGTAGTAAAATGTAGTAATTTTTGGGCTTGTAAATTATTTGTTCGGACATGTATTATTTTAGGCTACATGCCTGACTGGGCCCTGGACATATACAGGTGTCCCAAAAAGGTGGTAACGGGCTTTAATTCTTTGTCTATTAGAGATAAGTGGACAATATAAATTAGAAAAATGTTCCACATAAGGTCGGAAATAATTCTCCGTTAAGAAAAGATTCCTCTCGTTTATTTTCAAAAAGTTTCTCTTTTTAAATTTTTATACGACCCCATAATTCCCTATTAGTAAAATGTGCCCCATACACTCGTAAGGTGATGTACCAAATCTAAGCCTTTCATCATACGATGTCGCAGAGATATCTTTAAAGAAAGAGGATCGGGAACTATCCATGATTTTGTATGTAAACATTTATTCCTAGAGTGGAAAAAAAAATGTCCTTTCATAATTTCTGTACGACCTCTGAAATGCGATTAATTCAATGTGATTTTTTCCCTTCTAGAGCCATTGAATTAGTGGTTTAAGTCAGCGTTATATTTATCTTCCTATCTCTGACACTTTTAAAGGTATTGTTCTCAAATTTTATATGTCAATTCTTTAGTGTATGGGGCAGATTTTACTAATTGGGAATTGTTTCATGCGGGGTCGTATAAAAATTTAAAAAGTTTAACGTTTTAAAAATGAACAAGAGGATTTTTTACTTAACAGAGTAGTATTTCCGACCTTATTTTGAACATTTTTTTCAATTTACACTGTCCACTTATCTTTTATGGATAAAAATTAAAGCCTGTTACCACCTTTTTGGGACACCCTGTATAAATTCTAATATGCAAAATTAGCTGAAAAAAGGTGTATAATCTTGCGTTTGAAATATTTTTAATTTGGGATTTCTCTTTTGAAATGGCAATACAGGGAATAGCCAAAGGCTGTAAAGACCCGTTGAAGCTCCAACCTTATTATATGTGCATAGTGCGTGCGTGTGTGTGTACGTGTGAATGGGAGTACATGGATGCTCCCCACTCTTGTAATTTTGAAAATTTTATGCTTGTATGAAAAATTACTATCCTGTACATTCCCCATTGAAATATATATACACAGAAGAGTCATGATAAATCGAGATAGATGGGTCGAGCCTACCTTTGAACTGGGACGCAAAGCACTCTGAACTGGGAGTCGGAAGGTGCATGGTTCAAAACCAGGTCATGTCTGCCGACCTAACTGTTCGGAGTTTTTCGTGGTTTCCTCCGAAACTTAGCATGAATATGGGTTAAGACATCCTAGAAAAACCCCCACGGCGGGCACTCTACCCATAGCCCTAAATCCTTCGTGTAGATATTGGACGAGTGATTGTAATGAGTTGAAAACGCACACCATTTATTGGCTGAAAATAAATTTTAGTTTAATTTTATTAAGTTGTACAGGAGAAATTCTTGTTCCAGTAATAAATTAGCATGTTTTATTTAATTATACGTAGCCGCCCAGGTAGTGTTTGTTTTATCACATCTTGAATCCGGGTTCGATTCCCGGATCGGGCTTCGCTGTTTGGGACATACTCGTTAGGGGTAATAATGGTTGTCCATCGAGTGCCTCTTCATAAGTGTCTGTCACTTTGGGCGACCCACCTCCAGCCAAGGTTTGATATGCCATTACCACGTGGTTGGAGAAAAATAATTATGTATATTATATGTAATGAAGATTAAAAGCATAACTTCAGTCTTGTTTCTTAAATGCTCTCAACGGCATAGAACAGTTGTGGGGACAATCTTTAATTTTCAACATTGAATTGAAATATAAAGCCTGTACGTCTATAATTTTCAAGACCACTACAAAAATGATAGAGGAAAAGGAGATCAGACACTATCTCCCTGAGAGAAAAAACAAATTATCCTTTTAGCATTTTGCTAAAGCTTTTTTGCTAAAAAACTTTTGAACTCAGCTTAAACCATGCTCCTCGCAGTTTTAGCATGTACAACCTGTTTATTCGGAGTGGTAACTTATCACAGCAGATCATCTTTGTGTGTACATGCACACATAAATATATCATGTTGCAAAAAAACTTTTCCATTTCTGCTGCTTATCACAGAAAGCATGACAAAATTCTGTCACTGGGATTATACAGAGCATTTGCTCTCTGTTCAACTGGCAACTGAGGGTCAACTAACTTGAACAGGTCTGCTCTCCTTTGATACTTTCTGAAGATGATTCTTTATGGTAGTATTTCCTAAAGCTAACAAAGCAAACCATGCTCAAAACCATACCAAATGCTTCGAAGTGGTGAGAAATTGCTGATCTTAATGTTATCCAGTTGAAATTTTAACAATCAAGATCGTGCTTTTTAATTAGAAAATAATCAATTAATTAACTGATTATTTTGCCTGATAATCAGTTAACTGATGATAATTAACTGATTATTTTACCTATTAACTTTTTTTGAGGGGCAAGTAATCAGTTAATTAACTGATTACTTCCTGAGCTGATTATATTATGCTATGCAGCATAAACATGCAACAAAATGTTTAGTTGTTTTGCCTGTTGAACATGAATTTTGACCAAATTAAATCCCACTAGAGCATATAACTGCTAAATTCATAACAATGATTGGCTTACTACAAAATATTTTGATATAGTTCTTTCTATATGTTAAATAAAGAACTTTTTTTTGTGGGGGGGGGGAGTAATCAATATTCATTTTTGTGATGAGCATATCACGCATTTATATGTACTTTATTTGTTGAAACTGTAAATATTGTAGAAGATGTTCAAAAAACCAAAAATATTTTTTCAGTTGGGATCGTTACGTGAGAGAAGAATTTATTTTACCCTACACAGATGAAAATAGGGAACTTCAAGCTAAGTTAGCAGAAGAAGCAGCCTTATCATTGTAAGTTTTGTTTATGGAATATTAATTAAAAGTATGTGCTTAAATGTAAAAATTTAATGTAAAATATATACTGCTTGGAGTTACTGGCAGCTTTTGAGCAGTATAGTAGAAAGCATAGCATAATTTTGTTGGGCTACTAATCACTTAGCCTGTCAACTATACCAAATTGGCATGAATTATTTTGTTCACCAAGTGTGATCCCATTCACCAAAGTTAAAAATGTGTATGGCTAAAATAAGTAAACATCTGTCTGATATAAAGAAGTAGGTCCAGCAAAGCTGGAAATAGCATAATATAAGCTAGCAGCTATTATATAAGTGCCTTTTTCTTCTATATAGAAATCACTAAACAGAGAAAGTCACAAAATGATTCATTTCATTAAAAGCAGATAAAAACACATTAAAATCTGCCAAAGTTAAAATGCTCAGACGAAAATTAAAAAGCTCAGACGAAAACCTCCTCAGTGAAGAACTCCAATTTATTAAAACACAATGTAAAAACGCAGGTTACCCAAAATCCATCGTCAAAAACCTTTTCAAAAAGAGAATCAGAAAGCTGGAACAAATTAACAACTATCAAAACCCGAGACCAAAATTTACCAACGCCGTTCCCTACTGCAGGGGAGCCGCTCTAAAAATTAACAAATGAAGCTCCCAAAAAAAAATATTAAAATACCCATAAAACCTAATCAAAATATCTTCAAACACATTCGCAATGATAAAGACACTATTACTCCTGATGAAACCGCCGGTATTTATAAAATAAACTTATTAGTGCAGAACTAAACTAAACTAGACTAGTGCAGACTAAACTAGTGCACTAGTAGAAACTAAACTAGTGCAGACAATAGTTCTAATAAACCAGGCTGCTATATTGGTATGACTAAACGGAAAATCAAAGAACGAAAAAAGGAACACCACAATGACATTAAATTCAATAAAAACCACTACTGCCCTCTCAAAAATAGCCCAGGAACGCCCCATAGAAATTGACTTTAACAATAGCCAAAAATTCTCCAATTACAAAAATAATTATTATGTCCTAAACATGGAGGCTTTACAGATTATAACGACAGATGGCGCTATAAATGACATGACGCATGCGCAGATAGATCCTGGATGGAACGCCATACTGAGGAAGAGAGCAAGGCATTTTGAATTGAGACCAGAGCTGAAGAAGGTGGTGGCTGCCACCGAAAGTGCTACTGATGGATTTTAATGTGTTTTTATCTGCTTTTAATGATTTTAATCCTGTCCGTGGGAGTAATTCAGTTACCGGGTGTCGCCTATTTTTGGCGACTTTTTTTTCTCGCCAACACCCGCTACTTGGCGCTTTTTTTTTGTCGCCAAATTTTTCACGTGTGAAACACCACTTTAGAATACGATAAAATAATACAACATGTTGAGCACTGTCAGGAAATACAAATTACTTTAACACATTAAAATTCCACAGATATTCCACTTAAAAAAAAAACAATAAAACAAAATACACCATCCATACTTAACACTAAAAATTGTCAGCAAATTCAGTAACAGGCAATTAAAAATGAGCAAACAGTAAACCACTTTTAACTAAAAAAATTTCAGAATATTAAGCAATCTAGTTCTACAGCTATGTAAACTATGCAACCAGTGGACCGTTTTTAACTAAAAAAACCTCAGTGGATTCAGCAACCTAGTTGTACAGCTATGTAAACTATGCAATCAGTGGACCGTTTTTAACTAAAAAAACCTCAGTGGATTCACCAACCTAGTTGTACAGCTATGTAAACTAGGCAACCAGTAAACCGTTTTTAACTAAAAGAACAACAGTGAATTAAGCAACCTACTCATACCGCTAATGTAAACTGGGCAAACACAGGCCCGTTTTCAACTCAAAACAACATCGGTGGATTAAATAACGTACTTATACACATTTACAAATCACATTGAAAACCTTAAGCAATTGCAAAAATTCTTTATAAAAAACACTTACCTTTATCTAAAGAAACTCCTGAAAAATATCCAAAACGCACAACACCTAATAACATAACACCAAAACGCTTTCTTATACTAACTAACCACAAAACCAAAATATACTAAACACACCAAACATGAATAACACAAAATAAGAACTGACTCACCGATTTGAAATTTCCTCGTTTTATAACCTCGTTTTACCGATTACAGTTAAATTGCCTTAACCAATCACAAAATCCCTTTACCAAACATCCTGGTATCGTTTAATGAACCCACCGAGCGTTTTTTCATTAAACTACAGCATCATCCAACAACTCAACTCAATCCACACAGGTTACAACGGACATCGGACTCTAAAGCTCAAGTAAACAAACTTTCGACCAACCTCCAATCTTGGCGACTCATCGGCGCTTGGCGAGGACACCCGGTAACCGAATTATCCCCCTGTCCGTGCTATTGCTTTTAGATTAATTTCAATATCACATAGATTCAAAAACAAGCAAGTTTTAAAGGAAGTTGCACAATCTAAATAGATGGCAGTGTGCAAATGTCCGACAATCACACAGCTGCTATAATAGATTACAAAAACTGATATCATTTATGATTATCCTTAAGAAGGTCTAAAGTCTCATTTTTGTGTTTAAGGGCTTTTAAAAGTCTGATTTTAGCTATAAAAGCCTTAAAAAGGCCTGAATTTTTCTTTATCAGTTGAAAACAGAAATTGCAAGAATGTACTTTCTCTGCTGAGTGGAGTGACAAAAGTTCTCTGGTTAACAGGGTGTCCACCAGCTACTTTTGCTATTAATTTAAGGATAAGATGACTAAGACTTCTTCGAATAAAAATTGCCTTTTTCATACTATTGTCAAGTTTTTGGCTGCTCGTAGCTTACTCCAGGCGACTAATTTCAAAATCAGATTTTGGTTTTTGTCAATTCCCTTTTCTTTTCAAAGTTTCAACTGAACAATCATCAAACAGTCCAATATGGTTTTTTAATCATACTATAAAAATGAATGTACTATGTGCTCTCTTATATAGCGTGTGAAGTTTTTTAATTTTTCATTTTATTTATTTCTTCTCAAATGAAGTTAAGTGACATTTGTTTATTTATTAACTACAAACTCATGCAAAAATGCTACTTTTTTTGGCAACTAAAATTAAGGAAATGGCTACTAAATTGGCAAACTTTTTATGTTAGTCAGGCTACTGATGGCTCTCAATTGCAACGTAATATTGTCTCACTTTTTCCATTTATTATTATTGTACTATATTTATTTATTTTATTATTTATCTATTATAATTATGTTATCTGTGATGTTTCTAAAAAGTCATTCTATTTTAAGGAAAGGCAAGAAAAAGCATAAATTACCACCTTTAATCAAAGAGACCCTCTCAAAAAAATCAAAATCTAAAAATGAAAACCATGAATCAAAACAGCCAAAAAGTCCACCTCATTCAAGTTCTGATGCAGAATCCTCTGAGGTATAATTTTTCCTATTTTATGTGCTTCCATCCCAGTATATATCATTTTAAAATAAAGTTGTTTGATTGGTAATGTGTTTGATATCTAATTTGATCAAGTAGTTATATCTTCATTTTGCAATTGTTATGTGTATATTACTTCATTTCTGTTTTATGTGCATGTATGGAATGAATTGAGAATTTGATTCAGAATAAAGTTGAATATCTAATAATGTTCGTGCCGTAATTATCGAATATGAGTGGATCTTCATTATCTAGCTTAGAACTTTGTAAGTAAATAATAAGGTAATTACTTACCTTTCATTGGTTCTGTATACTTCCCAAATCGATGCAAAGACTCGATGAATGCGCTTTTAAGAACAGGATGAATTATTTGAGATGATGATTTAAAGTTGAATGAAGTATACACATAAATAAGTGAATAATGAATTTAATGATAACATATAGTATTAGGAAGAGATTATGACTAACAGTGGGTTGACATCTTTGTTGCAAGTAGCACATGAATGTAGCATCAAAGGCTAGAATTACAACCCAGACACGAATCAAAACTACAAACATGAATCGAAACTTAAAACATGAACCAAAAGTAAACCCATCGGGCTTCGAATCCCTCGATAGCAGGTTAATTTCTTTAGTTCAGTTCAAAGGGTCTGAATAGTGCCCTTGTTTCCCTCCCTCCTTTGCTATGTTAGCCTAGCCACTGACAATTCCCCTGTATTTCGGAACAGATGCTTGATAATCTCTGTGTGTATTTATCGAATGCAATACGGACAACCTTTGAGAATGTAGACATCGAAAAACTTCATCTCTGCAGTAAAGATTATAAACGCACCCGCTGCTTTAATAAATGAGCGAGCCGCTAAAAGAACACGGGCTAGTAAATAAAATAAGTGTGCGCATTTTTTCTAAAAATGGAATTTTGAATTATTATATAAAGGACCTGACTGATGCTAGCCACCTTGTAAATGGCTAGAGTCTAAGTCTGTATGTGTACTGTGTAAATTAAATTGTCGGTTACCATTTTGAAGATAGTTATAGTGTTTGTATTATGTTACAATAAAATTTGAAAATTAGTGTGGGAAAACTTTACTGGCGTAGTCGGTAGGATTGGATTGAATTGGATGCGATACTACAGAATGCTCAGGTGAGAGCTGTATTTCTTCATCAATTTCATACAACTGTATTTGTACGTAGCTATAGCAGTTGATCTGCATTATTTTTTTAAAGTTTAGTAGGCCAGTTTGGCAGGTTTTGAAGGAAGTTTCCCTGTTGGTGTTAATAGATATCAGGTTGTAACGAAAGTTTTCCGCCATATCTGCCTGAAAAACTAACTTCTAATTCCTTAGATTACTGTTTTTGAACTTTCGGTACCAAACCTGCACAGTGTCACATGATACAACAATAGTACTTAAAGTTGTACTCATAATTCGTTGATATTATGTAGCTGACTTTTTGCAACACAACTGGAAGTAAATGATGGTTCTAATCCTCTAGAGTGATAGTTCCATTTGAGACACCTTATACTTAATGATAACTATATTTTTTACAGATTTCACAACACAGTGTTATAAAGTAAGCCTCTTTCTTTCAAATGCCAAAAATCGTTTGACAAAATATGAGCAAATGCACCAACGAGAACTGTGTGCTGACGATGTTTGCGGTGGCGGGAAACTTTCGTTACAACCTAATAGTTGGCCGTCCCGGCATATTTACTTGAAGAATCCTCCTGATTCGTATATAAACATATACTTGTAACCGTAGCTGAAAACTAGCATTTGAAAAGTGAAATGGCGTTTTTTGGTAAGGGAAAGAAACAAGATTTAATAGTTCTTGCTGAAGAACTGGGTTTAACGGTTGATATGACATTTACTGTGGTGAAGTTACATGATCTGATTACGAACGATAAAAACTATGATGAAGAATTTTGTAAAGAAATATTGGCTAGAATTATTGCTGATAGAAATGAAGAAAGGGAAAGACAGGATCAGAAAAAGAGAGAAGAAAGAGAAAAAATTTTTGAATTAGAAACATTGAAAATTGAAAAAATGGCAGAAAATGCGATGTTGGGAAGCCAAGTACGGGAAGGAAGCGGTGTTAAAACTAATTTAGAAAAATTATTGCCTAGGTTTGATCCGAAGGAAAGTGATATCTGTTTATTTCTTACGTTGTTTGAGAGACAGTTAAAGATGCTTGGCGTCGATAAAGAAAATTGGGTTGCTCATTTAATTGGGGTGTTGCCAACTCCTGTTTCCAGTTTGATTGCTAGGGAAACAGAAGAGGTAGCGCAAAATTACGATGAAATTAAGAAGATGCTGTTAAAAAGATTTAAATTAAGCGCCGAGAAATTCAGACAGTTATTTATGAAACATCAAAAGTCCACAGAAGAAACATGGATGGAATTTTATTTTAAAATGAAAGCCTATTTTGATGGGTGGATTGACAGGTTAAAAATTAAATAACTAGAAGATTTAAAAAGTCTGATGATCACTGATCAGATTAAAAGAAAGGTACCATTTGAAGTGAAAGAACATTTCATGGATGAATGGACGGAGATTGTATCCCCAATAACGTTGGCCGAAAAACTATATGAATATGACGATGTAAGAAGAGTAATGAAGCCAAAATTCGCCAAGGAACGTCCTCTTGCGAAAACAGAAAGCGATTATTGGGCAACTAACCCGTACCAGTCAAACTACAGATATTTTGAAAGTCGCTGAAACACAACGACTCAAAAGGAAAATGATTTTCAAGATAGGAGAAAAGAAAATTTTCATGAACAAAGGAAACGGAATCGATGTTTTGAATGCGGATCGTTTGAACATTTGCGATCGCAATGTCCGAGATTTAAAAATAAAAGCGATTCACTTAATTTCCATAACAGAAGATCAGAGCGTGCACAGAGTAATTTAGTTCAAATGCAGACTAGTGACACGAATAAAGACGATAACACTGAAGAAAAATTGAGTATGCTCACCGCACGGGTTGATTTGAGAACATCAGATAAATTTAAACTCAAAAGTAATTGCGATAATCTTATGATTTTGGAAGTTGAATGCGAAGGGGAAACATTTAATGGTATCGTAGATACTGGGGCACAAATATCAGGCATATGAAATGATTTAATACAGAAACACGAAGAAAAGAGTGAAGGTACTGTAAAGCTTTACTCTGCGTTTGGAGAAGAAGAAACAGTTCCGTTAAAAATAGTGAATGTAAAAATAAATGATGGGTTACATGGAAGAGTGCCGGTTATATGTGGCATATCTAGGAAACTGGAATGCGATATGTTAATTTGTAATACAGCATTTCAATTAATGAAGGAAAAAATTAGTGCTGATGTCCAGTCTAGTGCAGCGCAGCCTACTCCAGCTTATGTGCCAGTTGCATCATCCAAATTAAATCCAACAGTATGTTGTTTCGTTCCCTCTAGCTTCCGGAATCAAGTTGCTGCTGCTGATAACTGTAAACCTATTGTTAAATCAGTCATCAGAGTTTCCGAAAGTCTCGACAAACCAGAACCTTTTAAAACTGTCGCAATTGAATTGGACTCTGTTGTAAATAAAGATTCGAATCTTCAGTTTAAGCAAAATAGTGTTGAACGCCAGGAGGAATATTCCAAAGGAAGCGAAACTGAAACGGTTTCAATACCAGTAAAATCGGAACCTGTAGCTGTTACTCCCTCAGCTCCCCGTTCATGGACTGATATTGTAAGTTGAGGACAGCCAGGCAAAACGAAGCTTCCAGCCAATAAGCCATCAGTAATTAATGGAAGTAAAATTGGAAAAGTTCCAGTAAAATTACAAGAGCAAGATAGTTTATCCATAGAGGAAGATAAGATGGCTCTGGTTTTGGGCAAACACTTGCATAATTTGAACTACACACATAAAAAGGTTCTAATACGACCTCGTGGACTGATTAATCGTAAAAATTGATGTTACATAAATGCTATACTTCAAGTTTTACTTGCTTGTCATCCACTTTATACACTGTTAAATTATCTTCCTTTATTACAAGGACTTGAAAGAGTGAAATCAGCTTTCCCAATTATCGATAGCATGACGAAAGTAGCTCATGAATTTGAACAATATGAGTCACCTAAAGAAGAATTGTCTCCTGGGCAACCTTTGCAGCCCGATTTTATTTATGATATGCTGAGAGATCTCAAACCTGACTATCTGAAGGGCCACCAAGAAGATGCTGAAGAATTCCTAAGTTTCATTTTAAATGGTACACATGAAGAAATGGTGAAAGTAATAAAGAATTATCAGAAGAAAAACAATATAAGTGTCAACCCCGACACTAAAGAAGATGGTGATGCATCTGAAGGTGAAGATGAATGGCAAGTTATTGGCTCAAAATATTAAGGAATGGCTACTAGGAAAGTTGCTGAACATAAAACTTCCATTTCTGATTTATTTGGCGGACAGATTAAATCATTTCTAACTACCAGTGGAAACAAAACTTCTACTTCAATTCAGCCTTTTTTCACTCTTCAGTTAGATATTCAGTCTGAAAAGGTGAAATCTGTCTTAGAAGCATTGAAGGAGATGACAGTGAAAGAACCAATTCAAGGTTATATATGTGCCAAGACCAAGCAAGAGGTTGAAGCTTACAATCACATAGCATTACAAAAATTTCCCCTATCCTAATTCTTCACTTAAAATTGATTTGTTTACAATAAAAATGGCGGATGTAAGAAATTAATGTGAAAAATAGATTCCTGTTGAGTCCTGAATTATCCTGTTGAGTTTGAATTAAATAGAGATTTGTTCTTATCTGATGTGAAGAAAATTCATAAGATTCGTCTGTATAAATTATTTGCTGTTCTGTATCATGATGGTGAAGAAGCAGTTAAAGGTCATTACATATCTGATGTTTACAATAATGGTAGCCAGACGTGGTTTCGTTGTGATGGCAGTACAATAACTGTTGTGTCTGAAGATGATCTGTTAAGTCATAATCCCCCTAGAGTTCCTTATTTGCTGTTTTATCAGAAAAGGCAATCAGCATAGTAATACCGATCCGTTATCAAGGCTAAAATTTGAAGACTCATTAATTTAAGTTGAAAATGTTTATTTATTCCAGCAACATCGCCACTCCTGTGGCGGATGTGCTTTTCCCCCATGGGAGCAGTAAAGATTATAAACGCACCCGCTGCTTGAATAAATGAGCGAGCCGTTAAAAGAACACGGGCTAGTAAATAAAATAAGTGTGCACGTTTTTTCTAAAGATGGAATTTTGAATTATTATATAAAGGACCTGACTGATGCTAGCCGCCTTGTAAATGGCTAGAGTCTAAGTCTGTATCTGTACTGTGTAAATTAAATTGTCGGTTACCATTTTGAAGATAGTTATAGTGTTTGTATTATGTTACAATAAAATTTGAAAATTAGCGTGGGAAAACTTTACTCTGCCATTTCCAGAATTTTCAAAGTTCAGTTTTTATGTTCACTATAATTGAAGTCATGTTCACTAAAACCAAAAAATGCTATGCACATTTCTAATGTAAGTGAATTGGGACTAACGATTTGCGTTCACTATAACCGGAGTTGATTGTATTATTTTTCTGTTTTCAAATCATTCCAAAGTGTGAATAATTGTGTTGAATGAATTTTTAAAATGATCATTTGCTAATGACAAACTTTTATGATAGCTTTATTTTATGAATGCTTCATTTCTGCATTAAAATACAATTTTATTTTTATTTTATTTTACTTGTTTTGCTGCTAACATGTTTTAGCAGGTGCTCCAACTTTGTAATACTTTAAAATATTATGTACAACACAAATTATGGCATTAACATAGCATAGTGTATAAAGATAATATTTAATGTTTAAACTTCATGGAGCAAAATTGACATGTTCGGTGATATTAATCTTAACATTGTCTTTGAATTATAACCACTAATTCCTGACTGTTTTAAATATGTATTTTAAATATGATCCACACTTTAAATTTCTTTTTTTTTACTGCAACAAATGTAATAGATTTGCATTAACTTCTTAAAAATCCATGTTTTCAATTACTTATGACCATACTTAAAAGCTTGTTCAAAAAATCACTTTCATCCTTCATTTTGGATGGTGATTTTTTGAACTAAATTCTATTAATGCCCAGTGTTTAAAAAAAACTGTTGGCCAGGGAACTAAAAAATATGCTTTGTAACAAATTATTATTAATGTATTCAGTGTCCTATATGCCTAAAACTTTTTACTAGCCCCTAAGCCCTGCCTGTATTTGCAACTTTTCTCGAACCCTGCCAATAACCATTTTGAATTTTAAAAATATGCCACATTTTACTTGTTTTTGCCATAACAGTTATTACACATTAACTTAAAATTAAAAAAACAAAATTAACATATAAAAGCTTTATGAATTTATTTATACATATTATACATAAGGTAATTTATTATTAATAATGTTTTATCAGAATAGTGTAATTAATTCATTACAAATTAAAATAAAATCTTGGATACTATATGTAGTTATCAAAAATAAACTTCCAAAAAATGGCTCACACAGTAGATGAAAAAAGACCAAGGTTGTATTCAGCCTGCAAACTGAAAATTGTCCACATGGGTTTTAAAACATAAATGCTGATGTACTTTTTAAGAAAAACTGTCACAAGAGTTTTGTTAACTTATTAATGTATATATATTTTTCTAAACTGTTTAAAAGTTTTCAGTATTCAACTTCTTTTGTTTATTTTTTTCTTATCTATTTTTCCATGTAGGATGACGTAGAAAGAGAAATAACAATTGATATTCCACCTAACCTAAAAAAAGTATTAGATGTGGATTGGTCTATGATAACAGAACAAGATAAGGTAATTTTGTATGAAAAGAAAGCTAATCAAGTTTTCTAATTAAAGCTTCATAACAGCTGCCAACTCTTCCTGTTTTCCTAGAAAACTTATTCATATTCAACTTTTATATCTTCAAAGGAAGATACACCGTGGTGGCAAAATTGTGATCTTGAAAAAAGTTTATTTGAGATATACCTCAAATCAACATTCTTCATTGGAGTAATACCATACAATTACATATTATTGGAAAGATAATTTAACCAATAATGTAATAAAATAATTTGTATAACAGATATTTTTATTGCAATTGCATTAGAAAAGGGCACGTTTTTTTAAAAATGTTAAATTTACAAAATTTTTTTGCTATGGCAGTTAATACTTAGTTGCATAACTTTTAGTTTCAGTTAAAGTCTTATAACATCTTTTTTATAAAAAGCATTAAGAGCAAGAATCTGAGAAACTATCACACCTAGCATTATAGGGTGATTATACCATCTCCGATTTTCACCAAACAATTCCCAGTTGTTATTTATCTTATTAATGTATCAAATCCAGAATATTTTGCTTCAAAGTGGGGTTGTTCATTTTTTATGGCCCCTTAAAAAAAGACCATGCAGCACTAGAAGTTGGGCATTTTTCTCAGACTTAAAAAATGCTATGGTCCAAAATCTTTGCAGGAACAACTTGTCACAAAATGTGTTTCATATCTGGAATGTTAGAGGGTTGCTTGCTTTAAAATAAATGCAAAGTTGAATATGAAAGTCCAATTAAATTAGCAAAATCACCTTTTCTGCTGTGTTTTTGCCCAGGGTTGGCATGGTTTATACCAAATGGTTTTTTTTTTCTCAAAAAAAAAAAAAAACCAAATGATTTTTTTAAAAGAATAATTTCAATTAAAAGTTAAAATTTTTTATTTGGGAATACCTTATTCCCCCGTAAACGATATATATTTCGGTTACACATAAACACATAACCATCATCAGTCGTGTCTGGATCTCACACTAATGGCGGCTTCCTCTTCTATCTCTTCTCTCTTCTTCTGGAATTTTCGATGAATGACGTCATCCCATGATCGGTCAATTGTATGAAGCGCATTGTTGATGCTGCCATCTGTCGTCACTATTTCCAAGCTCTCACGAATGTAGGCATATATACTATTTTTAAAGTTGGCTATTTTTTTAATATTTTTTAAATCAATGGTAATGGGCTCTTCCAAAGCAAAACGGGCCAGAGCGGTACTTTGTTTCTGGAGGTTAATGTCTTGAAAATGTTCGTTTTTTCGCTCTTTAATTTTCCTCTTTGTAACGCCGATGCAGCAATTTTCTTTATTAGTATCGTTTGACAAAAAATTAATTTTATAGATCCCTGCGGTTTCGATGGGGAATAATTTCAAATTCTGAATACTACAGATAGAATACAATTTCATATCTTTTAAAATTATCCTTATAAGTATCAACAATAAGTTTTTATATCAATCTAATAGATACCTTATTGTTTTATCATTATTAAAAATTATTAATTAAACTTAAATTATAGGCTGCATTTTTAATGTTTCTAAAATAGAGGTTTTGTGTTTTAACAACTTATTTCTAAACCTTAAAAATTTCATTTTGAACAACTTACCATTATTACTGATGAATCTAAGTGCAAGATTCGATGTAAAATGTAGTAAACAATTAATATTGTATTGTAAAATATCTACAAGTATTTAGAAATAATTATACAAGGGAATTTAGTTTCATCAAAAAATCAAATAAGGGTAAGCATGACATCATGCAGCACATTGCCATGAAAAAGCATATTAATGTGGAAGCAAAGTCGGGATGTTCCAAGATTAACATCTTTTTAAGCAACAGAAATGAAATAACTGCAGCAAAATGCTTATTAATTTATGGCTTTCCTCATTGAACACAATTTGCCTCTGAGTTGTTCTGATAATATTGGACCACTTTTAAGAAGACTATTTCTGAAAGAAGTTGCTCAAAAATACAGTTGTGCATGCACTAAATAAAGTGCTATTGTTTCCCATTGGGCATCATCCAGTCAGATGAAACTAATAATTTTCTTGCAATCCCATCCTTTCTCTCTAGCTACAGATGGTAGCAATAATTCAGATAGTAAACTGTATCCAATTGTTGTAATATATTACAACAGTAAGAGTGGACAAATTGAAAATATTTTATTTCAATCTGTAATCTAAAGAAAGATTTTACTGGTACAAATATCTCAAATATGATTCTCAACAAAATGAAGCAGTTAAATTTGCCTTTTGAAAATTGCATAGCATTTTCTACTGATAATGCTCCAGTGATGTTGGGCAAAAAATCAGGTGTTGTGACAATGTTAAGAGCACACCAAGAAAACTTAATAAGTGTGGGATGTCCATGCCATCTATTATATTTAGCTGCCAAAAAAGGTACTTCTTGTCTGACTCTAAATGCTAACGAACTTTTATTAGACATATGCTACTATTTTAAATGAAGTTTTAAAAGGAAGGAGCAACTTGAAAAATTTCAACAACTGTGTAATTATAAAATCAAGAAAACTCTCAAACGTGTGCAGATTCAGTGGTTATCTACCACAAAATGTCTTCAAATTATTCCCTATTTATGGGAACCTTTAATTTCATATTTCAAGGAAGAAAGCAGAACACACCTAAGAACAACTTAAGCTTTTTTACTATTCCCAAGAAGAGTGGGAATAGTTCAAAGGTTGTAAGTCCAGCTGATGAAAAATCTGTTAAAAGAAAACAGAGTGATGAAACAGAATACATATATTTTTTTAAAAAAATGTAAGACTGAAAATTTTGAACATCTCATAAGATTATCAGTATTGACATAAGAAGAGACTTTTTTTACTTAATAACAACCGATATTAATAAAGCGTATTGTTTATTTTTAATCTATATTTCACCCTCTTTTGATAACTTTAATGTTATCCTTCAGTTACAGGCACTACTAATTGATAGATTACTTCCATTGTTAAATGATCAGTTGCTATAAATTTTGTTAAAATTTGTTAAGCTTAAAAGAAAGTTCCAATTTGTTATCTGCAAGATTTCATAGTCATCATAATAAAAAAGCTGATGATGATTTGTTAGATGCTCATCGGAGAAAATACTAGTGAGTTAGTGAGAAATTTAAAATCTTCTGAATGGGAAGAGCTTTTCTCAAACATTAGATATGACTATGCAACGTGCTGTGATTATACAGAAGAGAGCCAGAAATCCGCACAGTTTGGGACCATGGCCTGTGCAGATTTTAGGATTTTGCGGATTTTGGGCCATAAAAGATAAATAATTACATTTCTGATTTTTTTTAAAAAATAGAATACAATTACAATGAAATAAAAACACGGTCAAAAGTATTTCACTTATATTTTCACATTAGATACAAAAGAGCATAGGAGAAAAAGAAAAATATTACATGAAGACTAGCAAGACAAATGGTTTCAGAATTTCCTTTTTTTAATTTTGAAAGCATGTTCAATGGTGATTTGTTTTAAAATATTTTTTTTTCTACTTTCAGTTTCTTCTTTCCTTTTTCTTTCTTTTATTTATTTATTTTTGCAAATTGTATATTATCATTAATTCTTGTTTAGCTACAGAACTTTGCTGTTCTAAAAATTTGAGGTATTTTTCTCCTAAATTGATAAAAGTTTAACCCATTTTCTAAAAGTTTTAAAAAATTTATCAAATGGGTTTTATTATTATTATTACCCAAGCTTTCATAGTCATCATCCGAATTGCATTTATCTGGATTCAAGACACTTTTCAACAATTTTATCACTGGTGGATGACTGCAAATTTCATTATTTACATCAGAGAAGGTGTGCGGATTTTAGGTTGGTGGATTTTTGGCGTTCGACTGTATTATTTTATAATTCCCCTTTAAGATGAAGTATTATATCATGCACAAGTCTGCAATTTTGTTAAACTCGAGACAGCATCTTATGCAAGTAAAAAGTGTCTCATTGATCGATTCCCTGCATTTCTAAAGGAAAATTTAACTGAAGAAATAGATCAACTATATAAAGGCTGAATTCTGTGCTCTCCAGATTTTCAGAAGTTCCTTCACATGTTACCGCTGAAAATAGAACAGATGTAAAGTGGCATTTGATGAATAAAATTAAAAATCAGCTGGGAAAGGAAGTGTGTGGGAAAATATCTAATGTAATGCTTGGAATTTATCACTTCCACATAGTAATGCTAATTGCGAGCGTATATTTAGTTTGGTTAAAAAGAATAGAAATTAATTCTGCTCATCTACGTTAGAGGAAAATTTAGAAAACTTGCTGCTACGTAAAAGTAATTTTTTGGGACTGTGTTACAAACAAAAGTTTGATTCAGACTTTCTGAAAAAAAGTAAAATCTGCATCTTTTGCCAAATTGAAAAAGGAAGACAGTTTAATGTAAATCATAAAATATATTGTGAAGCTTAAGCAAATGTTTATTTTTTTTATGTTAAATATGTTTGCTAAATAAGTTAATAATAGTATTTATTTTTACTTAGGTAAGTACTTTTTTCATTTTTAGTCCAATTATATGGTTTGGCTATTCTTAGAATTCTGGATTGTTTTCCTATCAAAGCAATTCAGGAAGGAAAAAGTTACTGAAAATTATGCTTGAGTATTTCAATGCCGTATTTTTTTCTCATCCTTCTTGTAAAGAACCTTTATTTATTAGGATTAAAGATTGAATTCTATTTTTATTTATTTATTATTTTTTTTTATTATTATTAAGATAATTAAACCAGAAAGATATGTTTGTGAATGATTTATTGGGAATCGCTAGAGAAAATATTCACATGCTGTTTCAAGAATTTAAAATAGAATTTGTAATAATTTTAATAGTCATTAAAATTAATAAGCGTTCTATTAATTATTCTATTACCAATTTCAAGAAATCTTCCTAAGAGGGATTGATGTAAATATTAGTCATTTTAAACAAAAGTACTTCGTAAAACCTCGTGTCTTTGTCACTTAACATAATTTAAAATCTTCCTTTTTTCTCCCTTGAAACTTTAGCCGAATCTCCTGTTTTTTCTTTCTCCAATGTTGGCAGCTCTGGTGATTTATTTAGTTCAAAACAGCAAATTGACTAAATGTCTCCTTGGCCCATCACAGTTGACTCTTCCTGATCTAAATTCCATTTCAAACTTTATTTGGAATCCCATTTCGATATTGCAATTGGAGGAGATAAAGTGTAGTTTCCCATCTTTTTATCCAAAAACTTGTAATTGGATTTTCATGAACTTGTTGTCTAATGTCTAAATAGCTGATGTATTGCTCCCACGAAACTCGTAATACAGGGTTCATACTCATTGCATTACATGAAATATAAGGACTTTTTAAGAACGGAGAGCCCTGAAACGCCCCCCCCCCCCCCCATTGGTACAACCTGCAGGTGGGGAGAGCTGGCAATTCAGTAATCTTAAAATAAACAAAACCATGGAATTCCACTGAAAAATCTCGTGAATGATAATTTTAAGAGATTATTTTTTAAAACAACATATGGGTTGTGATTTTATTAAAATAAAAAAAATTCATTAAAAAGCTTAAAAATGAGAGTTTTGCATAAAATTGTAAAAATTACTGAACAAGAGTGAAAGTTCACAAGTATGCTAGTATATTTAAGCTGTCTTAATAATTTTGCTTACGTTCTTCATGCGTTGAAAATTCAATGGTGTTGTGGGGGGAGAAGCTGGGAATTCTTAGCAATATTAAAATAAACAAGACCTCAGAAAAACTGTCATGAATGGTAAACTTTAAGAGATAATTTTTTTAACAAAATATGGGCCATGATTTTATTAAAATAAAAATTCAAAACTCATTGAAAGAGTAAAAAATGTGGATTTTGCATAAAATCGGTAAAAAAAGCATAAGTTTTATGCCGATAGCATGAAAGATGGCAAGTATGCATGCCAACTTTTACACTTTTTTACTGATTATAAGCGATGTACCGATACGCTTTTTAACCGATTATAAGTGATATACCAATATGCTTTTTAACCGATTACAAGCAATGTACTGACAATCATTAAAAAGCATAAAAAAAAGAGGAGTTTTGCATAAAATAGTAAAAATCTGCAAAAAAACATAAAAGTTCACTAGAATGAAAGTATATTTAAGCTGTCTTAATGATTTTACTTTCATGCGTTGAAAATTCAATAGTGTGTTGGAGGGAGAAGCTGGGAATTCTCAGTAATATTGTGTATAATTTTAGGCCTGTTAAGTTATTCATGCATTGTATAAATTAGTTTTATTTACTATTTGTTTTTTTTTGGGGGGGGGGTGCACAGCCAATGTCATAGATTTAGTGTCTTTTGCTGGAATTGTATAAGTTCTTCCTGTCAGTGGCCCACCCAGGACTTTAGTTTAAGGGGTCTGGGCTACAAATTCTGCTGAACTCTGTTATAGTGACTTCGATTATAGTTATAACTCTTTTATAACGTCAAAACATTCTGTGCCATTTGACTTGCCCATAGAACAACGTGCACACAAGCAGTTTAACTTGTTATAGTCAAATAATTATCTGATTTTTCCAGTATCGTTGAAACCGAGTTTAGCTTTGTTACGTACACTGACTGCAGGTATATATAAAAAACTAACTTTTTTTTGTAAAAGGTACTTTAGAAATAATTTAAAAACAATTTTTAAAAAGAAAAAATTTAATTCATTAGGGACAACTTTTAATTTTTAATGCTTTTCACTTTTTACTTTTAGGGGGGGGGGGGCTTGAGCCCCCATCCACCACCACCCCTCCGAGAGTGCACCTATGCTTTCTGTGACAGTGTTCGCATCAACTTTTTTTAATATATTGCTTCTAGGTATAGTCAAAATATCTTCCTTTACAGGATATGCATAAAACTTTGAAACTGTTAAAACTATTTATAACACACAACAGCTGCACTGCTTCATTCCACTGAATGAAAACAACATTCACATTAAACTAAGAGCCGCAATGCTTAAAACTGCATGTATCTATAGCAAAACTGAACTACCCTTGACGGATATTTGTGGATTTTTAATGTGTGGATGTGAGGGAAATTGGAGGGTTGGCTGTGTTTTGAACATCTTTAAAGAAACTGAAGAAGTTAAAATTATCTTATTGCATCTACATCGAAATTCACCATCTTATGCATATCCTGTAAAGGAAGATATTTTGACTGTACCTAGAAGCAACATATTAAAAAAAGTTGAAGTAAACACTGTTACAGGAAAAACTTATACAAATTCAGTTTAAAAGTCACTGAATCGATGACATTGGCTATGCCCCCCTCCGCCAAAAAATAAGGAAATAGTTAGCGCAACTAATTTATACAGTGCATAAATAACATATCAGTCCTAAAAATGTGAACACTATGTATACATTTCATAAACAAATGGCTAAGTAAGAATGTCTGTTTCACATAATTTTTATGTAGATAAATAAGAATGAAAATTTGGAAATGGTTTCATAATTGGAACTAATAATAACAATAAATAGATAGTATTGCATTGCACATAGATATGAATGTTATTTCTTTAAAAATTCTTGCCAGTCACAGCTTGAAAATGAGCAATCTTATAAAACAATAATGGGCGATTAAAATATAAAAAATTCAAGGAAAACAAAAGGGGCATGTTTTGTGATATTCAAAGTCAAAGTTCAAGTGGCCTAGATTTTTTATTCGAGTTTTCACATGTTATATATCCCTGAAAAGCTTGTGCCAAGAGCTTTAAAATAAGCCCTCATTTATTTCAGTAGCACAAATAGAACAGAAGTTATGTGCTGTTTTATGACACAAAGTATCCCATTTTTTTCACTTTTTTAAAAAGTTTAAAAATTTGTAACTTGTGAAAAAAAATGAGAGAGAAACTTAAAATTTAATATCTAACTATAGGTCATAGTGGATAACAACAGAGCCAATTTTCTAAAAAGTCATAGGAGGTTGGGTTGTAAGCTGTGTTGATTTCACATGGAGTGACCTAGCTGTTGTTACTTTTATATATACTTGTATTAAAATTAACATAATTCAGCAAATGCTGTTGTGCTACATTTCTTGATAGATTATTTTTGAAATAACATGATTTTTTGGTATTGTTGCAATTAAAATTAGTTTTAAGAGCCTTCAGAGATCTTACCTAGAGATTCCTATAATTTTAGTCTTTGGTGTTTTTTTTTTTTTTTTCCCATTTAAATAAGGTGTTTAAAATGTTAGCTATTTTCATGTACACTACTGGAAAGTACAGTTTTTGTTATTTTGTGGCATTTATTGTTACAAAAAAAAAATATTTTTGCATTTCATTGACTACATCATAGTATACCACATAGTTTACAAAATTTGATATACTTTTTTCCTGCTCCTAAATTTGACCTTACATTCATGAGTTAACTGTAGCAGACAACTGCATTAATACATGCATATTTTAAAGAGCTGTTTAAGGTCTGTTTTCATAACTTTCACTTTTCTTTAATAGACATCGGATGGAAAATATCTCTTTCAGCTTCACAGGATTCCAACAGTCCTTAAAGAACTGTGAAAATCCTTGAAATTCATTATAATTAAGTCAGGGCTCCGTAAAATCCTTGAGAATACAGAAAACTCACATATGGTTCTTAATAAGTCCTTCATTTTTACACTGACTGCTAAGTGAGCACGGGAAATAGGGGAAAATTTTCCTCTTTTCTCCATGGAAGAAAAAGTGGGGAAAGAAGAGGGAAGGAAAATTCTACCATTAGTCATGTTTCTCCCTTCCTTCTTAGACGGAGGCTAGATAAAACACACGTGGTCACTGTTTTCTCCCTTTCTTGCACATTGGAAATGAGGTCATGGACATGCTCACTCAATGTTAAATTTTATTCCCCTCTGGATTTGTTAGCCAACATTGCGTATTCTCTAGTGCCAGGTATCACTTCACAAGAAGCTGAAGCTATCAAGAGCCTTTTTAAGAAAAAAACCTGTAAAAAGACATTTATCATAAAATGCCGGGGAAATGTGTATTTAACCCATCCTTGAACTGGAAATTTTTTCGTATGTGCAGGATCAAGTTAAATATGAACATCAAGTTGAAGTATTATACATTGGAAGTTGTGGGTTACATACAGTTCAAAACTCATTTAAAACTGGTTGCAGGGCTACTAATTGGAACTTGGATAGCTTGTTTTTATCTTTGTGCTGACTCTTTAAAGACTCTCCAGCTCGCAGAGAAGATTTTAAAAATATTTCTTTCAAACAGTCATTACCAACTAAATTTTGTTCTCGCAGCTGGTTGGAAAACTTGCCAGTTGTTGAGAAAGGTGATTTACAAAGACCTTCCTCAAAGTCTTATTCAACAGTTTTGAATGCCACTAAAAATAATTTAATTCTTCCCAAAATTAACTTTTTTCTAACTTTAACAAAAACTATGACTCTATTTTTAACACTTCATCAAAGTAACAAACTATTAATGCCATTTTTAGCTGATGATCTCAAAGTAATGATTCTAAAACTTGTTTCTAAGTTTAATATTATAGAGTCAATGAATGCACTCAATTCAGCATTAAAACTCTCTAAGTTGGATTGGAAGGACAAATCTATTTTAGCTCCTATTTCAAATATCAGCATTGGTTTCATTGATGATAAAATTATAAAACAAGCATTATTTTCAAAGCAAGTTTCGGAAAAAGATGTTTATAATTTACAGTTAGATTGCCAAACTTATGTTGAAAATGTTAAACATTTTAGAGAAATCACAAATTAATTTTAAATTTGTTCGGTGTTTAAACTGCATTGATTCTAGAAAACTAGCAATTGGATATGGCTGCCACAATAAGATGAAAAGTATTTTCTCAAATTTAGTAAAACTTCAACAAATAAATGAAACTGATTGTGATGAAATTTTGATGCAATTTAATTTATTTCTAACAAAAATAGTTTCTCCCAACTTGAAAAAAGTTTGCAACTTTGATCCTATAAGTGATAGTTTGGATATTTTTTAGAGTAATTACCTAAGAGAAGACAGTTGTTATAATAAATTATGGCCTGTAATAAAGGAATTACTAATTGTGTCACATGGTCAAGCCTATGTGAAAAGAGGTTTCTTAACAAACAAATTAATTGAAGTTGAAAACCTTAAAGAGCGGTCTTTAACCCTTTCAGACCCCACTTTAATGCTGTGAGTAAAAAAAATAATTACCATTCTAAAATATCATAATAGGATACTAAGAAACATGTTAAAGTAAAAAATTAAGGAAAATGTAATTATTTAAGAAAATATGCAAATGTCCATTGGGATGGACAACCGGTCTATGAGGTTGCAAAAGTCAAATATTCAACGCTTGAACTTCCCTTACAATTTTTGTTCTAAATATCAATTTTTTAAAGTAACAAATCTACGTAAAAATGTTACATCACTGAGTAAGTTTAAAACAGTTAATAGTGTAGTAATGTTACTACACATGAGGAGGTACATAGCAATAATACCTAGTTTTACAAAGAATTTTGACACAGTCTTGCTTTTATATATACCAAAATAGATAAACTTTAAATTTTTTGACATGGATATAAAAAAAAAACAATTTCTCCCCTTAGTAAAGCATAAATGCACTGTACACTGCTTTATTGCAGTGGATATGGGTTTTACTTTTGCACTCGTAATTTTTACACCGGGTTGCTCCATGCTTATCATCAACTTTTGATCTACAGAGTCATTGATAATCTCAGGATGAGGTCGAGTTTCAACTGCTCTTTGGCATATCCTTTCATTTTGTACAATAGGTGATAATGATGGCCTTCCCATTTTTTAATTATTTTTTGCTAAACCAACCGTACATAGATCTGAAGCTGATCTCATTTTGAAATGTAACAAATCTAATATGCTCTTTTTTGAAACTCCTAAAAAAATTTCCAAGAATTTTAACAAAATTTACCTTTTGCAACAGTTTGATTACCACTATCAACAAAGCAATCATCATCAGATTCCAATTCTTCAGTATCTGATATTTCAGCACTAGTTATATAATCTAAAACTTCCTTTAGATCTTTCGAATTTTTCAAATTATATTTTTCTAAAATAAAAAATGAATATTTGATCCTCCTAATAAACTGTTGTTGTTTTAAAAACAATTCAATTGCCTAAAATAAATTCGACAGCCAAAATATCAATAATTCAACTACCTAAAGAATCACAACCACGTGTACCGAATGTCCATTATAATGGACATGTGATTACGCTCCATTTTTTCCCAAATTATAACCAGTAATACAATAAAACTATTTCTAATGCTAAGATTAATTTATAAACATTGTTTAAAAAAATTACTGACACAGTAGAAGAAATTATTCATATAAATCAAAATAAAAGAAAATACTCGCGTTTTTGCAGACTAGAACCTTACGCCATTTTCAAACAAAGCAAGCTGTAAACATCTGCGCACTGTTGCCATCCCAAAAATCGCAAACATGTGAAAAAGATTGATCTTTTATCTATTCATGGAGCAAGTTTCAACGCTCTGAAGTCAATGGGTTAAAAGAGATAAGGTTTAAAAATGTATGTCCATTGTAATGGACATTGGGTTTGAAAGGGTTAACTACATAGAAAACTGTTCTTGATCATCGAAAAAATAATACAAGTGGCATAAAAATTACTTAAAAACTTTAAAGGTTTGACGCATTTGCTGGACAGAAATATTTAGCTCGTTTAGAAAAGCAAAAGGCAACAAAAGAAAATGAGGCAATTTGAAGAAAAAGAAAGTGTTTTTTTGATGAACTGGAAGAATTTGAAAAATTTATGGAAAAAAAAAAAAGAAAAAAGTTTAGAAAATACAATTGAAGATTTTGAAAAACAATCAGACAAATTGGCTGAAAGAGCTGAGTCATCACGTGACTTAAAATATATTTAGCATTCAAATAGCTTTTGGCATTCAGGTAAACAGCATAAATTAGAACTGAACAAAGTTGATAAAACAATGACATGCTGACAAAGTTAAAAAAGTAGTAATTATAACTGTAGCCTCTGTAGGGTTTGTATTGTAAAACATCAGTAATAAAAAAATTCCTTCTATTCTGCATTAAAAAAATTTCCCCCTTTTTTCTTGCAAGTTCATTTTTGCATGTTTGTATTTTTTTAATTAATCATTAAATTTAATTATAATATTAAATAAATATAATAATTATATTATGAACAAGATCCTTGAAAAATATCTATTTTGGTCCTTGAAAGTCCTTGAATTTCATTCTGATAATTGATTGGGAAACCTCATAAACCTACATGAAACTTTCATGTAACCTTAAGTCCTTCGATCAAGGCATGCACACACATCCTCATAGGCTGCCATAGCACAAAATACTTAACTTCGTTTCATGTAAAAGCAGGTTATCTGGTGCTTGTTTTCCATCTGTAATTTTTTTAATTACTTTTAATAAGTACGACATGACATTAAGAAGTATATTGTATAAAGATTTCGAAGTAAACTATAATACCTTCACAAAAGTTTTTCATTAATTTAATGAAGTTAAATTTTAATGCTGAGGTGTGGAATTGAAAAATATTTATATAGCAATATCCAAGATTTTAGTATCAGACAAATTTGCCAAAAATGCAGAATCGCCATCCTTTTAATTTTTATTCACCTTTATCTACATTCACAGACATTTTTCAGTTTTTATTGCAAGTAAGTGCTCTGCCTAGTACTTATTTAATATTTTGTATTCTTCTTGATCTGCCTGTTTCAATTTGAACTAATGGGGTTTTTTTGTTGTTGTTTTTTTTTTATACCGTTTCTACAGTTCATAAAACTACCATGTGAAGACAGTGTGGTTAGTATATTAGACAAGTACATCAGGCATTTTACACACTCACTGCTGTTTCTTACACCTCCAAGAGATGATAAGAATGGTGAAAAGGCAATGGCTGAAGATTCTCTAAATAGGTAAATTAAATTATTTTAAATATGCATGATTGTTATTTGTGACTGAGTTTTAGGCACCATTAACTGAAAAAAAAAAAAAAAGAACTGTTGAACTGTATAGCTAATAGTTGTCATTTAAAAGCTGCTAAATATTCTACTAAAGTACTTGTTTCTTGGAGCTCAAAGAAACTCAACTCAGAAAAGAGAATCTTCTGTGGATTTGTAGAATGTTTTAACTATTTTCCACTTTAAAAAATAAAATAATAAGAATTAAGTTCCCATCTCCATGTTTTATAGCTGCTGATTCCTGTTTCAATTTTGTATTATCCTCAGTATCCTTTGGTAAATGAGTATTTTCATGCAAGTATTTCTTTGTTCATACCTCTAATTGAGCAGCTGGGTGCACAATAGCCTACTTTGATTTGTTTTTATACTTTTCTCAAATTTTAAATTCAAATCTTAGAAATCATCACACTTATTCTGTGCTTTGAAAGGGATAGGGATTTGCATTAGGTTGATTGTAGGTAATTAGGTTGATTTTTTTTTTTTCTTTTGATAAAAATAAATGCAGTTTGCAATATTTATACTAAGACATTTTTATTAATTCAACTAAACAATGTATTTGTTCCCATATTATATTTATTGATTTATGTGTTATTTTTTTTCCTACAAAAAATTAAATATTTTAAAATTTAAAAAAATCTTATGGATTGTGTTCCTGTTTTATTTTCTGGCAGTTTGCAGCTAATAAGATACGAGCTTTTGTTTCTGACTTGTTTTCACCTGTATGTATTAAGGTACTGCAACACCAGGATGATTCTAACATTTTACCTAGGAAAATATTTAGAGACATTTGTAAAAGGATCATTCATTTGCGAATCAAACAAGGAATTTCTTTTATTCTAACCATTTAACTGTTTATTTTTCAAATTAAGGATGAGATGTATGTGTTTATTGTATTTCTGATCAAAATTTCTATTAAAAAAAAATTAGTCTTTTTATGTTCTTTTATTTTTACACTAAAAGAATAATCTGAAATTTATGATTTGTCCGACCTTAGATTTTGTGAAATTTGCTTAACTGCTTCCCTCTTTTTACTTCATGATAACCTATTTTCTTTACTGAATGTTTTCTATTTAAAATTAATCATTAAATACTTATTTATATGTAAGTGCTTTATTTATTTATTTTTGCTCCAAGGATAAAAGTAATTGATATGCATTGTGCTTAAAATACAATGGTAAAAATTGTATGGCATGCATTGAAATTTTTTAATGGTTGAATTAGAGCACACACACTTTTCCTCTTTTCTCATCTTTGTGCATTTTCCTCTCTAGCAGATAAATTAGTTTATTTTCCTTTCAACTATAATTAACTGAGCCAAGTTAGTTGGGCCTTCAACTAACAACTAATAAGATCAAGTGGTGAACAATACTTATTCTGCTAGACACTTGTGAACATACGAGGCAGAGTTTGATTTCCTTTACCCATGGCTGTTATTTCTCTTCTGTATGCTAGTTAGGATTTATAAGCACAAGCAGGTTATTGAATATAAAAATAAATGTACTGCAAACAAGCTATCATTTCTGGATATTTTTATTTAATGAACTCTCGGCCCTACACAAAAGTATTTAATAAGACGACATTAAATTTTTCATCATTGTAACATTTTTTTTTTTTTTTTCCAAAGAACTTTTGTGTGTAAGCTGATATGCCTTTTACTACATGTATATTTAAAACAACTTTAATATTCAGTAGAACCCCATTATAGCGAACCTGGTTTATAGCAAACATATGTTTTTGTCCTGCCATTTTACTTTTGTATTGCTCAAAGTTTCAGATGTAGCGAACCACCAGATATAGCGAACAAGACTTTTGGTCCCTTGAAGTTCATTATAATGTCATTCAACTGTATATGGCTACACTAAAGCACTCTTTATACGTTTTTCAAGGGACTGATCTGAAATGATGAATAAATGAAAAGATGTATAACTGAAACATTTATAAACAATTTACATTACATCACAGGTTTAACACTACTAATGTAAACTTATGTAAATATAATTTAAGTTTTTTTTTAAGGTACTATAGTCAATGAAAACATTAACTAATTTTTAAGAAAATAAAACACTTAGCATAAAAGTGAAACAAATCGTACTTTTATTGTACTGTATCATAAATGCTGCCTATCTATTAAATTGATATAATATACATTGAATACCAATTGTGATGTGATTTATGCTCCATGCAGACATTGAATTAAAAAAATCTTTCATAATCGTCTATTATTTTTTGATGGTCTTTGATTATTAATTACAGTATTACAGATTGTATTAAGTTCATGAAATTTTTTTCACTTGTGCTCTTATAAAGTTTTTCAGTATAGTCAGTTCCATGTTTAAAGGGAGGTGGTTAAAGGTACATCCATCTTTTATTGGACATATATCTGGGAAAAGTTTCTTCCTTAATGGGAAAATAATATAAGCGATACAGAAAATTTTTGAAAGTTTAGGGAAGTGAAAACAATGAATAACTGAAATTGTGTCTTATAAATAAAGCATTATTACATTAAAAATGAATCAGAACTTCAAGAAAAATATGTATTAGTGTTATATAAAAATAAAAGTAAGACAATGTTTTGCCTTCAATTTATTTTTTATTTTTTCCTTAGTCTAAATCTTCAGAAAGAAGCTGTTGATGGCTTAAGAGTAATATTTGATTTCACATTGCCTCACTTGCTTCTCTATAAAGAAGAAAAGAAACAGTATTACTTAGTTGGTACCAGATGTACTCCAATTCAAAAGACTGTCAAGTATTATTACTTTTATTTTATTTTTTAACCTAAGATAATTATATGTGTGTGCTGCATGTACGTGTGCGCCTTTATGCAGTTTTGTTTAATATGACCAAATTAAAAATAATCCATTGAATTTTCTTATTTCTGTGCATAGTGAAACACTGAAGGCTACACTAAACAACCAATGTTATAAAAACATTCCATACTCAGAAGTTATCTCAAAATAATTATCAACTCACTTATTTTTCTTTAACAAAAAGCTATATTTTTCGTTAGTTTTTTTTAACTGATTCATTATGATTTGGTATCTTTAATAGTGTGTATTTCTACTGATACTTGAAGCATACCAGTTACACAAATTTCATGACAGGCCTCTTCATCTATCTACATAAAAGGCAATGTTCAAACATGTGTTTCTTTATCTTTCCTAGACTAAAAAACTACTGAAGCAGTTTTTTGTGCCAAAAAAAAATTGTACACAACAGTTGTTGTCCAGAGAAATTCTTTTCTGACAAATTCTTTTCTTCTTTCTTTTTTAACACTTTCCAACAAGATTGAAAAGTGTTTATGATTTCGGTTTGTCTGTCTGTCCGTCCGTGCTATAACTTCCGTAAATATGTATTTATTTCTGTGAAATTTAAATATGTTATTCTTATCTACTGTACCATGTAACCAGGCACGTATCCAGAAAAACATTTTGGAGGGGGTCCAAATGGCAAAAAAGGAAGAATTTTTCACAAAAAGACTATATCATTATCATTTTAGCAACAAAAATTAAAATTTTGGGGGGGCCAGACCCCCCCCCCCTAAATATGTCCTTGCATGTACCCTATTGAAAATGGTCTGTAGCATTTATAGTTTTTCTACAGGAGCACTCAAAATATTCCCTATAGATTGCGCTCTATGGGAAGTTATTCTTCAAAGCAAATCATCCTACTATATAGCTACGCTGTGATCCCTGACTTCAAGATAAAACTTATTCCGCCATTTCTGCAAAAAGATTACAAAGTTAAGTCAAAAAGTCTAATAACTTCTTAACTTTTTCTTCAGACAGATTGAAATTTTTTGTAATTATGTATAAAATGATAGAAAACAATCTGTGATACTTCAAAAATCTGAAAATCCAACTGTTCCTTCATTTTGAAGTGATTTTTCGCTATTTTCAGCACCATTTTATTGCCAAGAGTAAAAAAAAGTGAATTATTTGCATGACAAAATGACCTGTGTCAAGTGAAAATTACGTCATACTATTGGGATTCTAATTCATTTGGAATAGTTTTTCCATATAACATAGTTAATTAATTTTTTTCACAAATAAATCATCTGCATGGATATGAGAATAGCTATGCACGCAAAATGAAATCTTTCAACTGCAAAAAGATTCCACAGGTTTCCAGAAGAGCATGAAATATGATTTGGGTATATAATTTCTTTTTTAATCAATTTTTATTTTACTTGGATTAAAATCATATATATTAAATGTAGACAAGTTTTTGTCAAATGTTTTTTCTACCACCCATTGTAATTGCCTCCACAACAGGCTTTGACTTCTAGTATATAATAATAGTTGACTATGAAGTTATTTATTTTAGGTGCACAAAGATTAAATATATTGAGTGCACACATGCTTTCATCAAATGTTTTTTCTAGCGTCCATTTAATTGCATCCACAAAGGCTTCTAGTTTTAGAGATATTCTGCTGTTTGAAATGAAACAAAATTTATATATATTATTAAGGATTACAAAATGAAGCTTTCCATCGAAAATAGTGTCTGTATAGTTAATAGTTTTTCTACAGAAGCACTCAAAATAATTTCAATACAATATGGTCAGTGGCAGTTTAAGAGACAGTCATCTATTTAAAGCATATAATACTATGCTACAATATGAGCAACTATTAGCTAATAATCCAACGACGATGGTGTGCCACCCTCAAAAGTTGTGCCAAAAGCCACCAATGTTGGCGACTTTTGAGATAAATTGCCAAGTATGGTGCAAAAAAAAGGCTATGAAAAATGAACGGAATGTGGCGATATTTTCATTATTTGACGATAAATTGAAAAAGTACTTTCATATTATCCCGGCGGTCATTAATGCCAAACTATTTTTTCCTCAAATTTGCTGGCAAACAGGTACCAATTAGATTCTAAACGATCAATAATTTCATATGTCCAACATTTATCTTGGCGAAAAATTGCTCGTCTTGGAGGACCGCTGGGATAATATGTAAGTACCTCAAAAAATGTCTAATCTGATTATATTAAGCTATGATGATTTCATTGGGAATTTTGAAAATTCATTACTAGCACTGTAATTAACTGATTTAGTGTACTGTATTTTGTTAAGGATTGGCTAAGGGCTATCTGGCTAGGAGTAGGAGGGTGTCACTAGGAGTGGGAGGAAGTCGGAGGAATTTCTCCAAACGATGAAAATTCATTAATGCATTACAACCCAAAATGGGTTCATTTATTAAAAAAAATCCTGGATAAGAAGAATGATCTCTCAATTCCAGCCAATAAATTTCTCCTTATGGCATGCAAAAATCCCTTGGAAATAACTACTGTTAATGTAAGGCTTGATTTAGTGGAAACTGTGCACAGAAAGAGAGATATTGCACCAAGTGTTTTAAAAGGCCTTTGCCATAGAGACCATTGCAACTAGATATCCACCTTCTCAATGGCCGCACATTTTTACTGATGGGTACCAGTTTGACTGCCATTTTAATGTTAGGGCTGGTGTTTTCTCTGACTTTTTTTCATTTTATACCCTGGCAGGTTATGTTGGTACCTCCTTCGACGGTGAAGTTATAGCAATATGCATAGCTTTAAAACAACTATCAGCCATTCATTGTAAGTTTTCAAAGACAGTTATCCTTTCTGATTCTCAGGCAGCCATCCAGTCAATTTCGAGCACCCACAAACACCTGAAATTCACCAATGTCAAGAATTCCTGAGAATTCTCGCTTTGAAGGGGAAGCAAATTGTTCTCCAGTCGGTGCCTGGCCAATGTGGCTTATGGAGCAATGAGCAAGCTGACTCACTAGCAAAGAGAGATGCAGGCCTACTACAACATCCTTCCACACCTATCACATATTGGAGGATTAAACTGTTTCTAAAGCATCTATTTGCTTCTAATGTCTTATGAGATCTACAGACTCGTTCAGCTCAAAACACTGGAGTAATTTAGGCCCTTCTCTTATTACTGATTTACCAAGATGAAATGCAGTTGCCACTTTCCATCTAACAACAGAACATGACTGCCTATCCTCTCATCTGAAGCGCTTGGGCGTTTTTACTGATCCTCCACTCTGCAGCTCTATAGAAGTAGTAGACAGGGACCGTCTGCAGGGCTCTTTTCTGCTCAACGGAGGAGGCGAGATATTGGGAGGCAAGATCGCTTCTTAGGCAATGACTTTGGTCTATTATAGTTCTGTAGTTTACCTTTGTTGTAACCTGTAGTTCTTTGTGTTTTGCCTGGCCATTGAAAAAAAAAATTACATGGAACAAAATAGCAAAATTTGAATCTTCAGCACGTGGAAATTAATTTTAGACTGCCAACCCTTAAAAAAAATTGATTTCTCGCTCTCCATGTTCGTCTGACACTGTTATGTTGTATAAAAGGAATATTTATATTTTTAACTTACCAGCAAGTTTGAGGGGTCTTAATGATTTCGGTTTGTTTGTCAGTTCTGTTGTCCACCCATCCAGTGTTCTAACTACTGTAAATACTCACCGATTTGTGTGAAATTTATGTTTTTTCTATGTACATTACTTTATTGAAAATGGTGTAAGTAGCATTTATAGTTCTTTTACAACAGAAAAAAAATCCAATACATCACACTCTATTGGCAGTCATTCTCTAAAACGTATTTTAGAGATATTCGGTTTTTTGAAAGAAAATGAAGTTGACATACATATTATTACGGCTCTCAAAATTATGCACTCCGTTGAGAATAGTGTCTGCATTATTAATAGTTCTTCTACAGGAGCACTCAAAAGAATTCCAATACATTACAGTCTGTAGCATTTGAGAGACATTAATACATTTCTAGCACAAGACAATGCATATAAAAATTTTATATTCTTCTGCGAAATGTTGGGAAAAAAACTAAAGGTTTTTTACAGGGTCTCATAAAATTGCTTTTATAGTGATAATACAACATTTATCTTATCTCCCAAATCTCGCCAGTTTTAAGGAAAATACATCACCAAATTTGTCACAAATATTTTTGTGTTGGAAAGTGTTTAAATCTATGCGTTTGGAATGATTTATCTTTTTTTTTTTTTTTTTTTTTTTGTTGTTGTTGTCGTAGTTAAACCAGTTTGTACAGTTATTTTTTAGTAAATATTTCATTTGAACTAGTTCATTTTCACAAACTTTTCAACATGTTGTTTAGTTACTAATGTGGTGTATGTGCAACAGTGTGTTCTTTAAATTGTAAAATGATATGTGTTTTCATCTTAAATGCATTTTTTGATGATGTTTTATATTGTTTTGTTGTCTTTTGTTATCAATTTTATTCTTAAAAAAAAAAAAAAAACTGGTTGCTGATCATTTTTAACACTTTAATGTCAGCTACAAATGCTACTTCATTGATCTAACAGCAGGTGCAAGTACTCTAAATGGTGATGACTGTGAGGATTTGTAAAATGAAGAAACAAAAAATATGAAAGTACTGCAAGGAAACATCTAGTTTTAATTTATAAAAGTTTATGTGGCTGTGTCTACATCGTAAAACAGACCAGTTTATAGCAATATTGAATGCAAATAAATTATAGCCAGTATTTAACTAATGTACTTATAAAACAAAAAACATAGCAAATGTTTGCAATTATTTTTATTTTCAAATAAAATATTCATTAAAACCAAAAACTATTGTCTTCATACCAACAAATAATACTGGCTTTTTTTTTAATGTATCAGTTTTTATCACTATCTATCAGGTGCTGCAAAGCTTTAAACCAAAAAGGTGACTTGGTCTGGCAGTGGGAAAAGTAAATTACTATAAAATGACTTAAATGTACTAAAAGCAGCATAATAGACAATAAAATTCCAAAATAATAATACTTGCCAAATTAGACATACCTACAGAACCAAGAATCCATGTTAGGCCTATTTGAAATTTGCACTTTTAAAGCTATATTCTTTTTATAATCCCCTAATGAAACTCTTCTCATAGTGGGCATTTGCCTCCAGGGGAAATGTCTCGCCCTTGAGCTGGAGTCGTCGTCTTCTGTCGCCCAGTGGCGGATTAATGCAAGTTTGTCGGGGGGGGGGGGGGGGGGGGGGGCAGTTAGTTAGAAGATTGACATATATGACTCTTTTATGGAAGTAAAATAGGATCTTTTACATTAATTTCTTTTGTCTCGGGGGGGGGGGGTGCAGTCTCCCCCCTCCCCCTTGCTGTCGGCCCGGGCAATGCTACCAAACAGTGACCTGACCCGGAGGTATTGGTTATAACCTCCCTGCCAAAGTGAGACGCCTCCCCAATGCAAAAGAAGTCCCCGTACCTGTAAAGTGAGAGAAAAAGCACAAAAACATCAAACACTAATCAATGAAACTATCAATTCTAAACATGCTTTTAAAATTCCATAATAAATCACAGAAAGACATGGACAGACGGTGAAATTTGAGTCTTTACCTCCAGTACAGCAATTGCCTCCAGGGGAAATGTCTCTCCCTCGGGCTCGAGTCGTCGTCTTCCGTCATCCTCTCGCTCTGTCGCCCCGGGCAATGTTACCAAACAGTGGCCTGACCCGGAGGTATAGGTTATCAACCTCCCTGCCAAAGTGAGACGCCTCCCACAAGCAAAAGAAGTCCCCCGTACCTGTAAGGTGAGAGAAAAAGCACAAAAACATCAAACACTAATCAATGAAACTATCAATTTTAAACAAGCTTTTAAAATTCCATAATAATCCACAGAAAGACAGAGACAGACAGTGAAATTTGAGAGTCTTTACCGCCAGTACAGCGTTGGACCAGCATCGCGTTTGCCTCCAGGGGGAATTTTAAAAGTAAATTTCGACTTTTATATTTAAAAAAAAAAAAAAAAAAAAAAAAAAACTTTAACCTAAAATGAAATATGGATGAAATAATTTACAAAATTACTTATTTGAAAAATATAACTTGAATAATAATGTGTTGCAAATCAATTAACTAGCTTTAAAAGTATTAAGGGCTTACAAGGACCTTGAATGCTATCTTTTGACTAGAGTTGAAACTCATTTTATGCACTACATGTTACGGGATATCTATTGTTAACTGTGAAGGATCCAGAAAAGTTTCAAGGGAGGGTTGATAAATGGGACAAAGCAAATTTTTAAAGATGTGTCACTTTTTTTTTTTTTCTTTTTTTTTTTTTTTTTTTTTAAGCCTGTTCATTTTTATTTTTGAGCCCATATTTAACCTAGTGGTTCTTTTCCTCATTAGAAAGATGAAAACAGAGGAGAATCTCCTTCTTTGGTTAATGTCCCAGAATAGTTCTTTGAACTCTTTCCTGCAGCCGAACATTTCATTTGCCCAATCATTGGGTTTCAGTGGAGAATTCTAAGAACCATTAAGGCAGCAACATCAGTCGAAGAAGGAGAGTCTTCTCTCTGTTTTGTCTTTCTAATGATGAGAGCAAACTGGTTAAACATTGGTTTAGTAGTGGGTTTAAATGTACTCAGGGGGAGGGTGATTGCCTACCCCCCCCCTCCTTCTCCTTGGAATTCTCCTTTGCTTGTTAGTTGGTTTATCTTCTGAATTAAAAATTATTTATTGCTTGCACCATTTTTACAGACTTAACTCATTTTGTATTCAAAAGACTTTTGTAATTTGCAGCATGTTTGATTTGAATTGCTGTCCTCTTCAACCTATTGAAGGATTCAGACCATTTTTTAGACACTGTGGAACTAAAAATGGTACTAGTGAAGAAGAGATTGAATCCGGTGATAATTCAGATAGAGTACATACTGATGATGAAGTACAGTTAAATCTCAAGCATAATGTTTACAGTAAATCGAATAATGCTGATCCATATACCTGTACAAATTCTGAAGAAAGTATGAAGCAAATTGATGTCAAGCATCATAGTCAGTCATCAAAAGAGAGAAGTCCTAAAAAGTTCAGTATGTTATCTTTGTTGTGCTTTGTTTTCTAGTGATAGTTCAAAGAATTAGACTGGGTGATTCATAATAGATGTTACAGAAACTACTTTAAAGCTATCAGTGATTCAAACATACTTTCAATTAGAAAAGTTTGTCAAAGAGTAGCTTTCAGATACAGCAATTTTTTTACAGAGTAAAGTATACATATTAAAATATGAAATTTAATTTTTTACGGGCCCTTATTTCCTAAAACTTATATTTGGAAAAATGCTGTTCCGTGTCTAAGAAAGTAAATAAAAAAAAATCCCATGTCTCTGAGTGGAACAGTTTCTGAGATATTGCAAGTTTTAGCATTTGTTAATTTTTCGCCAAATACTAAGGGATGTCTCAAAAGTGCAAAAAATAAAATTACTTTCTAGCTGGCATTAATTTATATTCGTGGTCTTTCTACAGCTACATTTGACTTCTGGAAATCCTTTTTTGTTTTAGCTTGAATTTTCCTATGTTTGGCAAAACATTTTTGGTAAAAGTTAGCCCATATAATATTCTCTGCCATTCTGTATTACACTTTGGAATCTTCACATAATTAGTGGATGACCCCTTAAGGACTATATTATCAATAATTTCATAATGCAGTACCTATCAGTTCAGGTAAATCTAAACATGTTAATTTCATCGGTTGAACTCATTTAATTAGTATTTTCCATTAAAGGGATCATTATTTAACTTAATCAACTCATAGCTGGTCCCATAAAGATTTTTTCACCTGAAAAGTGTAAAAACAGCAGGCAAAGCTGTGTAAATTGACACTTTTAAAATTAAATATCTTGTTAACTATTTCACTCAGAGACATGAGTTCTCATGTCTCAGAGAGAAAAAGCGTACCTGCTTGACGACAAAAGAAATTGTCAAGTTTCAGTGGAGTTCAGATAAATGAAAAGTACCTAATAAGGATAGTAAATGAAGGACCATATAAAAATTAAATTTCTTATTTTAATATGTATACAGCCCTTTGTTAAAAAAAATGCCATACCTGAAAGCTACTGTAAATTTGACAAACTTTTATAATTGAGTTTGTTTCGATCACTTATAGTTTAAGAGGTAATTGCTGTAGCAAGTATTTTAAATCATCCGGTGTATGTATGTATGATTAAGGGTTGTGCTGTTTCATAAATTTATATTTCCCAAAGACTGATAAAATTTACAATTTGTGGTCCCTTGCTGAATTTCCTAGGTTTTTTTGTAATAACATTAGAATTAATAATGAAAGCACTTTTAAGTTTAACACTTGAATGTAAAAGTGGGCTCTCAAGAACACATGAAGACTTTTTAAAACAGGATCTTTTAGTAAAAATGACTAAAATATGCTTGTCAGCACAATCCTCAGGTGTTGTATTTTAAATATTTCTATAAAATAATGTGATTTAATATGCTTTTAAGCTTCTATATGCAGAGCTATTCTATGGTCATGGGAGAATTGTTTGGGTGAAGTAGTCATCTCAAAGACTAGTCTAAATCACATAGTAAAGTGGATCCACTAGCATTGTCTTCTGTGCCTTCTAAGAATCTTTTTTTTTTAAAGGAATTCAACAGAAAGGGTCAGGGAACATTGCAAAATTCAGTTAAAAGTCTGGAAAATTATCAGAAATCAACATTTATAAATAATTCTCTATTTGTCATCAGTCTGTGATGCTCTATATATGATTTCACATAAGTATGCTAAGGGTTAGTGATGATCTGTATTGGTATGACAGTTGTAAATTATATGCATAGCATAGTAATATACTCAGGAATTTTAACAAAAAATTCTGGAAACGTCGAGGAGTTTTGTTGAGAAATTGAATGGCAAATCTGAAAAATAATTTGGGACCTCCCCTCTTTTATTGCTCCAGATCCTTCACACCTCTAAATCTGGCAGTGATTACAAAGGTAATAAAAATCAGTAGTGTAGAATATGTCTGAACATGCAAACAAGAGTCAAGCAAAATTTTTTGCCTCGAGTGTACTCAAAAAAAGTAAAATTTTTGTAGGAATGCATTTGTCATATAAAGAAGCTAGGCGGGGGTGGCGAACCTTTATGGATCAACTTGCCACTTTTTTCAAAAGAAATGTTTAATGAGGTCATAGACATGCTGCCAAATAATTTTGACTTAGTGACCGTTCGATCGTGATACTTCATGGTATATTTTATTATTTTTAATTAAAATGCAAACCGTTTTGATTGGTGGCGCAGCCAAAATATTGTGCGCGTGCCATCAGTTCGCCACCCCTGAGCTAGGCTTTTAAAAATTGCACTTTTTCTTATGCTCATCCTCATCTGCCATTGCCAATTCCTCCCATTTTAGAAGAACATAGCATAATGACTAATGTCCCCATCAGTGTCAGTTTATTTTTTTCATTCAATAACTATTAGGATTTTTTAAAGTAGTTCTAATAGTCTAATCTAGGTATGGTAATAATAATTTCTTAAATTATAATGAAAATATGCTATGATTTTGGAGAAAATTTCGGACAAAAGAAACCATTCAGGGGAAATATTGAGTCCTGAATATTTTCTGCACCCCTATTGAAAACAACTTAATGCGATCCAATAAATTGCACATTTATTGATGATATGAAGGGTCCACGGGAAGAACGATGAGAGTCCAATACAGCTGATATTCTAAAAAATCGAAAGGCACACGGGACTTTCCACGTTCTTCCCCAGTAAACTGTATCTTTGGGCTATTTTTTCAGTGTATTCTCATCTTTCTTTCCCCTTATGGGTTCGAATATTAATAGTGTCACTAATGAACAACAGAATGCAATAGAAACCTCAACATTGACGAAAAGTGAACTCTCATCGTTCTTCCCGTGGACCCTTCATATAATTTAAACTGTACATTTATTTTCAGGTACAGAATTTGAACTTTTAGAAATGCTCCGTTTATTTAGCAGTATATTTCAAAGAAATCATGTGACTTTGTTACTATGTTACTAATCTCGGAATCATCTAACAGGGCTAGACAATCCCCATGAATCCGAAAAGTCTAAACACAGTTAAAGACCCCGCAGGACTTCATCTTTGTTAAAACCAAAATATGGGATGGGGAGGCCATGTCTGCTGAACATCAATGGCACTCAGGGTAAGTTTTTTGACCTGCCAAAAAGTAAGGGCTCTAGTATGGCCACTCAAGAAGCCTGAGAAAACAGTTTTGCAGAATCTGGGTCTAAGCTGGAAAGACGAACTCAGATTTTTTGCGAAACACCATGAGTTGTTTTGAGAAGGTTTCGAAAGCTTGTTTAATTCTATTTTTGCCAGGGAAGAAATTTTGGTAAAGGTGAGCTTCCCACAATGTGACTTTGGTATATAAATACAAATAAACTAACTATATCAGGCACTTCAAAATTTTTAGAAAGTCTCTTTATAAGTTGAACTATGCACTGTAATAAAGAATAAACCTGTATCAGTTAAAAAACTTACAGAAAAAGCTCCTAAAAAATTTACAAGGATGCATCACTCTTCTTTTTTCCCGAAACCTTTCCCCCAAAAATTAAACTGCAAATTCCAGTAAAACATACAAGAATTTTGATACAGCGACAACTTCACACTGTTAGTCCAAATTGCCCTTTGCTCTGCACAGACTGGAAAAATCTAGAAGCTTTTATTGCACAGATAGAAACTGCTGACTGACGTTGCAACTGATCGGAATCAAAAGAGTTGAAAATTTGAATACTACAAATCATGGTGAATTTGCAGTTGAAAATTTGTTAAATAAATAATTAAAAAATAAATAAAAATAAAAACTATTCCCGTATTGAATTAGCATTTAAAAAAAAAAAAAAAAATCTGAAACACTTTCATCCTTTAAATATGCACTAAAGTGCTATATAATAAAAGCCGATCATAATCCATGCATCGTCCCTATTTTTCTTCTTTATTCCATTAAGTTGGAAAGTGTATTGTTATTCACAAGTGTGCTGCAATTTTCTTTCTTGCTCCATAAAACACTTCTCTGGAATCGAAATCTATATGAAAATCGCTTACTAAAACTATTTTACAATCTTCCCCAAGCATATTCTAATTATACTTCACCTTTATAAATACTGTTTGTAATGGGCTTCATAATAAAGGAGTGTGTCGTTTTTATCTTTCTTGTCCCATAACACTTTTCAGAATTGAAATCTATATTAAAATCGTCTACCAAAACTGTTTAACAATCTTTGTCAGACATATTCTAACTATCCTTCACCTTTATAAGTACTGTTTAGAAAGTATTATAATCCATGAGTGTACCGTCATTTGTCTTCTCCCTGTTCCATAAAACACTTCTTTGGAATTGAAATCTAATTAAAATTGCCTACTAAAACTGTTATACAATCTTCGCCAGGCATATTCTAACACAGTTCTCCTTTGTAATAAACTAAATCATTTGCTGGTTTCCAGCCAAATTTAGAAAATATCACCAAGCTTGATTGATTACATTTTGGGGACTCATTTTTTTATGCCAAATTTGACAATAAATTATTAAAAATTGCAAGCATTGGTGAGTTTAACATTTTATTTCCCCTGCTCCCCCATATTCCCTTTATAGGTTGTAATGTATTAGGATATTTTTTGTATCCCTGCAAAAAAAAAAAAAAACTTTAGTCCTGTACACATTAAAATCAATACCTAGTTGTACGATGGTGGTCTATAATATACATACCAAATTTGAGCTCAATCGAATGCACCATTACCCTGTTGAAAATGCAACAGAAATGTCTAAAGGAAAAAAAAAAAAAAAAAAACACATTTCGAAGCATAAGAACTTCAACTTTTGCAAATATTCGAAAAGCAAGGCTTATATGTATCCTTATTGTTTGTAAAAGCATATTAACGCTGTATCGTTGCACCATACAAACTTTATGATCATGGAAAAATAGTTTCGCTTTTAAAACTTTACAACGGGATTTTCAATTTATTAAGACTTTTATTTTCACAATTTACTTCTTAAACTATTTAAACTTTAATTGTATAAAAGTTAATAGGATGAAGAAAGTTAGTTTTAAATTATGAATCTCAAAGAATATGATGCAAATTTGAAAGCTTTGTCAATTTAGGCACTTTGGCATTTATCCTTTGTTGTAAATAATTTTTCTAGAAGCTTTTAAATATCTTCTGATCGATCTAAGTGCAAAATGTGTTTTTAAAAAATTATCAGTGTTCTTTAAATTTGGCTTCTCGGGTTAAAACTATATTGTGGAATTTTGATTACTTTTAATAGATTTTAATTTTTTTAGAAAAATTAGACACATTAGATTTTATCTGACTTAGAAAAATTTGACACCTCCTCTTCACACAGACACACACACATATTACTTTTGCCAAATCAATGTTTTGAGCAAAAAAATATGGAGATTATGATACTTTGTAATGTCAAAAATATGAAGATTGTGATAATTTGCAGCTCTGCGAAAGAAAACGATTATGATATTCTATAAAACTGAAAATGCACAAGGTCTTAATTTTGCACATTTTAGGCTTCATAAAATCTTTCAAGATTTTATCTGCCACTGTGAAAATGTATATGATTTTGATTTTATCTGGCTCTAAAAAGTATACAATTTTTATCTTGACAGGTGCCGAATGTACGAGAGTCCATGTCCCCTTTGCACCTCTGATAAAGGAATAGAAAGATTTAGATAAAAATGGGCAGTTCTTGGAGAATTGTCAACTTTTGATGATAAATTCTATAACAAAAAACTTTCAAGTGTTATGGTATGCGATTGAACAATTTCGCATAGCAATACTCCCTGTTAAGAATTAAAATTATTTGTTCATGTGGGAAACAAAAAAAAAACTTTGCCATTTCTAATATATTATAATACTTCCAACTTTTCATAGCAATGTAATGAAATTCTAGAAGACACCTGGCTATAGCAAAAAAAAAATTTGAGGAGGTTTACTCTCTGTAGTCATTTTTTTCAATATACTTCTTCACGATTTAAAGCTGCTCCTAAAAAACTAAATTACTCTTACATTTTTATATCAAAAATTGAGTTTAAACCCTGTCAATCCCCTGCCTATCCTCCTCCCCTTGTGCAGCAGTCAGTTGAGATTTCTAACATCTGTTTTGACCTAAAATGAAGAAAGGAAAAAAAAATTATAGTAGGCCTGTACTTCCAAATAGATCTCTCTGCAAAGTCTAAATCAAAAAAGTCTGTTTTTCTCCCTTCATCTACTCCTCCGAAAATAAAATCTCATTTCTCGTGTAAAGAGTGGTCTAAGTACAGTTCATAATATAATTCTGTTGGAAATACATGTTTAAACCCCCTTTTCCATTTAAATTTTATCAAGATACTGTCTTAGTGACAGTTTCTCTTTTTCTATGTGTGTACTGTGTGTGTAAATATATTTATCAAATACCCAACCCCCTAAAATTTTTTATGGCACAGTCTGCACTGTCAACTTACTCCATAGGCACCTTTGACTATTAAAACAGGCAAAAGATTTGACATTATTTATCACCATGCTAAAAGATGGCGTTTTCCCCTGAGGGGAACTTCCATTCAGACTTCTAGAGCTAATTTATGATTGAAACCTGATTGTAACTACAAATAGCATGTTGCTTGATATTTGCAGTTCGTTTGCTTTGATAGTTCCTATCATTTATTAGCAGTTGATTTTAGTTTTGTTATGTATAATCTGACACATCCTATAAAGATTTCTTTCTATTTTCAGAAACTTCATCAAACACCACTTCCACCAGAATTCTTCGATCCAGTGAAAAGCAAAAACAACAGCCATCAAGCAATGAACGTTCACTTTGTATTCATCTTGAAACTGTAGACACTAATTCTTTAACACAAACATCTAAAATTCCAGATAATCCTCCAGAGCCAACCAGTCCATTGCGTGTGACACGAAAATCTGGACAAAATGCTGCGAATCTTCTAAATCAACAGCAAGCATCTCCATCATCAACATCATGTGACAGAAGTTTGCCGAATTCTCCCACATCTACTTTTCCTAACACTGAACGTATTTTACCTCAGTCACATTCATCCAATTATTTCAGTTCATCCAACTCATCTACTCATTCCAACAGTTCAAATGCTCGTGAAGCTGAACGCTATCAACTAATTCATAATTACAAAGTGGTAAAGGAGATAAATGATTGGCAGATAGTTCCAAATTATTTATATGAGAAGAAACCACCACCTCCATCACTTGTCTACGGAGCTCACCATCTGCTTCGTTTGTTTGGTATGTTAATTAGTCATATAATTTTTCTAAATTACTAGTAGATAACTGTTGTGGGCCCAATTACAACAGTTTCTAGAAAAAATATTTGACAAAAAATCATCTCCAAGAGTCTACACTCTCAATACATTTAATCCTTGCTTAAAATAAATAATTTCATATTCTATTTTCTGTGTTATTGTCTCCAAAGTGACATTGTTGCTACTTAGTTTGTTAAATTAATTCTGAATTCAAGGTAACATGCAAATAATAATCTGTGTAATTTAGAGGAACTATTTCAAATAACTTGAAATTCCAAAAATTGTGCATATGTTTACACTGTGATGTAGGATATGCAACAGATGTTAACTGTTTTACTCCATTAGAGACATTTTCTGAAGATAAAAATTCTAAAAATTGAGAAACAAGTAGGTTTTCAAATCTTTTAAACAGCACTTTTTATGTAATCTGCAAATCAAACAGTTTAGTGGTATGAATTTTATTCTTTTTTAATTATTATTATTAAAACTTTTTCATAAATTGTGAATCTATTTTAACTATGATGTAGTTGTAATAGTGTTGACTATCCTAATAGAGTGATTTCTTGAAGTTAAAAATTTTTTTAAAGTCAGGAAACAGTTAGATTTTCAGACTTTTAAAGTAACACTCTTTTTTCTATTTTTACAGAATTATCACAATTTTCAAACTGATTACATGAACTGTGTAAATTTTAATTATGACTTTTGAACATAACTTTTTTTTTTTTTTTTTTTTTTTTTGTAATGTTGGTGAAAGTTTTCTTTTGGAGTGGTATAAGTCGAAAGCATTCCAAACACAGTGGTCACTGTAACTATATATTAATATTTTTAACTGTGAGCTGCCACTGAGTATTCAGAGACCAATACTGGGAAGAATCAAAGGTCTCACTATAGTCCAGTCATTTGGTAGTTTTACCTCGAAAGTTTTCTGGGAGTTTTGAAAATGGGCAATTTTATAGATTTCGGTGTGCTCTTTCCAAATTTAAACTTTGCCGCTCATGCCGCCATATTCAAAAAATGGCTCCTGAGAACAGTTTTTTGACAATATCTCCTTTCCGACTCATTTTACGAAAAAACAATTACAAAAAAATAAACTAGGGAAAATTTCCTACAATTTATGTAATTACCTTTTTTCCATAAAATTAATAGTTTTGGTGTACGAGTGTCGCAAATTGTAGTTCGGTATGCGTTTTGGCTAAAAAACTCATTTCCACACCAATCTGTGAGGTAGAGTAAGTGGCGTGTTTTTTTTTTTTGTTTGTTTTTTTTAAATATATATATGTATGTAACATTCGGGGTTACAGGAGTTCTGTGTAGTCGTGGTCCTGATAAGTCGAGACTGTTGAGGCGGATTCTCGGCCTGGAGTACTAGGCGAGGCGTTGACGGGCAGAGCTCTATGTAGCATTAGAGCGCTACCGAACAGTTGTGTCATGGATCCGGTGGTAAGGCGAGGGAGAGGCATGGCTGTTGAGGTCTCCTGGCTGACTCGGGACTCTGGCTTAGAGTCGCCATTGTGGAATCTGGGCCGGATGGGTTGCGTCGGCCGATCGTCGCTGGCCGGGAGCGTTCGGCGGAAATCCTTGGGCCATAGCGGCCGTCGATGGAAGAGAATGAGACGGAGTCAAACTACGATTACATGATTTTATTTGACGACTGGGTACATCTTATCTTAGCAATTGCGTCACGGGGAAATCTGCTCCTGATCCGCTGCAGGTCCTTACAAAAGCTTTGAACGTCATGTCACATGACCCCAAACGCATTGCAACCGTTGGTCAAAAGCTAAAACTGGGCAGCTGTTTTCCAAGGGTTTGTTATGACTTTTAAGACGCCTATGTGGCTGGCTGCCGGGACCGTCTACAAAGTTACAAAGGAATTGCAAGGGACCGTGTATTAATTGCAGTTTTTTAACGCGGATTTCTTTGTTCCAACTGAATTAAACTGCGTAGTTCCAGAAATATGGGATTTTCATAGGCTTTTGACTTGTAATGTTACATATATATATATATATCGTGGTATCCCCAGTGGGCCTAATCCATGTGCATTTAACTAATGCAAAATTTAGCGCATTCTCCTTCGCTTCGCTCTTATTGATGGACCGGGTGTTGCAAGTTCATTGAGTACCGATCAAAATGTCACAGCCCGAAATTTCTTTCACATCAGACGTGATGGGATTATCAGTTTCATCGCAATCCTCTTCGTTCACGATTTCATCATACGTCCGCTCAAAAATAGCCTCCGATTCTTCCTCTTCATCGCTATCTTGTAATTTAACTTGTGAGTTATCACAGGTACCATTGCAATTCATGCATATAACGGAGCACTTTAACCCAGTCTTTCTGCATCCACAGGCTTTCTAACATCTCCTTCTGCATTTGCAACAAATAAGTTTTAAGAATCTTTCCGGAGCTGGGGGCTTGAATGTGGTGACAAGAATTAGCCCATCCTTGTTTCTTTTCTACCCCCATTGCTCTGTATTTTGTTCATTCCCATACCACTGCTGAACCTGATGATAGGTTCAGAACAAATGTTGTCTTGCTGCTCCTTCTGTTGGTGGTAGTGGTGCAATATTAAATTTACTTTTATATGCTGATGTTGTGATGCATGGATATCTGTAGTTGTTTAAAGACATATTTTTCTTACTTTTCACATTACTGTAACTGTATAATTCAAGAAAGAAGCGTTCTCCAGCTTTAGCAATGATCTCTGGATCAGCATTCGGATTTTTGAATTTATGGATAACCTCATTTAAATGTGGATTTTTTCGGAGTATATTAATAAATTTCATTTTTCCTTGATTAAATAATGTCGATGTTCTATCACAGCCGCTGAGGGCATGGAAGAATAAAATGGGATCTGCGGCTGGTTTATCTATGATACTTTTTGTTGAATATATTTGTTGCGAAATTTTTCCTTTCCTGATTTGAGAATATATGTTTGAGCATGTAGATAGAGCCGTCAAAAGAATAAGAATATCTACATCTTTGATGACAAGTATTACAAATCAAATGCCGATGAAATGGTTATTGCGGTATTTATTATTAGCATATCTGCATCTTCGGTTGCTTGTTTGACCATGAAGTTCTCAGCTTCAAATTTTGTCTTCAACACTCCAATGAGGCGGTTATTGTTAGCATCATTGCCCAGAAATTTATTTTGTGGCACATTTGGGATCACTGACTCTTTATCTGAAACTTATTTCTTGCAGATGCAGAAAAAGATGTCAGAAAGGCTGGGTTAAAGTGCTCCATTTGATGCACGAATTGTAATGGTACCTCTGATAACTCACAAGTTCCATTACAAGGTAGTGATAAAGAGGAAGAATTGGAGACTATTTTCGAGCAAACATATGATGAAATCGTGAACGAGGACGATTGCGATGAAACTGATCATCCCATCGCGGCTGATGTGGAAGAAATTTCGGGCTGTGACATTTCGATTGGTACTCGATGAACTCGCAACACCTAGTCCACCAATAACAGCAAAGCGAAGGAGAAAGTGATAAATTTTGCATTAGTCAAATGCACATGGATTAGGGATACCACAATAAAAAAAAATAAAATAAAAAACGTGATGCTTAATCTACCTCACAAGGTAGTGTGGAAATGAGTTTTTTTTGCCAAAATGAAATCTTAACTACTCTTTGCGGCACTCGTATGCCAAAACTATTAATTTTACGAAAAAAAGGTGATTACATAAATTGTAGGAAATTTTCCCTAGTTTCTTTTTTTATAACTGTTTTTTTTTTTTTTTTTTTTTTTTTCGTGGAGTGAATCTGAAAGGAGATATTGTAAAAAAACTGCTTTTAAGTGCCATTTTTCAAACATGGCAGCGCGAGTGACAACTATACAAGGGGGTAAAGTTGAAATTAGGAAAGTGCACATCAAAATCTATAAAATTGCCTAGTTTCAAAACTCCCAGAATCCAGGTAATCCCCTTTTTTTTACCAAATGACTGGACTAGTAGGGGAATCACTGACTTCACATCAGACATGAAGGGAAGAAGTAGTGTTGCTGTTGTATGCCAATGTAATACTTGCTCAACTGATCACCTAGATCAAGTTGACAGAGTATTGCACCACATTGGGGGGACTAAAAACTATTAGGAACAAAGCATCTATGCCATGTTAAACTTGTCTTTATTTGAAGAATTAATTCAGGGATAATGAAACAAAACATAGATGCCAATCTATGATACAAACCTATGCGTAGACCTATAAATATATACAAACCTATGCCTATAAATATTATTAATTTCAAAACATAAATACAAACCTTACCAGCTGCCCAAAAGGAAAGTGCTTGATGAGATTTTTAATAGTACCGTTTTAATTATTTGGTAACTATATAATTATATTTTTATAAATTCTCTTTTGTTATAATGATGTATAGCATCTAAAAGGTCATTTGTTCTGCCCCTCTTTTAATATTACTGTGATTGGCTGATTTTGACTAAATATATTTGTCATCTTTCGCCAAAAATGTTGGTATTTATCTGGCAATCCTATATTGATGCCACTCAAAAGCTCGCATTTGTGATGTTTCTTTGCCATACATATGCTTCAACATTTTGTTAGCTTCCATGGTGCTATTTCCTAAGTTGTCAGCTCAATTGAGAAACTTTTTAATCCTATTTCATAGAACAAAATGATGCAGAATCTTTCATTTTACAAAAAATTAAGATTTATGCAGTTATTAAAGTATTATATTACAAGTTTTTAATTAATGTACTTGCAAATGTATTTAAATACTATTTTAATTAAGAATAAAGTAAGAAATATTTTAATTTTTTTATATTTTGAAAGTGAGCTATAGTTAAAATTAAAGCACTTTCTTTATTATCTGGCAATCCTGGGGATTTGTAAAGCTGAGCTAATGGACTTGTGAAATTTTTAAAGGCTTAACATTTCAGTCTAATGGTGTTTTGCAAACACTTGCTTTGCTGACATTCCTTTTTATCTATTCTGTTCGTTAAAAAAAAAAAAAAAAAAAAAAAAAAAAACAGGCATCAGATAATTTTTGAACAGCTTTGAAAACAAGCCTCTATAATGTTAAATGCATAAAATATTAATATGATTTATTTACATTATGAGTTTCATGCATGTTTCAGAAACTCTTAACAAAAATTGCCTTTCAAAATGGGGTAAGACTCTATCCACATTCGGAGATATTACAAAACGGCAAATGCTTGTGTAATTATTTTTTTTCCCTTCTTGAATATTTCATAGGTCATGGTTGGCCATTTGTAAAAGTGTATACTACAATTTATGCACTATTTTCTAATCTACTCTCAAATAGTCAAAACAGATTACATCAATTGGTGTTCTGCTGTTATCCATTTTTCTTTCAAGTGAATTAAAATAACATGTCTATGAGGGTCGGCCGAAAAATCTCGTGATACGTGCATCTTCCAAGCTATTCCCCCACATCATTCACCACACCCCCAGCATTTTATTTTCCACTTAGTGTTGCTAACATACTTCTGGCTAGTTTCATTTTCTTTGTGTGGTCTTGTTTATTTCCCTCTGAGAAGATATTGTTATTGTTAGAATGACAACACCTAAGAGTTTATTTACCAGGAAGGATTTTCAGTGTCCTTATATTTGGCAGTCCATCAGATTTACCTCCAAATAAACTGCCTACCTACGAAGAAGTTATTAGATAATACTCCCAGGTGAGGTATGGTTTGTCATCAGAAATTAATAACAAGAAAGTTGCTTTTTCTGAATATATTTGTTGCGAAAATGAAGTAGCATCAATAGTTGCTAAGAAAATTATGCTTTTGTATTAAAAAGCTAATATTTCACCTCTTTCTAAAAGAAGGATTGTTGCAATGATAAAAGGAAACCATGACCGTTGTTATAAAATAAGAAAATCATATGTACAAGATCAAACAAAAACTGGAATCGTTTAAACATTCTTCCAAGGCTCTTTTTGATGTAGCTGCATGTAAATGCCCAATTTTTTTGGAATGTGCTTGTAAGAAAAATCCAGATATTTGTGTGTGTCCAATAAATATAGAATTTATGTGCAAGGAAGACAAAAAGATACCAGTTTTGGAACTGATATCTTTTTTTTTATCTCTAACTGGATTCATTTATCTACAAAGAAAATACAATTTGTGCAAGACAGGGTCTTTAGACAAATTGGAAACACAAAAATTGGAGAAAAGACAACGTAGAAATATTTCATTGGCTAACTACTATAAAATAAATGAAGGTGCAAGAACTCCGAATGAAATTGGTTATAGAAGTAAAGAAACTACTACGCTTGAGTACAAGCAGCTCAAAAATGAAGAGGAAGAGGGAAACTATAAGAATGGCACTGAGAAAGATAAGCTTTTCCAACCAGCTGAAAGAAAAACTTAGAACATCAAAGCCCTGGCAAATGAGAAAAAAAAACTAACAGCAACCTCTGCAAGTGATCGGTATGGGGTATCTGACGGCGCAACAGCTGCGATTACATCCAGTGTGCTCCAAGACTTCAGCATCATAAATGAGGAGGACTTGTCTCATGTTGTCGACAAAAACAAAGTTAGGAGAGAGAAAATAAGTAATCGGCATCATTTGCAGTCCAAAGTTGTAAATGAACCTTTACAACCGTTGTCCTAAAATTCCCCAGTTTTCTCCGTATGTAGCGTGATGCCCCTTGTGAATTGAATTGGATGTACTTATTTGTAAAATGAAAAAATTTTATTGCATACATATTTACAGTGTGCTCACTAATTATGTAATTTAAGTAGATGCATACAAAAATGACACATTTAGAAAAATATATGAAGTGTAATTCATTATACAACCATTCACAAAATTAGATATGTTTGCATGCTCCAAGCATCTGTTCCCTGATGGAGCATTCTCTGGGATTAATTTATTTTTTGCTTATTAAATTGCTATGCTATTTGGAAATACCACTCAGAAAAAACCTATTTTATTAATAATTTATTTTAAATTGATTCAATCATGCAAGTTGTGATGATAAAATTAATTTTATTTTATTAGGCAAGTTGGAGTGTATAGGCTGATTAATTTTATTTTTCACCAACAATGCGAAAAATTCCAGAGCTGGGATTCGAACCCAGGACTGCCGCATAACGTGCGGGTGCTCTACCACTGAGCTACTCTGGAACAATTCCCAGATGAAATTTCTCGCATTAGAACCGTTGGCATTTATCATGGTCCTCTGCAAACCACAGATAGAACAGATGAAACAATTAATTCGCGACAACTCCATTACGCCGCGGAAATTATATATTTTTAGAAAGTGATTCCATCAACCTTTTAAGTTATTAGGCAAGTTGGAGTGTATAAGCTGATTAATTTTATTTTTCACCAACTATACGAAAAATTCCAAAGCTGGGATTCGAACCCAGGACTGCCGCATAACGTGCGGGTGCTCTACCACTGAGCTACTCTGGGACAATTCCCAGATGAAATTTCTCACATTAGAACCGTTGGCAGTCCTGGGTTCGAATCCCAGCTCTGGAATTTTTTGCATAGTTGGTGAAAAATAAAATTAATCAGCCTATACACTCCAACTTGCCTAATAACTTGAAAGGTTGATGGAATCACTTTCTAAAAATATAATTTTATTTTATTATTTAATTAAATTGGACATTAAAATGAACAAAAGAAAGACTCAAAAAGACTTCACAGTGAGCTGAAATTGAACTCGCCCCCAACAGCACTGCAAATCAGCACGTTAATACCTTTCGCCACGAATGCTCAGTACATGATGCATCAAAAAGGTATTTAAGCTGCATACGTTGACTTTCGAATGTTTGGAGCGTGATTTTCTGAGAATGCCTGTAAGGTGCATCCTAAAATTTGCATCAATGATTGCATGTCTTGTGAGCTATATTTGTGCCAAATTTCATTCAAATCGGTGATTCCAAGGTCACGCCCTCTCCTTGTTAGACTATATGTCAGCGAAGAAAACCCCTCTGAAAAACTGAGCCAGCTAGTGCACTTCATTTTACATTGTTACATGCCTCTCTGGTTTCAAATCAAAGCAAGTGGTTATTTTTCTAAAGGTCCTAAAACTGTGTTTGAGGTGATCAAATTGACGAGATACCTCCCTGAAAATTTGCGAAAAGTAATCGATCCAGTAATACAACAAAATTCATACTTTGCTCACTCCAAAAATTTGATTTTGGCTTTGATTATGGAAAAAGACAACATGTGAGGGAATTGGGATGGCATCGAGTTCTCAAAGCTTGGGAAAATTGCAAGATGAAAAGAATTAGAGACTTTAGACTGGCAACACTTGACTTCAATGCGACTGATTATGTAGACATGATTCAGTGGAATCTTTGTAAGGTCACTCCACCACCTTTGTTAAGGAATGTGCCAGATGAACAAATAGAAGAAATGAAAACTGGCAGGCAGTGAATTTTGAACTTGAAAAAGACAGAGGTTGATCATTGAACTTAGCTCAGATTCTAATTTGTCTTTTTCAAGGCCTGATAGATTTCCATGTCACACCCAAGCTATAGAGCGTTGCATGAAACTTTTCTCCTGAGCTAGCAAAAGTGTGTGTGGAACTGAAGGTAGAGATGGCTATATAAGAAGTACTCTGTTTCAAGGTCTATTATGCCGGAATTTTTATCAAAAGCTGCTTTCAATGTGTATGAGTTCCACAAGCAAATAATAAGGAATGTTAGAATAAAAGTAAAAAGGGCAGTAAAAACATTTGCAGCAATCTTATGAAAATAAGTTTTTAAAAAATGCAATTTTAGATTTTTTGAAATATGGTGAATGTTTTAAACACACATATATGTGTATATATATAATGTTTTCCTGGCTTTTAACACCTTTCCCTATACGTCGCGAACTATTGTATTTGAAATGCATTATTTAGAGCTTTCAAAACGACTTGTGAGGGGGGGGGGGGAGAGAATCTTAATTTCCAACATTTCAAAATGAATGCATGATTATATATATATTTATAAGTAAGACAAGTTTTTCAACTAGTCATTTTTGTGTTGATATATTTCCGCATATCCTACTACTCGTCTCCATCTCCCACAGACAGACAGTTGTCTTATCCTTCAAAATATGGATTTAACACTAATCTTTAAGGCTATCTGCTCTCGATTAATGCTGAATAATCAAGGGGTTTTAATTTTTTTTCTTGTACTATTAGCTTTACCATACACAACCTGATCCAACACTTTCCAAATTTGAAACTTTTAGTATTTTAAAAAATTGTAAAAAGAAAAAGAAACTCTCTTTTTCTTTTTTATATATATATATATATTTCAAAGTGAATGCACGACCGATTAGAAGATATATTTTTTTTCTAAAAATGTTTTTACAGGAGTTTTCTTGTCTAAATGTGTAACAACTTTTTTACACTAGTCATTTTCAAAAAAAAATATTAAAAAGTTTTTTCAGCCTGCACTAATGTTTATCCTCTGATATTCAGTGAAAGGGGACAATTGATGTATTTGAACTATTGAATGCTAGAGTTTCTTATGACATCTACTGGTACCTAGCACAAGCTTCCCCTTTAGAAACATGCTGTTGTTTGGTTTTAACTTTGTCTTGAATCAACCACATGTAATGTAATGATTGAGAAGAAATTAAGAAATTTATTTAAAAATTAAACTCTGAAACTAATGGGGGGAAAATATTTATTTGTATTTAAATCTATCAATATACTTTTTAAATATATCTTTTTGACATTTATTTCATTTTGCTTTTTTCCCCCCCTCGAATTTGTAGTAAAACTTCCTAACATATTATCAAAAATGCCTATCAAGCAGAAAAAGTTAAAAGATCTCTTGCTGATACTTGAAGAATTTTTGAAGTAAGTATATACTCTTGTGTAATTTTTAAGCATTTATCATTAAATTATGAAAGATACATAGAGTTATGTAATATTAAGAAATTACTCCTGGCTAATTTCAAACAATTATTTATTTCCGTAATCATTTATACCCTGTTCTTATAAGTATCTTGTACAATCAGTGTGAAATATGCTCGAAAAATCATAAGAAATATGCTCTCTGTCATTTTTTTAGAAAGGAAAATACAAAAGATATTGATTGAGAGCCTTACAGCACCCATTTTAAAATGTAATTTGAGCAAATTTAGCAAATTACATTTGTACATCAGAAACAAGTTTAACCATCTGATTTCTCAAGGTGAATATCATTTTGTGTTTGAGCCATCAGTAATTTGTTGAACATAAGCAATCAGCCATAAAGTGATTAGTGAATACAGACATTAGTCTTGTTTATCATACTATACCCTAGGAATCCTGTTCACTGTCCGAAGGATGAAGGCTTTTTGTGTTTCTGAATAAGACCAACTATTTTGATGCTGCTAAATCTGGTCTACATTATAAATTTCTGGTGATTGACTACAAAAATTTATTTAAACTTGCAATCAGGGTTGCCACTGATGAGGGAAAGTCTGGAAAAGTTAGGGAATATTGCAAATTTTGGCAGATAATTCGAAAAAAATCTCAAAATGTGACCTGTAAAATTTGACCTGTAAATAAATCTCAAAAGTTGACCTGTATAAGTCCTCATTTATAAATAATTCTTCAGGGGTAGAAATTAGAATATTTAGTCAATTTGTCCAAAGGATCAGTGACTCATTCATTGTCTTCCTTGGCCCGTAACATTTACCACTGATTTGTATACATGATTTTTTTTTCTTTTTAATGCAAAGCAAAAGAAATTATTTAAGCAATATGTATTTGATTTATCGTTTAAGAGCTGAGTTAAAAAAATGAGAATACCATTATAAAAATATTAGATAGATCAAATTGCATGACATATATTGGTAAAATTAGATAACATGATTATGGAACTAAAGGAAGAAAGTTTGCAAAAGAAAAATGTAAATAAAATGTTACTGATCTGACAACCAACAAATTTTGTATTCTACTGGCTCATTATATATTTATTTGTCTCTGAACAGGTAGACCACCGTTACTTTCGAGCCCTATAATTCTTCATTTCTCATCGGGTTAGAATGCAACAAATATGATTTGACAAAGGTGTGCTAAAGGGTTGATGATTTTCATTGATATCGAAGTTGTAAATTATGTGTATACCATAACGACATAATCTGAAATTTTACAAAACATTTCTGGAAAACCTGGAAAAGTCAAAGAATTCTGTTTGAGAAATTGAGTAGCAACCTTGCAAGAGTATACAAAATAAAACAATGTTTTTTATTTGTGTTAAACTGATGCTATAGTTATTTGTGTTTTATTTGAATATGTATAGTTTTTTACTTTAACATTTGAACTTTCTTTAGTAATGCATACTGTTATGATAAGAATTTATTATTTATGATTAGAATTATTCTAAGCCATAAAATTTTATACTTCGAACCTGTAACCTCAAATCATGATTTTGCCCTAAATATGACTTCAAACATAACATAAAATCCAAGAAAAATAAAAACGTTGTGTGAGAGACAGAGTGAGGAGGCATTATTATAATGTATCCACCAGCATTGTCAGCAAAATGAAGGAGAGGATTATTATTTTGTTATATTATTTATCTATCGATTCAAATTCATTCTTGTAGCAATATATAGGAGACTTGCAGCCTGCCTTTTATAATTTTTCCTCGAAAAGAAATCATATTTATTGTGCATATTTCTCATAAAGAAGATATTTGTACTATCCAAATTAAGTTTATAAAACGTCTGTAAATGAATCTCAAAAACAGCAATTAGAAATTTAGTCATGTGACTCTTTTAAGTGCTTCTCTGTTTTTTCATTATCATAAGTTATATAATTATTTAACAACCCAATTCCCTATGGTTTATAATGTTCCAAAACTTATCATTAAATAATTAAATAGAAAAATATTTGGAGAGTAAGGGAAAGTATAAGGTCAAAAAGGTGGAATTCTGATTTTTTTAACGGTGATACAAACTTTCCAAAAAAGACATGAACCCTTATGGATACAACCTGCTGTGAATAATTTCCTATGTATCCAAAATATTATGTGAAATTTATTAGTAAATTTAATAATTTACAAATACATTCACATTTTGCATTAATGTCACATTTTATTTTTCTTGCAGATATTTGGAAGATAATAGGAATGTACTCTTTGAAACAAGTGCATACATTGATGCCTCTGATGCACTTCCCATGTAGTCATTGATAAACTGTATTTATTTCAACCTTTTAACCACTTAACAGTTTTACCTATACACTGTACAGTTGCAGTAATATGGAGCTTTTCATAGTTACCCTGCTCTCTCTCTTTTTTTTTAAAACTGGATTTAAAAAAAAAAAACCCTGTAAATTGGTTTTTAAGTCATGTTTTACTGCCTTGAAATCTCTTTTTTATTTGGGGGGAGATTTCTTTTGCACTAGCTTAGTGTATCACCAGTTAAAAGTACTACTTATCTTTTTTCATTTTTGTGTTGAAAAAAGAATGAGTGGATTGAAAATTTTTCTGGATGATTCTGATAATTTTGAAAAGCTCATTACAGTTGAATCTTGTTAAGCTTATTACAAATTAGTTTAACGCAAAAAAAAAAAAAAACAGTTTCCCCATCACATTAACTTGATAACAATAATAATTGATTTGTTTAATACGAGCATTAAGGCGAACTTTTCCAGTGTAAGATAGTCAATACTGCACCTAATTTTTTAAAAATGACTTTCCAACTCATGACCATCAGATAAAGATATTTTGAAAATTTTAACTGAAAAGAAGAATGAAGAGGAAGAAGTGAATAAAATAGAGGCTTATGTAGAGATTGTTCAGTGGCTACTGTTTTAACAAGAGGGTGTCAGTTTTGCTTTGAACAGTTTGAGCAACTGTAAAATATTTCCCTACATATATCAATTAAGTTCTTTGATACCATTGTTTTAGTTATTAAAATCACCTTAAATGCCATTTGCTGTTTTGCCAGTTAATACAAAAAAAAAAAAAAAAATTGCCACCCTGTACCTTTGTCCTTATGAAGTTTGACTGTATAAGACTTCTCTAACAATAGTAAACAAAAAAAAAAAAAAATATTTACCATGCAAAAGCTAAAGAAATGTAAAAATAAATAAGTAAAATGTAAATATTAAAAAATGCTTCTTTTTTTCCTATCTGTTTCTGTAAATTATTTTTTATTCCTCAGCTTGTTCTTCAAGGGGGGGGGGGGGAGTACGTTAGGTTAAAATGCCCTTTTTCCTGTAATTAGAAATCAGCAGAAAATAATAGAAACAATACCTGTAACAGTTTTTACTGCACATTTGAATATTAAATGGTTTATTAAAAAATACACTTACTTTTTAGCATAATATAACAGGGTGTCTACCGGTCATGAAAATCATGAAAGTCACAAAAAAGTCATGATTTCAGAAAATGGTCATGAAAAAGTCATGAATTTTGCCTTTCAGTCATGAATTTTTCCGTTAAAAAAAAAAAAAAAATCCCTTTTCCAGGCCATTTGATATCAAATGGAGTGCTTGAAAGGGTCTTGACATCACCGGAAATTTGTAAGTCTTTGTCGTAACCGCTAGCGGGACGATCGTAAACGAAACAGAACTTGTCGTAGTTTGTTTTTCTTTTGTTTTTGGGTGCGTTCAGACTGCCACCTTTGAGTAACTCGAGAAAAACCCAAGTTGTTCACGATGCCAGATTTGAGCTTTCCGAGGAGATAGACAAAGCGTTCACGCTGCCAAACCGATTAGCATTACTATATGTATTTATTAATTATATGAAATTCTACATTACAATGACATATGCAACAATAATTTTTTACAGTTAATTACGGTCATGAAATTTGTGCGCAAAGGTCATGAAAATCATGAAATTCAGTTTATGAAACCTGGTAGACACCCTGTATAACAGGAAACAAAACTGTTAAATGGTTAAAACAGACTGAAAATAGAGTAAAATTATGAATATTTAAAAAAAAAAAAAAAAGAAAAGTATCATGTTTCAAATGCATTAAATTAAGTTACTATTTTCTTGTAATGTGGACTTCATAATTTTTATTGTGAATAAGTTATGGTTTCACAAATCCTTCAAATTCTTTTAGCAATGTAATTCCATAATATGGTTTAAATACTGTTTTTAAGTGTCTTTCAATTAAGTAACTTTATTATAGGTAATATGTATCATTGTTAATTGAAATGCTGATAATAAAATGGAATTAAGTGACAAAAAATCAGTTTCTCCATTGTAACAGATCTTTGATTAGAAGCCAGTAACATTGTGAAAAAGTTTAGTGCATATTAATGAAATGATTTTATACAAATTAATTATCCATTCTAAAAATTTAAAATTACCAAATTAAAATCTGTTTGATAAAGGCGCCAAATTTGTTTCAACCGCCAGCATGCTACTGTCTCCTTCCTTGCTGGAGAAACTTTTTCCACTCTCCCCTGGTTCACACATGCATCATGTCATTTATGGCACCATCTGGCGTTTTGGTTTCAAGGGCTTCACTCTAAACTGCATTCTTCTGTTCCTGTAATTTGCTATTTTTTTCTGTTATTGAAATCAATTTCCAGAACTCTATTTTTGGGTTAATCTTGATAAAGCAGTGCTGAATTTTCCATATTTTAAATTGTTAAGATGCTTCCTTCCACATTCTTTTATTTTTCTTTTAGTATCACCTATATAGCAGCCTTTTTTACTAGTTTCTTTATTTATTAGGTTGCTTTCATAGATACTTGTGTTATGGCAAACCTACATGAGGCATCTGGCTATGGGAGGGTGCCTTGGTCTTAGGACTTTTTAAAGGGTTCTAATATGTATTTACGTTATATCTGAAGAAAATTGACTGAAACTCCAGGCCGTTAGATCGAATTCAGGGCATTAGGCCTGAACGCACGGCCTTCACAGTTCAGCCGCTTACCATGTTCAATGCCTTATGCACTTGGCTGTGGTGGAACCGTGAATCTTTATTGAAACTTTTTCTTTTAAAATTATTATTGTTAGATTTAATAGGAATTCTAATACCTTGTTTAAGAACTTTATTAATGATTTTTGGCACGAGCCTACAGCAGAAAAGAATTGCACTTTTAAAGGTCACTTTCTTCTTTTGTCCGTCGTTTAAAATTTTTAATTTTCTTAAGCCTTGCATTTAGTAATTTTCAGTGGGATTGAGCCAAAAATCACTAATATAGCTCTTAAACAAAGTATTAGAATTCCCATCAAACCTAACAATAATAAAAACCATTAAAAGACACAGAAAACTTACAGTTAAAACATTTAAAAGTTTTCACCGCATGAAAACTATTAAAATATACTTCAGCCACCATTGTGGCCATCTTAAGTCGAAATTGTTGTATCTTTTTATCTGTCTCGAGGTGAGGTGGTGTATCATATGTCCTGTCACTGATGGCACCATCTGCTGTTAAGATCTCTAAGGATTTGCAAAAAAGAGTATATGTCCTATTTTTATAATGGGAAATTTTTCTGGTATTTTTAAAGTCAACTTCTATTTTGGATTTCTGAGCCAAATGGGAAAAGGCAATGTTTAGTTTATTAAATTTTAGGTTATTGATATGTTCCTTTTTTTTTTTTTTTTTTTTTTTTCTTTCTTCAATTTTACATTTTGTCATACCTTTGTTCATACCTTGCTGCCAGTTTCTTGAGTTTCTTCAAAGAAAAAAGATTTGAATTTCATAGTTGCCAAAGGTTTCTTGAGAATTTATTAAATCTTTATCTAAACAAACATATTTAAAGTCGTTTAGAGCACAATCTGATAAAGTTTCAATAAACCAACAAGAAACATCTAGTATCGATAAAAGCAATTTAACCCTCCAAGTGGTTGTCACGTAAAATCCCATCCACTGCATTTCAGGTTTCACTGCAATTCATCTATAATTGAAATTATTTATAACGCTCAAGTATTATAAAATATGTTTCAATATTAAAGCTTGTAAGTAATTTAGGAGCTTATTTTTTAATAATTAAAAATATTCCTATCAAAATTTTTAAAAATATATATAACTTTAGAGCTACGTGAAAATATTACCCTGAAAACAACTTTACATTTTTTGCCCTTTACCAAAAGGCTCAGAGGGTTAATAAAGAAACTACTACATAGGTGTTACTAAAAGAATGTGGAAGGAAGCATAGTAATGATTTAAAATATGGAAATTCGGCACTACTTTATCTAAAATAGTCCAAAAATAAAGTTCTGAAATAGATTTTAGCAACATAGAAAATATAGTAAAATGGTAACATAAATTATGCATTTTGCTGTGCAGCCCTTGGAATCAAAATGACAGATGATGCCATAAATGACATGATACATGTGTGAGTCTGGAAAGAATAGAAGAAATTTCGTAAGCAAGGAAGTAGACAGTAACGATTAATGACAGTTGTGCTGGTGACTGAAAACATTTTCAAACATATTTTAATTTGGTAATTTTCAATTTTTACTCTGTTTAGTGCATAGTTTGTGTAATTTAGTTTATACTTCTCCATAGAGAGGTAGGTGTTGACATTTCCCAACATAAACATGTGAATAACCTTCCCTTCTGTTTTCATTTTCTTGCAGCATTACCTGCTCTTGTAGTCATTACAGGGTGTCCACTGGTGACTTTTGCTTCTAATTTCAAGATTAGACAACTTGAGTGATTTTTTTTTTAATCAAAAAAAGCCATTTTCATACTAACGTCAAGTGTTTGGTTACTTTACCTTTCTCCAGGCGACTAATTTGAAAATCAGATTTTGGTTATTGTCAACTCCCTTTTCTTTTTAAAGTTGCTATTGATCAGGGCTGGGAAGTAGTGCGCTACAAGTAGCAAAACTACAGTATTCGCTACTTTTTTTTATAGTTTGTAGTGTAGCACACTACTTTTTTAAAAAAGTAGTGTAGTGCGCTACAAAAAATCAGTAGTTTGTAGCACGTTTTGGAAGCTATTTTTCCGTGTCATCACTTCCGGCGATTGATCACGTGGTGCAATTGTTCTTTTTTCTGACTACAAGCATAGAACTGGAACGGATTCTTGAAAGAACACCTAATCACTCCCCCGCCCCTCCTCATGAGGAGATCATAGAAATGCACACCGTGTGTATTATACTTTTATGAAGGGGGGGAGCTCGCTAATTGCAAAGACCGACTATATATCATGTCAGATTTGAAAGGATATTGCCTACAGGAAGTTCACTGAATACTGGACACTGAATCATTGGCAAACCTGGTCCTGGCAAGTGGACACTACACTGTATTTATGGGTGCAATAAAAAAAAAGTCCAAAGAAAATTAATGAATTTACAAAAGCATACAATTTACAAATATGTAAAATTCTTTTTCGAAAGCACAAAAATACTCACTTTTATGCACAGAAATAGATATTTTAAAAATTCAGACGTTATATGTATTCTAACTTTCAAAAAAGTCAACTTTTATGGTCTAAACTTGATTCATCTGGGGAGTGCACATGCCCCCTCTGAATCTGCCAATGGGCCTTGCCTTAATATGAAGGTAAATGCAGCTACTTTTTCTTTTACACTGTCAGTCAGACTAGAGACATCAATGCAAATGCAAGCTGTTCTAATGATTTCTCTCTGACGTTCCCAGATTATCACACTGGCAAGGGGAGGGGGAAGGAAATAGCCCGGGTCCCCAAATATCCCAATAATATAAATTAAAAATTCATATATACTGAAATAATAAGAATAATAAAAATAAAACTATTTCCTCTGTAACAGTTATTGTTGCCCATCACAAGATCAACTGGGAGACTTTTTTGGATGGAGAACACGATTTGATCAAAGTACAGTAAATTGAAATGCCATTTTTTACCCCGAGTACCAGTGCCTTGTGTGTTTTATGTTTTAAAGAAGAAAGAGAATTACAAATTTTTTGTTGGTCCAGGAAAATTTTCTAGCACTCTAAACTTGAGCGGCTTGTAGAAATAACCATCCCAGACAATGCCGGATTTAGAGGTGTGGAGGCCCTGGGGCAACAAAGGAGTGGTGGCTAGAGATGAGATGTGCTCAGCCCAAGCATGAACCGGGCTCAGGCTCTGTAATTCACAATTGCGTTCGGGCTCGTGAAAAATTTCTCCTTTATTGAACATACTCCTTGAAACAGATTTTAAAAAGTGATTCATGAGGAAAATAAAAGTACAATCAACTCCGGTTATAGTGAACCTCTGGGGACCATCAAATTTCGTCCACTATATCCGAAGTTCACTAAGTGTCACTAGACCCAAGTGTCTTCATGATGGATAGAGATACTGTATGTGAATCGGGACTAATGGTTTGCATTCACTATAGCCGATGGTTCACTATATCCGGGTTCACGATAACCGGAGTTAACTGTACTTATAAAAAAAATAGCGGCACTGGCGCCAAGAAGGTGCATTAAGCTCTTTAGATATTTCTGAACGGCGGCTTATATTCATTAGTTAGTCATGAGATCCGATATTATTTGATAAACATATGGATAAATAAAGAATTAGAAAGTGCATTAAGAGTTTGCAACTATATTTGTCTTTAATTTGCACAAACGGCAAAATTCATTGTATTCTATCAATGAAGTAATTGGATTTTTTTTAATCTTTAAATGAAATTTCGGGCTCGGGCTCCGACTTAAATAATATTGCTCGGGCTCAGGCTTCAAAAAATGAGCCCGAACTCATCTCTAGTGGTGTCCCCTAATTATTTCGCAAACAAGTTAAGAATTTTTTCGAAGACAAGTGTGGTGAAGTGGGTTCGCCGTTAATTTATAGCCTAGAGGTTCAGGGTTCGATATTCGGTAGGAGATTTTATGTAAAGATGTCTATTATGCAGGCCCATGCTGGCTCGGGAGGACAGGGGGACGTGTCCCCCTGTGCCCTCTACTTAAGGCGCTCTTTGTGCCTTAAGCCAACAAAAGAAATTGCAAAAGAATTACATTTTTGTGTACAAGAAATTAACGTTGAAAACTGTTTCAAAACTAAAATATTTTTTTTTCTCGAATGCAAGGGCTATTTAATGGGGTGGCCCGGAGGGGGCGACTGAACACACTTCCCCGAGTGAAAAGAAATTAATGTAAAAGATCCTATTTTACTACCATAAAATGGATGCATATGTCAATCTTCTAACTAACCACCCAACAAAATTGATTGATCCACCACTGCTCGCGTGTTCTAGTTTTTTAAATACAAAAATTTAGATTTACTACACCTATTACGAAGAATGAAATGTACAAAAAGGTTAACATTTCAAATATCTATTAACTGTAATATTCCCATTACTCGATTTCTACCTAGATGTATTGTATTGTATTGTGGGATTAAGGCCAATTATCTGCACCAGGGATCTAAGCCTATGGGTGGGGTGCCCTCCGTGGGTGCCTTTCTAAGGGGTCCTAACCCGTATTTACGCTAAGTTTCGGAGGAAACTACGGAAAATTCCGAACGGTTAGGTCGGCAGACGAGACTGGTTTCGAACCAGGCACCTTCCATCTTCCAGTTCAGTGCACTATGCACCATGCCACTGGTCAGGCCTATGCCACTGTGGATGAAGGACTAACAGTCTGTGGTTTTTGAATGGCATCGACCCTCAGTCTGCTTTTACTTACATCAGTTAGTGGATTTTTTTGGTTGTCGATGGTAAAATACGATGTCTAAAAATATTCATGCCATTTCAAATTGATAGAGTAATTTTCTTTGTTTTTCGCAAAGTCGTAGCTAGGTGTCATGAGGGTCCAGTGACGTATTATTGCAATTTTGTGTTTGGGAGGAAGATTCACACACACATCCCTACTAGCAATTTTGCTTGGGCCGTCATCGGCTGGCTGCGTGGCTGGTGGTAGCCCGAGCAAAATTGCTAGTAGGGATCCATTTTATGAACGTAAAATATATTTTACTTTTTTCTCGGGAGGGGTGATCTCCCCCTCTACCCCCTTTTTAATCCTTCCTTGTGAGGGTCATTGTCAAGATCTGAATTTTGTACCTCTAAGACTTCTTTTTACTTACTATTATGCCGGAAAAGACTACCAAGAGCGCCATTCTGAGGCTTGCACCCCTGGCACTTGCCGACCTAGCCAGCTCCTAGCTACGGCACTGATTTTGCAAATTAGTATCATGAAAGGTCTCCCTCGCCCCCTCCAAATACAATAAAATAAAATGGATATGTCATTTTCGCAGAAACTTGAAAGCAATGACATTGCTAGGGGGGGGTAGCAGTTGCTCCCCTTAAATCTTTGATTCACTGATTGGCGCAGTCGCATACAACACAAACCTTTTTTTTTAATCCCTGTACCTAATTAAGCCTTATAATTTTTTTAACCTTTAAAAGAGTAGTAGTGTTCCTTTCTTAAGACAACAACTTTGCTAGTCGAGCTCTTTTAAAAAAAATTAAAAAAAAAAAAAAGAAAATTATTTTTAGTAATATTGTGATTTAACAAACTTTACAAGTTAGTAATTTTTTCAAAGTACTTTTAACGACGTGTAACGAAACACAAACACACCTATTTTATCCCAGACTCTCATAATTTTATGCTCCTTTCGCGTTTCCATATGATAAGGTCATAGCGTCAAGTAGAGAAAACATGTCTGGCCTGGGTGTCCGTTATCTGTAAACCCCCCCGATCCGTCCATAGAAATATAAATCTGTATGGCGCAAATGTTTCAGATGTACGTGTACAAGTGTTCAGAAAAAAAAAGAAAAAATTTCAACTCCCACTAAATACTAGAATCTGCTGTAGTATGGTGTAGTAAAAAAGGGGGGCTGTGAGCCTTCTCCATAAACAAAAACCCATCGCTTTAGCTCGAGGACTTACTGATAAGGAAGGGCAGGACTTGCAGGGGGTACATTCACAGGGCACATTCCTAATACAACTTCCTGGTTTACACGAGTCCACAAAATTACTGAGAAAGCAATGAAACGGGGGGGGAAAAACCTCCAAGGACACCCCTCGAATCTACAATGAATTCTTCTATTTTGTTGGTTTATCCAGTTACTTTCTAAATCTGTGCTAAACCATGAACTGCACACTTGTTTTCATTTATTATTGTCTTTTCTTTAAGAGTTACGTTTAAGTTTCATTTTAACTAGATTAGTGGGACTTGTAAATATACAATTTTGTGAACTGTGTATACGTTTCTATGTATGTAAAATTTTATGTTTCAATTTTATTTATTGTATCTAATTACCAAAAAGGGTTAATAATACAAGACCTAATCAAAGAACCGAAGGTATGTTTTACTTTTATTTTCTTTCTCTTACGTAGATGTAATATAAAGCAATAAATAGTTGAACATGTATGTATGTGTATTACAAAAATTAATGCGTGATTTTTTTTTTTTTTTCCACGAATCGTGATGAAACCAAAAGTTTATTTTTGTAAAAGTTATAATATTGTATAATCTCGAAGAAAATAGAAACAAATAAGAATGCCAATTTTCTTTTAAAATGATAATCCGGCGCTCTTGGGAAACATGTCATATTCTGTTCTCATTCAGTATTTTAAACTTTATTGTTCTAAAGTTAAAAGAAATGTTTCAAAATAGCTCCTTTTTAATAATTGCCTTGCATTTTCGGAGGGGGCCCTCTTCAAATACTCCCCTGGTAGTTGTTTATTAGAGCAATAGTTTTTCTAATTAAGATATCAATAGTTTTTCTCTAATTAGGATATAAATATTCTTAAATATAAATGTAATGCAAACTGAATCTGTTAGCAAAATTTGTCTCCGCGAAGTAGCGACTACATTTCAAAAGTAGTGTAGCTAACTACATTTGTCAAAAAGTAGTTGTAGTTAACTACATTTTTCGAAAAGTAGCTATAGTTGTAGCGCGCTACAAAAAAAAAAGTAGTTTTTCCCACCACTGCTATTGATCATTCATCAAACATTCTTATCTATTTTTTTAATCTTATAAATAAAAATGAAATTCTGTTTGTTTGTTTGTTTGTGGATTTGATTCGTATACAAATCCACAAAAATGGACCTATCGGCCTGAAATTTAGTACAGATATGTAAAATAATATAGAATAACTCATAGTCCACTTTAAAACTTTTAAAGTCCACCCGTTCCCGGAATTTAAGAGATTTTTTATGCTCTTCACGCAAAAATCTTTCCGTAATTGTAACCCCTGTAGTGAAAAAAGTGTGAAATAAAGATCGTGGTTGCCATGTGTGGCGATTTTGCCGAATAAAATGTCGTTCGTATACAAATCCACAAAAATGAACCTATCGGCCTGAAATTTAGCACAGATATGTAAAATAATATAGAATAAATCGTAGTCCACTTTAAAACTTTGAAAGTCCACCCGTTCCCGGAATTTAAGAGATTTTTTATGCTATTCACGCAAAAAGCTTTCCGTAATTGTAACCCCTGTAGTGAAAAAAGTGTGAAATAAGGATCGTGGTTGCCATGTGTGGCGATTTTGCCGAATAAAATGTTTTAAGTTCTCAAAGTAAAAATAAAAGAATAATAATGATTTTTTTTTTGTTAGTTTATATTCGTAAGGTTATTTTTTTTTTAATTATAATATCGTGTGCATGGGAAATCAGAGCAGGAATGTAATGCTTTATGCGCAAAACAATAAGAATTGAAGATTTCCGAGGCTAATAGGTAAATTATTTTATTTTGGCGAAAAAATAAAATGGCTCAAATGCCGATTTTGTGAAAGTGAGTTCTAGCGGTTTGCACAGATTTCGGCTTGGCGCAATTTATTGAGAGCTTAAGGAAATAGATTTTTGAAAACAAGTGCAAAGGTTTTATTAGAATACAGCGTTAAATTTTAATGATCCGTGAAGAAATAATGCAGTTATTAAGGGATTTCAATTGATCTATCTCCAGAATTCTCGCCAAATGATTACATTGATTTAAGTTGGGGGAATTCTGCCAAATTTCAGAAAATTGAAATCTTCTCATTTAGTACATCGGAGTAATGATGAATAAAACACGTTATACTTGATAATTTTAAAAAATTCGGCTGTATGAAGGGATTCAACTTTTCAAATAAAGGCTTGCTTTACTTTTTCGCGGTCGAACCATTTCCCATATATTATTGCTGCTAAGTCAATGCATTTCCTGAAAAAACGCTTGCAAAATGGCGTATGTTGGCACTTTGGCGAGGCTTAGATTTGAAACTGGATTTTATTTGAGACTGGGAAATATAATGACACTGGTTATAGATAAAAATGAATGTTGGTATGAGTGTATGAGGTTGAAAAACTCCAGCACCGTTGCACCATGAAATTTGGTTCACCTAAGTCTTTTATCATGGAGAAGCTTTTTATGCTATCCGTTTTCCTCTAACTTGCCACCAGGTGGCGCAGCAGAACATCGAATTCTATTCCGTTTAGCCGTTTGCTATGCGAATATCGTCCAACCGATTTCGATGAAATTTGGTACACGCGAATATTAGAACACGGAGAATATTTTTCACTATCCATTTTGCTGTAACTTGCCGCTAAATGGCGCTGAAAAGCATCAACTTCTATACCGTTCGACCGATCGGCAAAAATTTTTTATACCTACACATCTGAGCACGAAGAATATATTCTAACTGCGTTCCGTTTGATGTTACTCACCACTAGATGACACTGCAATGCATTATTATTTTAAGTCGCCACTAGATGACGCTGCAGCAGGCCAAATTCTTGACCATTCAAACGGTCGCTATGAAAATCAGTATACATAGCTATTAGAACAATGAGAATATTTTGGCGTTATCCATTTTGCTATAACTCGCCACTTGACGGCGCTGTAGCAAATCATTACTTTAATTAACTACTAGATGGCCCTGCAGTGTATCACTTCTTGACTGTGCAAATGATCGTTATGAAAATTGGTATACATAGATAGTTGAACACGGTCGCTATGAAAATCAGTATACATAGCTATTTGAACAATGAGAATATTTTGGCGTTATCCATTTTGCTATAACTCGCCACTTGACGGCGCTGTAGCAAATCATTACTTTATTGAACCACTGGATGGCCCTGCAGTGTATCACTTCTTGACTGTGCAAATGATCGCTATGAAAATAGGTATACATAGATATTTGAACACGGGGAAGAGTTTGGCGCTATCCATTTTCCTATAACTTGCCACTAGATGTCGCGTCAACACATGAACTTCAGGACTGTCCAGCCGATAGTCATGAAAATTCGTATACATCGATATCTGAATGCGAAAAATATTTTCGCCGTATCCGTTTTGCTAAAACTCGCCACTAGATTGCGCTACGCCGCATAGCCTTCTGCACCGTACAAACGATTGCCTTGCAATTCGGTATGCATGATTATTGGACACAATATAACGCGATATCCACTTTGCTATATCTGTTTATTACAATGAATAGTAATCACCACAAATCGTAATATCAAAAAGTCCATGATTCAGCTCCTTATTTCGTAGTAAATTAATTTTTAGATTAAGAGGTTATTTTAAAGATTCTTTAAAAGATTGATTTTGGATTTATTAGCAGACAATTTTATGCATTGTGAAATTCAGAAAAGCATACTCCCTCCTCCCCTCCCCAAAGGAAAAATAACATTATAATTCTTACATTTGCAATTCTGTCAATGGTTTTACAGGTTTTATCATATGAGCATATTCAAAATTAGTTGTTTTCATTCTAAAATTTTATTATCTTCTTTTTTATGATCTTAAACTGGTAATAATAAATTGCAATCGATATCAATATGTGTTACTAGAGGTATCGTATTTATAACTTTATCTGACTTGTAGTATTAGATACAAGCATCACTTGTAAATTATTTTCTGTTTTAAAATTTAATTTGGTAATCTGTTTAATTTTGTTTTTATATTATCAAACAGGGTATACATTGAATGTTTGTCTTAAAGCTTTGTTAAAATGTTTTAATGTGTGTGTTTGATGTTCCACAGAGTGTCTACTTGGTCAAACAAGTCAGGAAAATGTCACAATAAAAGCATTGTGTCACACAAATAGTTAACTCCAGTATGATTTAGTATCATGATGTAGATTTTGTTTTTTTAACCAAATTGTATTTTTACATGTGAGGAAGTTAAATTATCCATTGTATGCAGGTCAATTTTTTTTTTTTTTTTTAAATCCCAGGAAAGATCAAGAAACAACTTTTTAAAAATTTTATTAACAGTGTCAGGCCACAAAACAGGGATGTTAAATCTCAATTTTTTAAGAAAGTGTGATGTCAAGTTCACTTATTTATTTATTCTTTCTTTCTTTTATGAGTTTTCTTTCAGTTTATTCATTATTCAGAGTTCATACACTCCTTAAAATAATTTTAAAAAATTTAGAGCTCTTAAGACTCCTTAATATTATGTGGGACTCCTTAATTTTGCATTCACAGTAACAACTGCTATTACTGAAATTCTCAACTTCTGCAACCTTTCAGATTTTGGTGACCTTGACCTGTTAAGATGAAGTATGATACTTTAACCAATTTAGAGTTTGTTACTTACAGAAAACTATGTAATAACAGAATAAAAATGGTATATATAAAGTTTAATATTTTTTTTCTCCCATAAGTTTTTCTTTTCTTTTCTTTTTACATGGCTTCAAAAATCCATATTTTTTCATATTCAGTTTAGATTTAAATTTGTGTTAAAACATGTTTGTAATACACAATGATAATTATGTATAAATTCTCTTGTTAACGTAAGATTTTTTGTAGTGCAAACTTGACTGTATTCTAGTTTTTTGTGATGAGTTATTTAAAATAAAGATTATTACAAATAATTACATTGGTAACGCAGAAAAAAGTTGACGCCTTTAAAAAAAAATTTTGGGGTTCTTTATATTCCTTAATAGTCTAAAAATTTAAGGAATACTTTTCCTTAAAAAATCTTTAAATTTCATTTAGAAAAATGGGTATGAACCCTGTTATTAAGAATGGTTTTATATTTTATTTCCATGAAAGCAGTTTATTCCTCAATGAAGTTCCAGGTTCAGTCATAAAAATAGCCAGGCCCAATTAAATGTTCAAGAACTTCAACAGTTTTGTAGCTTAAGAATTCTAAAAATTTAAAACTCTGTTTTTGTGTGTAAGAAAGCTACATTATTCATTGCATGCAAGTCAAGAATTTTTTGCTAAAGATCAGTGAGGTGATGCACAAAGCAGTTCAATAATATGTAGGGAACTCGGTATTAACTTTGGTAAAGCGTATTTAAAATGGCACATAACCTTTGTCTTCACTTTTTTCACAGGGTCTAGATACCCCCGTCCCTCCTCCTTTCCCCATTTCCTCGATAAAAATATGGCATAGTCTTAATGATCGAGTAGCTACCCTGTTGGAATTCTGAGTATTGTGACTTATAACCATGAGTGCCCTTCCTCAGAAAGTATAATTCTGTATTACACCAACACTAAGTTGTAATGATGAGCTATATGTTATACCAGGGTAAATATACAGTTATTTATGTGTTTATTTGTAACCGTGATTATTTGAACTTGTTTGTATTTATTACGTTTGTTACTGATTCCACTACTTGTTACTTATTCATGTTCAGTTTCATTAATGTTAATTTTTGTTTTGTTCTTTATAAAATACTCTGCTGTACTTTAAATAAAATTTTATATTATAAAAAGTATTATGCACTGTTTGCATTTGCATTTGATCATTAGAACATCAACTGAATGTAACGCTCCTGGACTCTTATGATTTTGATGTTCTTACTTTATTAACATAATTTTCATCAGATATCATATTTATGAATTACAAATAATGAAATTTAAATAAACAAGTTTTTCAAAAATAGTATCTGATGCATTCTCTGAGTAGCAATGAGTTTAAAAAAATAGAAAAAATGTCATACTATTACTAAAAGAATCGGTTTTTCAGTGTATACCTCTTCAAAGAAAGAACTCCTCACCTTTAAAATGACTGTGAAACAGGGAAAGACAGTAAGATGAAACATGTGATATGTTTGACAGACAGTCTGGAATTTGTTGGACTCAGGTTTGCATAAATTGTTCCAAGATCAGACATCAGAGGGCACTGCAGTCAGAGCCATGTCTTTCAAGTAGTGTATGCTGTGGACAGAGGTCAAACCACATTATAGTGGTCTTGATATGGCCACCTTTCACCACAATAACATAACACAACCAAGGGTAAAGTTTGAAGTCACTCATTGCAATTTCTCTACTGAAATGAATGCACATGCCTCACAGATGATGTGCACGCTGTCCATTGCTTGAGTATTCTTAGAGTGAACTGTGTCTTTCAAGTATCCCCACACGAGTTACAGAGATCCAGGGAATATAGAAGTCAATGCCTGTCACTCAGGAATAATTCAGAGCAGTGACTCCAGTGACATCACTAAAATATACCTCAAGAAACTGAAACACTGCACCAATATGGTGTGGTCTAGCTTCATCCTCTCTGTAAATTCTCTGATGCATCTCCTAAAACTTGAAATGTGGCAACAAATTGCTGTAAAATTTCGGTATATTGGAATGAATTAATAGTTTCCCTTGTGAAAAAAGGCCCAATGATCCCTTTACTTAGCAGTGAGCCCAAACTTGCTTTTTCAGAGTGCAGTGGTTTTACAAGACCCACAGATGGTTTTCTGTGTCTTGTATTCACCAGTTTTCTTTATTCATCAATCCCTACTTAAATAAAATGGACTTCATTGGTGAACAATATGTAGCCAACATTAACCACTTAACGGTCGTATTATTTTCAAGTTAACGGTCATGAAAGTGTCTATTTTTTATTTTAGAAAATTGTATAAAAATATTTCGTAAAATAAATAAATATTTGTAAAGTTTTCTTTGAACATAAGTAAAAAAAGGGAGCTAAGATTGCACAATGCATATCACAAATACACGTATTTGAGTACTGCTACCATCTATTCAAAAATAAACTATCTCTATATGTTAAAAATAGTCGGATATTGTCTTCTGTTATGTAAAATCTTATAAATAAAAATGAAATTCTGTTTGTTTGTTTGTGGATTTGAGTTGTATACAAATCCACAAAAATGGACCTATCAGCCTGAAATTTTGCACAGATATGTAAAATAATATAGAATAAATCATAGTCCACTTTAAAACTTTGAAAGTCCACCCGTTCCCGGAATTTAAGAGATTTTTTTATGTTCTCCATACAAAAACCTTTCCGTAATTGTAACCCCTGTAGTGAAAAAAGTGTGAAATAAGGATCGTGGTTGCCATGTGTGGCGATTTTGCCGAATAAGATGTTTTAAATTCTCAAAGTAAAAATAAAAGAATAATAATGATTTTTTTTTTTTGTTAGTTTATATTTGTAAGATTATTAATTTTTTATTATAATATCGTGTGCATGGGAAATCGGAGCAGGAATGAAATGTTTTATACGCAAAACAATAAGAATTGAAGATTTCTGAGGCTAATATGTAATTTTTTTTTAGTTTGGCGAAAAAATAAAATGGCTCAAATGCTGATTTTGAGAAAGTGAGTTCTAGCGGTTTGCACAGTTTTCGGCTCGGCGCAATTTATTGAGAGCTTAAGGAAATATATTTTTGAAAGCAAGTGCAAAGGTTTTATTAGAATACAGCGTTAAATTTTAATGATCCGTGAAGAAATAATGCAGTTATTAAGGGATTTCAAGCGATCTATCTTCAGAATTCTCGCCAATTGAGTACATTGATTTAAGTTGGGGGAATTCCGCCAAATTTCAGAAAATTGAAATCCTCTCATTTAGTACATCGGAGTAACGATGAATAAAACACGTTATAGTTGATAATTTAAAAAAAATTCGGTTGTATTAAGGGATTCCCCTTTTCAAATAAATGTGTGCTTTACTTTTTGGCGGCCGAACCATTTCCCATATTGATTGCTGCTAAGTCAATGCTTCGAATGATTTCCTGAAAAAACTCTTGCAAAATGGCGTATGTTGGCACTTTGGCGAGGCTTAGATTTGAAACTAGATTTTATTCGAGACTGAGATATCTAATGATACTGGTTATAGATAAAAATGAATGTTGGTATGTGTATATGAGGTTGAAAAACTCCAGCACCGTTGCACCATGAAATTTGGTTCACCTAAGTCTTTTATCATTGAGAAGCTTTTTATGCTATCCGTTTTCCTCTAACTTGCCACTAGGTGGCGCAGCAGAACGTCGAATTCTATTGCGTTTAGCCGTTTACTATGCGAATATCGTCCAACCGATTTCGATGAAATTTGGTACACGCGGATATTAGAACACGGAGAATATTTTTCAGTATCCATTTTGCTGTAACTTGCCGCTAAATGGCGCTGCAACACATCAACTTCTATACCGTTCGACCGTACGGCATAAAATTTCTTATACTTACACATTTCAGCACGAAGAATATATTCTAACTGCGTTTCTTTTGATGTTACTCACCACTAGATGACACTGCAATGCATTATTATTTTAACTCGCCACTAGATGACGCTGCAGCAGGCCAAATTCTTGACCATTCAAACGGTCGCTATGAAAATCAGTATACATAGCTATTTGAACAATGAGAATATTTTGGCGTTATCCATTTTGCTATAACTTGCCACTTGACGGCACTGTAGCAAATCATTACTTTAATTAACCACTAGATCGCGCTGCAGTGTATCACTTCTTGACTGTGCAACTGATTGCTATGAAAATAGGTATACATAGATATTTGAACACGGGGAAGAGTTTGGCGCTATCCATTTTCCTATATAATTTGCCACTAGATGTCGCGTCGTCAGGGCTGTCCAGCCGATCGTCCTGAAATTTCGTATTCATCGATATCTGAATGCGAAGAATATTTCCGCCGTATCCGTTTTGCTAAAACTCTCCACTAGATTGCGCTATGCCGCATGCCCTTCTGCACCGTACAAACGATTGCCTTGAAATTCGGTATGCATGGTTATTGAACACAATATAAAGCGATATCCATTTTGCTATATCTCTTTATTACAATAAATAGTAATCCCCACAAATCGTAATATCAAAAAGTCCATTCTTTCCCGTGCGAAGAACGGGGACTTCAGCTAGTAAGATATAAAAAAAATCTGTGTATAAGATTTGAAATGCTCTTATCTTTCTGAAACATAACATTAGAACACTATTGCCCAACAATATCACGGATATGTGAAATAGAGGGAGAAAGCTTAACCTGTTATATTGACAGGAGTGAGGCTTAAGGGGTTAATTTTACTCTCATCAGTCACCTGTATTAGTATCTCCCTTATTTGAGAGAAGAAATAAACTGGATATCTACTTTACCTAAGGGAAAGGTCTAGGGATGTCTAGTGGTATGGCTCTCCCTCGTAGTTCTGCTGTTGCTATTTATAATCTTTTAACAGGGCACAATTGCTTTAACTGTACAAGGCATCTGTTGCCATATGCGGAACAACCATTTTGATTATTCCTCTACATCTATAAAATGCTAGCATAGGCATTTGTCTGTTTTGAAGAGTATTTATATATATATAGCACTGATTAAGGCTGTTGCCTGTTGAAGTCATTACTGTTGCCATTATTATCAAACTTGATTGAAATTTAAACCATAATCTTTTTTAGTTTTTATTTATTTGAAAATTATGAAAAAAATGGTTAGCAAAACGTTTTGATCCGGGTTAAAAGTTATTGTATGTTAGAGTTCGTCATACTAAAAAATAATTTTAATATTAAAATTTCAAAATATAGTAATTTCAAAGTATAGTAAAGGCTGAGTGTACTTCATATGGAACTGAAATGGGGATTTTCTAGTAAAATTGTTTTATTATTTATATATATATCTCTAAATATTGATCACTAACATCATTACATATATTTATTTCAGACAGGAAAATAAAAAATTGAGCCTTATAGGGTTAATGTACTTTTTTTTTTTTCGACTAAAGGACTCTGGCTTGTCTTTGTGTCTGGACACTCGGTGAACAGGTGCCATACTGACATGTGCTCTGCACCCATATAGTATGTTATACTTGAAAAATTGAAGCCAGGAGTTTTGAGACAATTCAGTCTTACTGTCATCGTTACATACTGTAACGAAATACAGAAATATTTAGTATGTAGTTGCATATTCTTTTGCTTTGAGGACTGCACCACATTATCTGTGCATGGAATTAACAAGGCTTTCTGAGATGGACTTGGGGAGTTTTATCCATTCTAATTAAAGATCATGAGGAAGGAGTTCTGCCTTTGAAGAATATTTCCATATTGCGACTTTTCTTCCTGTGTGCATTCCCAAAAGTGTTCAAAAAGAATAATGTTAGGTTACTGACTCAGCCAGTCCAAAATTTTAATTTTCTTAGCTGTAAACCAATTTTTTACTTTTATGAAATGTGTTTTAGATCATTATCCAGCGGGAAAATCCATTCACAAGGCATCTTTTCACAAATAAAAGGCAACATACATGCCTCTGGATTGTGTATACGGTCACTGCTTCAAAACCGTTCATCTAGGTATCGAAAAATGAAAGATTCAATTGAAATTTACTAAGATGCACGAAATGTGAACAATAAAATGCTAAAAAATAAATTAAAATAGAGCGATGGATCCTAATTCAATTTGTGTTTGGAAGTGATGACCGACTTAAATTACACAGATTATCATCTGTTGTGGTTGCTGATGCCCTCTGACAACTGCATGCGGTGCCAGATCCCCCTGATAAGGGGGGGGGTCTTCCATTTTTAGTGGGTCCCAGTGGGAGGAAGTCCAACTTTAGCCCGGGATCCCCTAATTTTGAACCAATTCCAGAGGTGGGACCAACCCTCTTGAAATCAGCACCCCAGAGGTAGCATTAAGCCTGGAGGACATTGGAGTTATGACGAATTTTATGTGCATCAGCTCCCATTAGCATGCACGGTCCCACAGCAGTCGAGCCAAGAGGGAGTTGACCCTCCCAACCACTGGTTAAGCCAGATGCTGCTTCACTTGCCGTGTTCGTATAGGAACAGAGTTTAGTGCCCAGACAATTGTGGGATGATTATCGTCTTCAGAGGTCTTACGGAAATTACGAAAGAAAATAATTTTTGCTGTCTAGTAAAAAACATTTACATTCAAATTCATGTCTAGCCCCTGACCATCTTTGCAGATATCTCTGAGACTTTTGGAACAAGACAAATTTTGTGCATCACCTCATTTGTGTGTGTGTGTGTGGGGGGGGGGGGGGATACAAATTTAGAAATGTTATTTGTCACTTTTGCAGGGATGTTAACTCCAACACTCGATTTGGGAGCACCCCGGGAGCAGAAAAAATTTCATTTGGGAGCACCTCGGGAGCAGAAAAATTCCATTTGGGAGCAGAAAAATTCTATTTGGGAGCAGAAAATTTCCAGTTGGGAGCAGAAAAATTCTATTTGGAAGCAGAAAAATTCCATTTGGGAGCACCTCGGGAGTACAAAAAAATAGTTTCCGAGAGGAAAACTATGATTCGAGATCAGAATTAACATGATTTTGGAGCATAAAATTGAAGATTTAGGAACACAATAAATGCATACAAGAAAAGCAAAGTTTGCAAGCAAACACCATTTGCTAAAAGCAAAACACTATTTGAAAGCACTTTAGGAAAGCTCTGGAAAAAAAAAGGGTGTATACAGGCTATGCTATCAGCAACTTGGTAAAAACAATACATGGATTTACATGGACGGAAGGAATTTTTTTTTGTGTGTGTGTGAAACTGCTCTTTTTAATGGTTTTCATATAAATGCTAAATGGAAAGAGAGTGGGAGGGAAGTATTTCTTATATGCAATGGTACTTTTAATGCATGTTCGAAGGTTGTAAAAATATTAATATTTAAATGATAGAATTAACATTTCTGCCGTTTATATCATTCTAGAATTATGTATTCAAAATTTAGTCTATTTTAAAATAAAGATTTTAATTACAGATCTATAAATGAAATTCTTAACACATTCTGAAAAATTTGCGGACGCACTTTGGCTGAACACGGGCCCAGGGGCGTCGCCCCGTCTGCCCCCTCTCGTCCCAACTAGCACACATACGTTGGGTTATTGCTGGCAGGTGGTTGGCACAAGGTTGTTACGTTGGGCAAACGTTGGATGTCCATATGGAAATGTCGGTATTCTGTTGGCTAAAGGTTGTGTTGGGCAACCGTTGGTAAACAACCGTTGGCCATCGGTTGGCTGAATGTTGTGTTGGGCAACCGTTGGTAAACAACCGTTGGCCATCGGATGGCTGAATGTTGTGTTGGGCAACCGTAGGTAAAACAACCGTTGGCCATCGGATGGCTGAATGTTGTGTTGGGCAACCGTACTATTGCGCATGCGCAGAGACACACATTCAGGAAACCGGGAAGCGATAGATTCATGTCCAAAGCGTATGTAATTATGTGTATATTAAGCGTATATGTGCTTTGTTCATGTCCGTTCGCCGTTCCGTTTCCGCCATTGCTTGTTATGATGTGTTGATACACTTTTATAAAGTGATTGATAGTTGAAATCTGAAACGAATATTTATCTTTTCAGCTATATTTGTGTGAATTTTATTCGTTGCATAGGTTCGTAGTAACTTGAATCACGATAACTATTATTATTGATGCATTGATTATAGTTCGATTGTCCATAAGCCTAACGATCTTCAAAGTATGTAAACAAACAACTTACTATGGAGCTATGGTAATAAATGTATAATTGCACAGTGCTTATTAAAAGATGCGTTTTGGATTACTAAACAATGCTAGACAGCTTAATAATAAAGTTTTATTTGCTGATAGTTGTACAACAGTCGGGAAGGTAAAATTGGACACAATTGTTTTCTCCTAATAAGTTTATTCTGAAATAAAATCAACTTGAGCCGTTCTTATATTTTACAAGATTATAATGACTAATGAGATTTCAGATTTAGAAGTAGTTATTAAACTAACACTACTTCAATTTTGAAATCTCGTTGGTTCACAGTGGTTAATCAACAACAAGGATTTAAATTTGTGCATCAAAATTGTTTTGTTGTTAAAGGTATGTATAAAATATTTTACAGTTTTAAGAATTCAGTTATTTAAATATTTTACAAATGTGTTATAGTACTTTACAGTTCATATATATATATCTATATTTACCAACTTCATTTTGTTATTTATTTATTATTTTAGAAGAGATTTTTGTATCTACACCTGTTATATGCTACAGGATTAGCATTAGATGCTACAGGATAAGCATTTTTATTGCTTTGACAAGTCTCTTCTACTGCGTATTTTAGTTGAATGAAAAATATCAGTAGCTCTTTAAGTAATACGCGGTGACTGAGAGTTTTCATTTTATGTGCTATAGCGTGTAAGCAACATCACTAATACATTCTGTTGTACTGATATCTTTCTCATAGTCAGATAATATAGATGCACCCGTGTGTTGATACTTGCATGCGTCCTTGCGATACTTGCATGCGTTGATATTGCATGCGTAATGCATATGCATTACGCATGCAATATTTTTTTTTTCTTTTACTTTGCAGTCAATATCTACAGTTAACTGAAAATAAAAATAGAACTACGAAATGGCATTGTATTCCATACCAATTTTATTCGGGCAAACTAAAAATTAAGAATCTAAAAAATTACGTAAATTGAAATAAATGTAAAAAATAATAAATAAATATTTTAGTAAAGAATGATTTCAGTGACATTCTTCAGTGACTTTATATTCCTATTGGATTTCTCCACATGAATATTTAAAAAAAAAAAAAAAAAAAAAAGATTAAGCCTCCTTACAAAAGTTTCAACGGAGTAAATTTTCAGATGTTTTGAGAGACACTTTACAAAATTAACTGTCAAAGGACAAGGAGGTATATGAATCATATTTCAAAAAATTAGCATTCTTTCCTTTAACGTTATATGTTTTTTCTTTTAATTAATTCGAAAAGTTTTTATGATTTTGGTTTGCCTGCCGTCCTGGTTCTCTAAAACTGTAAAGGATAGCTTCTGAAAGGACCTTCTAAATATTTTCCTGCTTCCGATCTCTCCCCCCTCCTTTTTTTTAAACAGTTCATAAGTTGCACCTGCAATATTAATTTTCCTCATAGTGCAAAATAGGTTAGTTTTCTACAGAGTAATATATGTTTGTAACTTGACAGATCGTTTACTATTTGAAAATAACACATTTCTGTAAGTGACGGGACTAGAGCCGGTTTTAAGCAAAAATGTTGGGAGGGGGGGTGTAAAGACTAAATTTTCTGACGATATATACCAATATGCTTTCAAAAATATACACCGAATATCTGGCCTCTTGGGCGGTTTCCTCCAGATATAGCTTGAATACGCATTAAATCCCCTAAAAGTCCTTCGCCCGAGGCACCCCCCACCCCAGGCAGATACTTAATGTGCATGTTTGCCTTAAATACACACTGCATTACATGATCTGGAATGAAGTTGGCTTGAGGGGACAAAAGGGACTTGTTTACTGGCACAAAACTCACTAAAAGGAAAATCGTAACAAGACTATGTTCATGATATAGTATAACTTATAATAAACATTCGGCAGAACTGGTAATTTATACACTGAGCATTTTACAGATTGGTGATCAAAGCTAAAATTTGCTGACAGTCCTTTGGCAACTGACAATTTTGTCGACAAAAGTATTTTTTAGGGGGGGTGGGGTGTCCGCTTGCCCTCCTCCTAAGCGCACAGAAACCCACAGTTGAGGTGGAACCATATTTGATGAAAGAAAAAATGTGACTATTTGATAATATGCTTCGTTCTACATATCTACCGTCCCTTAAAACTTATCTGAATCTGTCACTGCATTTGCTGTTAGTAAAATAATTAAAAACTTTAATTTCAAATTTGACAGTTTTTCATATATCTATAGAAATGTTATGAAGTAGCACATCAATTTGTCAAATATTCGTCAAATATAATTATCCAACATTAGGTTTCTGCATTGGCCTAAAATATGAAACTAACTTATAAATGTAACGGTTAACAATTATGATAGCTAAATGTTAAAAATAACCAATTTCCAACAGTTGGATAATAGAGTGACAACATACAGATTTTACGGTGTCCCAATGTATACATTTACATGTTAACCCAACGTATGCATTTATACATTAACATAACGTATGCATTAATACATTAGCCCAACGTATGCATTAATACGTTAGCCCAACGTATGCATTAATACGTTAGCCCAACGTATGCATTCATACGTTAGCCCAACGGTTGGAAATATGTTGGCAAAACGTTAGAGCATACGTTGGCCCAACGTAAGAAATAACCAGTTGCCAACCGTTGGATAACCGTAAGCCAACGTGTCATTTCAACGTTGCCCCAACGTATGCATTCATACGTTGCCCCAACGTATGTGTGCTACCTGGGGTAGAGCCTGCACACACACAAAAAGAAAAACAGTGGTGTAGTTTTAAGAAAAAAGGTTTAGGAACACTCGCAACTGAAGACTCAAAAATCATGCGTCCATCATGAAAAGTGAAGAACGCTTACTTTTGCTGACATAAGCTCGAATGAAAAAGTAGTGAGACGGCATCTGGCCGCTCATGATCTTCACGGGCCGTATATTAATCATGATTTAAGGAAGGGGGGGGGGGGGAATCACAAGCCAATCGTTTGGTCTTGTCCAAATTTTAGGAGAGCAAAAATTTCCGGAAAGGCTCGATTTTGCAAGCGCAGAGGACCGTCTTTAAGAGTATACGCTTGTTCCCAGTGGTGGGAAAAACTACTTTTTTTTTGTAGCGCGCTACAACTACCGCTACTTTTCGAAAAATGTAGTTAACTACAACTACAACTACTTTTTGACAAATGTAGTTAGCTACACTACTTTTGAAATGTAGTCGCTACTTCGCTACTTTTTCGCTACTTTTAGGAGACAAATTTTGCTAACAGATTCAATTTGCATTACATTCATATTTAAGGATATTTATATCCTAATTAGAGAAAACTATCGATATCTAAAGCCTTGGTTTTCTACTCGCGTCCAGCGTGATTAATGACCTCAGTGGGTGTCTCTCGCGTCCAAAGAACGCGTTTATTAAAAGGTGGTTTCCTTGTAGCGTTGAGCGCCGCAGATTTGGTGGACGCACGAAAGACCACGGGCACCTTTTCTCCTTTAATTAGAAAAAACTATTGCTCTAATAAACAACTACCAGGCGAGTATTTGAGCAGGGGGAGGCGGGCCCCCTCCGAAAATGTAAAGCAATTATTAAAAAGGAGCTATTTTGAAACATTTCTTTTAACTTTAGATCAATAAAGTTTAAAATACCGAATCGTCCCCCTCTCCCCGAAATGGAAGCGCTACTGGCAACTACTGCTAATTATTGAAGTATTGCTGAAACTAATTAAGATTTAATACCTCTATGACAAAAATAAATTGGGAAAGTGAGCTCTGAAAGCATGAGAAAAATCATGAGAACTAAAAAAGTTTTTTAAAAAATAATAATAAAATGGATGTCTGAACGGGAAAAAAAGGCCCGTTTTGAGACCCCTTTCATGTTATACAAACATTCTAGTTTCTTGAGCACAAATCAAAATTAATGAGTATAAAGGCCTTTTTTCATGACTTACAAAATTAGTGATTTATGACGAATGACCCGTGTGAACCATGTAATATTGTATAATTGTTTTAATTGAAAACATCACATATGATATGCATATTATAAAATAATGAAAACAATTACTAATTAAATTCATGATATATCTATTTAAAACATTGCATTAAAAAAATCCTCTATATATGTTAAAGAAATTTTAAAAGTTATTATCATCAACACAACTTTTTCTTTGTGTTAGGTATAAAAGAATTTTATAGAATTATATTGTTATTTTAAGGCTAAGAGAGAGATAAGTTTCTAAGGATTTTACAAACTATTAATTATTAATAGAAATTCTCATACTTTCGTATTAAATTCTGAAAATTATTACACAAAAAACTTAATAATTTAAATATAATAGACACTTTAAAATTTTAACGAAAGAAAGCAGAATTTCAACATATTCATGGAAGACTGCCATGCCTCTAGTATAAAATAAAAACCACATAAATTTATTCAAAAACATGTTTATTAAATTTTAACAAGAGCTGGATCTCAAAATTGTTATCCGCCAAACATGATCGTCGAGGAGAAAATGCGTCCGATGCAATCGAAAACAATCTTTGTACAGATGCACTGGACAGCACGCCAGTGTTAGTTTTTTTGAAGGCTTCTTTCATTTACGTGTACGCCGAAAGCGAAGATATTGGTTTAATTGGCTCTGACAAGAACCTTGTAAGTTCTTCCTCGTAACTATTTCGAGTGCATGCGAAAGAGAAATTAAAAAAACCAGAAAAGTCATCATCCATGGGCTGATCCTCGATACTGATATCTGAAGTTGTCGGAAACATATTCTGGAGGTATTCCTCCATCCATTTTTTTGGCTTCGTTCTTCCTCTCCTCCTCAATCCAGAATAGTTTGACTCTGGGATGGAAACAAGCTGAGAGAACAGTTTCTCTGTCCCACAGCAAATGACTAAATCTCGTTTCCACCTGACAACTGAAGATTTTGCGCCCCCTCCTATTTTTTAAAAATGCAACTAGGTAGCTTTCATATACCATTTAGCGCCCCTTGGCCGATGCTGCGCCCGGGTACAGTTGACCTTCCTTGCTCCCCCGTAGCCAGGGACGGCCCGACACGGTAAGCAAGGCATCGGAGCGCCATATTCGAACTAAAAAACTAAGGAAAACTTAATCTGGAGCATAATACGGGGCTTCTTTACATTTGCAGGGAGGCTCCACGTACCCTAGATCAGCTCTTGCACCTAGCTACGCCACACATTTAGCTATAAAAGCTTTCAGGGGTTAAAATGAGGCTTTCAACTTCAATAATATACGGACTGTCAAATATGCATGGTGCTCTGAAACTCATTGGCAAAAAGTTAAAGAGTGGTAAAGGTAAATAAGACGGTTATGAATCACGTAACAATGTAGGGTTTGATAAGTCGTCCTCGAGTACCTGTTAATAATTTATTTTTTCACAGAAAGTTCACTAAAATTCACTATTAACATGATTGATTACTACTGTACATTGACTAAAAGATTTATTATTAAACAATTATTAACAGGTAAATGAAACCATTTCCGACATCCACAGTGCTATATTATTCTGAACAGCCTTGGTAGAGATGGCGCCCGGTGCGGTCGTACCGTTCGCTCTACCTTAGGACCGGATCTGAAAACTGTCACTACAAACGAAGAACACTGTAACCGAGGTCAGCAATATTTTTAGCCCCTGAAATGATATCTTGGATGCATATGCTTATACCTTTTGTCCCTTTTCAACAAACTCAAAAAAGATAAGGTTATCAACTCGTCAAAAAAAAAAAAAAAATTGTGTACAATTTCAACATATTTACTTTCTTTTTTTCAGTTTCAGGTTCCACGAAAAATGTACTAATCAGTTTTTACACTTCTTTGAGACAAAAAACATTCCGAGTTGTAGAACATAATCACGTGATTAATTAATGTTTGAAAAGCTACAATACTGCAGAACTGTCATTACTCTTGTGGAAGTTGAACACACCACCAGGACACAAGGATAATAAAGAGTGCCCAAACTCAAAAAAGTGCACTGTAACGTCGAAAAATGACCAAACTTTAATATAAATAAACTTAGTAAAACTAAGCATAAATAAAATTGTTGTTCAATGCATCGATCATAAGGAGGAGGCAAAGAGAAAATTAAAAATGTCGGTGACTCTTCCAGAAGCGGTCTCGATGCTTTCAAGAAAATTCCTGTGAGAAAACCGTAAGTTTTTCTCACGCTTCGTAGTTTTCCGTAGAGCGGGTGAGTGAGAGGATGGGGGGGGGGGGGGCTCGCTAATTGAGAGGACTGACTATATATCATGTCAGATTTGAAAGGATATCGCCTAAAAGGAAGTTCACGGAATACTGGACACTGAATGATTGGCAATCATCCTGGCAAGTGGACACTACACTGTATTTATGGGTGCAATAAAAAAAAAGATCAAAGAAAATTAATGATGTTACAAAAGCATACAATTTACAGATATGTAAAATTCCTTTTCGAAAGCAAAAAATACTCATTTTTATGTTGATTTATGTTGCAAACACGCAATAGCAGTCAAAAATATGCAGACCCTGATCAGACATATAAGGGGCCCCGGGGCAAAAAAAAAAAGGTTGTTTGGGGCCCCTATACTATTACAGACATTTTAACTTATTTGTGATTGTTTTCTATTTTCCCAGCATAAAAATAAAACATTCCAAAATAATTCTAAAATTAAATTAAAAATTACCCATGTATTTATACTCATTTAGAACAAGAATGGACATTTAAAATTGATTTTAATATTTTTTTAATCCATTTGTATTATTAGCGTATGTGTGCGCTGAGTTCCACCTGCCAGAAAATTTTCTTTTCTTCATCATAATATTTTAAAAAATGCTAACTAATGGATATTTTGTGATAAGTACATATGGCCATAAATTTTCAATAACGCCTTTAATTTCTATTTTATTGATCTAGTCTTAGAAACCATTATCATTGTGTTAGAAAGAAGAACAGAAAATAAGTCTCGAAGCCTTTTTATTGTTACACAATTATGATATAGATAAAGGAAATTTAGCTTAATAAAAATTATTATTGCAGCATATATAAATTTAATATACAATAAATGGAGAGATTTGCGAGGCCTTTATTTTTCAGAGGCTCACGGGCCCACACGCCCGTGTGATAATGAGACTCTCGAGGCCCCATCAAAATAACCTCTGTTCAACTTTGGACCTCTCTTTCCTTCCTTTTTTGTCCTCTTTATGGCAGATTGGTGATTCTACAAATAATACTGAGAACGATAAAAAGAAAAAAGATGCACAATGTCAGGCTTCCGCTTCAGGCAAAGCAGACCTCACCCCCTCAACCCCCCTCGTGTGCGTGTGTCCCCTGGGAGGGGGGCGGGGGATGTGATTGGGTGTCTTTCAAGCATCAGTTTCAGTTATGCTTGGAGTCAGAAGAGAGAGAAATTGCACCACGGGATCAATCGCCGGAAATGATGACACGGCAAAAGTAGCTTCCAAAATTCGCTACAAACTACTGTTTTTTTGTAGCGCGCTACACGCTACACTACTTTTTAAAAAAAGTAGCGCGCTACACTACAAACTACAAAAAAAAGTAGCGGCTACTGTAGTTTCGCTACAAGTAGCGCGCTACTCCCCAGCCCTGCTTGTTCCGGTCCATTCTAGAAAATGCTGAGGTCAGCCCGTGCCTTGAAGGAATCGTGCTGCAAAAGCCTGGGCCCGCACAGATCTCAACCCCCCGCGACTACACTACTGGCAGCGGATTTCCGGATTATTTTGAAATGAAATATTCTATTAATTCAGACAGCCTAGATTCTGATTTCTAAACCGGTCATGCTTCCAATTTTCATTCTTGCTACGGGCCGGGTCATAAACCGTGATTTTTTAGGGGCTGGGACGTCACCGTAATATACTGTTTTCTTTACGGACCGGTCTGGTTTAGATCAGGGGCGGCCCTGCGGTACATGACACCCACTCCACCCTGCAAACGTAGAAAAAGACGTCCCTTTTACTTTTTTCAAAATTGCTTTTATGATTTTAAGTTGGAAATCGTGCCCCTTCATAAACAAAAAACGGTGCCCGTTGCGATGATTACTTGTTTGCCTATCTGGCAGGCCCTGATTGATGTGACTAACAAAGCCCGACTGGTCCGATCCGGGGCGGGTAGAATGGCTTCGGAATGCAGCTTTCGTACGCAGTTTAAATCTTGCTTTACTGCTAACTAGCTTTCCATACACGCTTTAAAAGATAAATGAGCGTGGCAAAAATTTAACAAAGAGTCAAAATGACGTATTCGGCGCAGACCGGCGCAAAAATCGGCCAAAAGCGCAGTTCGGCGCAATATTTGTGTTTCGGCGCACCCTGAAAGAGTCAAAATGACGTATTCGGCGCAGACCGGCGCAAAAAACGGCTAAAAGCGCAGTTCGGCGCAAGAATTTGTGTTTCGGCGCAGAATTAACATCACTGCTTTTGAAAAATTAAAGAGGGAATGCCTGCCGGGAATTTTTTCTTAACAGTCTTCTTCCCCCCACCCCACCTCCTTTTGATCATTTTTACTTCCTTGTACGAAATTAACTAAGTAACATGATCACGAAAAAATTCAGTAGCCAGATTTTGACGTAAAACGATTTTGACTACCTCTAAATTTACTTTTAAGAATTTTTGCAATCCATCTCATCGTATGCATGTTCATATAAACGCATGTACAACCCATTTTGACCAGTTTTTCCCTGATGTCTGTATGTAACTCGCATATCTCAAAAACTATTGGTCATAGTATGTTGAAATTTTAAATTCAAGATTGTTGTCACATCTAATTGTGCCAGGGCTGTACCCAGAAAAAAATTTTGGAGGGGGACCAAATGGTGAAAAAGGCTTAATTTTTTGCAAAACGGCTTCGTTATTGTTTTGATTACAAAATTTTAAATTTCAGGGGGGCGGACCCCCTGGGTACGGCCTTGTATGCACCTCCCCTTTTGGTCCCAATTGACTGGATAGTTTAAGTATAGAGCCACCCAAAAGGTTTTAAATACATTGCGCTCTAAGGGCAGAAATTCATTAAAGTGTATTTCAGAGATATTAGGTTATTGAAAAAGACTCAGAAGTGATGTATGTTGTAAGGCTTACAATGCTGAATCTCTCCATCGAAAATAGTGTCTATCACTTTTAGTTCTACAGGAACGCTGAAAAACATTTCAATACTTTACGGTCAATGGCAGTTTTAGAAACATTCATCCATTTGAACACAATACTGTCCTACCATTTGTAATTAGGTAATAGTCTGACCGCGATCGCATGTCTCCGTCCGAAGTCGCCACGCTTGGCGCTAATTTCTGTACGTGTGTATGTATTTAACTCTCGTATCTCAAAAACTATTTGTCGTAGCATGTCGAAATTTCATTGTAACATCCAGTTGTGCATCTCGATTTTTTTCGTTCAAGTCTACTTGAGAGTTTATTTACAGGACCACACAAAAGAATTTCAATGCATTAATGTCAATGGACATCTTCAATATATTACGTCTATTGTTTGTCATTGTTTGGTCCATGCCCAAAATCTCGCCATTTTTCATCGACCTTGGCGAGTTTTGCCGAAAAATCGCCAAATTTGGTGCCAAAAATAATTTCGCATATCTCTAAAACTTTTAATCATAGAATATTGAAATTGAGTAGAATATTGTACTTAGAACTATTGTAACGTCTAACTGTGCATATCTTTTTTTTTTATTCCAATCAACTGGGTAATTTATTCACAGGGTCACCCAAATGACTTTAAATTCATTAAGGTGTATAAATACATTCAATTCATTGAAAGTCAGTGGTCAGTTACTACTTTGGCTATCCCCAAAATCTCGCAAACATCTCAAGCTTGTCGGCTTTTGGCGAAATATCGCCCAAATTAAGTGTCAAAAACAAATCTATCAAATTGAACCCAGCTTGAAATATTTGGCAAGAAATCGCTAAACCTTAGTATTAGTGCAGTATTTTATCTCTTTCAAACAAAATCAATTTAAATGAAGTGCATCGATAATATTTTTGAATTAATAGACGTGCCAGGAAGTCATGTGTCCACATCAGATTTTTTTCAATTTACATTGTCCACTTATCTATTATGGATAAAGAATTAAATCGTGCTACCATCTTTTGGGGTATCCTGTATATAAGTTGCATTAATATAATTATTTGTGCATAGTGAAATTGTACAGCAGTCTTAGATATTTTTTTAAAATATAAAATAAAGTTATTAAGTGAAATCATTGTTTTATAATTTTATTTTACCTGAATTAAATACTAAAAAAGAAATGCTCGGGTAATAAACGCACATTATTGGCGACGGTTGTCCAGATTTTGAGCATGACCTAAATAATAATAGAGGCCAATGTAAAAAAAAAAAAAAAAGTGTTAGCGTCACTGACTTGATCTGGTCGGTGGCCTGTTTCCATCAGAATCTGACTTGATCTGTCAATATCATGCATTTTTAACTTGTAAATAAAGACTGGAGCAGTGGACTCCATGCATGAGCGTCCGTAAAGGGGGAGGGGGGACAAGGTAGGGCACTTGCCCTCCCTCTAGAGATTTAGTATAGTGTGTTATGACGTAAACAAAAGTGCATCACTAAGCAAAATCGGAACTTCAATTGTTACAAGCTTCAAATTTGCCCCCATGGATTTTTTTTTTTTTTTTTTTTTTTTTGGAAGTTTGCCCCCTCCTCCTAAAGAAATTTCTATTGGTACCAATGACTCAATGCATTCAAAAACCCAAGCTTAGGGGCAACACTGGTCACAAAATGGGACACTTCCGCTGAGCCTTTTCAGTGATGAGGACGAACGGGTTATACCAGGGTTTAGTAGCGATAAGGACGATTGCCGAGTCGGCCCTTCTATCTATCAATGGAAGATGGAAGGATTTGAATTAACGATGGTATATAGCCTTCAATTTTAAGGGACCTTGCACGTAATAGGTTTACCCGTTTTGGTGTCCTCTAAAGCTAAGATGTTAGATAATTTCACTCCAATTATAATTTTGATTGCCGCCGTCGCATCTCATTCCAAAGTCTTAAGACCACGACCGCAATGGAATGTTTCTATGACCATCATTTTTTATTTTATTTATATACTATTTTTTTTTTAATAATTCTCCAATCGACCGACTGATAATTACGACATATAAATAGCGGTGGGAAGAAATGGAAACATGTGACCCCATTCAAATATGTAATCTCTCTTGCGTAATTTCCGTCCACACGTCATCCATGAGTATAATTCCTATCTCCTGATAATCTCTTGATGCACATAAACACCTTCCATGATTGAAGTTGGTGGTGACATGTAACACCTCGTGTTCTGCTAAAGGCAGAGAAATTTTTGAAAAAAAAATGGACGCTCTCAGAAAACTTGGTTTAGCATCTACGGAGGAGCATCCCCCCCTTATAAAAATGCATTTGAATTTAAATAAATCAATCTTATATAGTCTAGACTTAATTTGAGTGGCGGCCAAGTAGCTGTGCTCTCTTCTGGATCTGCCAATACATCTTTTTTTTTTTTTTTTAAAGGCAAATTATGGATTTTTTGGTTGTCTGTTCGGTGCTTTGGTTTGTCTGTTCGTCCGTGTCCTATCAAGCATGATTGTGTGTTTGTTTGTTGGTGAACATGTATTTCGGATTTGTGTGCTAGGCCCGAAGTCCGCTTATAAATCTACGTCGGAAGGGCAACACAAGGGGGGAGGGGTGTCTTTCTAAGGTGTCCTAGCCCGTATATACGCTAGTTTCGGAGAAAACCACGGAAGACAGCCGCGCGATGGGACCCGTACCCGGACCTTCACACTTCGGCCGTCTACCATTTTCAGTGACATAACCACTGTACCATGGTAAGGCACCGTGTGCAATTATTGCTATGAAATTTATGTGTAATAGTGCTGTGTACTACAGGGGGGGGATATCGGGATATATCCCCCCCCCGAAATTTTTGGATTAGTGATGAAATTCCGTCTATTCATGCAGATATAATTTCATATCCCCCCCCCCCCGAAAAATTTTCCTGGCTACGCGCCTGGTGTACTATATACCTTGCATCTTATTGAAAATATGATTATCTAACATTTATAGTTTAAAAGATCCTACGTATTAAGATGCTGCCAGTCATTGCTTAAACCAGGGGTTCCCAAACTATTTTTCCCCGCGGCACCCTTATCAGGCTAAAAAACATTTCGCGGCACCCTTTTCAGGCTAAAAACTTTCGCGGCAGATTTCCTTTAAAGCAACATGAATATAAAGGTTAGAATGAAGCAGTTTGGATGCATTTTACGTTATTTTTTGTTTGTTTGTTTATAGGGCTAACTATCAAGAAAGTACTCTCTTGTTAAAGGGATATAGAATTTTGACAATAACCCCATTTCAGGGAGTTCCTATAAAAGAGAGGCTACAGGACAGTCTTGAACTTGAACTTTGATTAGTATTTTGTATCTTAACTTAGTATGAGATATTTTTGTATGTATTAACTTAGTGATCAGCTTGGCTCACTTTCTTGGGGATAACGGTTCAGAGGAAATTATTTGATTACACTCCACCAAAACACTTTTCTTGATTATCTCCACGGCATCCCTGACATACGCTCGTGGCACCCTAGGGTGCCGCGGCACTCAGTTTGGGAACCTCTGGCTTAAAGTGTTCAGCAAAAACTAAGATTTTATATTGCTTAAAATAAATATAAAATTAGCATATATTATTGAAATTTAACGTAGCACACGGACGAGAACAGTGCATGTAACACTTAAATTCTTGCACGGAGGCTAACAGAACTATTCTCATAGATGAGACTAGTGTCATATTTGCTTTAACCTGACCAATCCACTCATTTTACGACGGCTGAGCACTATTTTCAAATTCAGGGTGTCTACCGCTCCGGAAAGTCTGGAAAAAGCCGGGAAATTGGAAAATGGGTCCGGAAAAAACCAGGAAATTGGATAGTGGGTCCGGAAAATTCACCAAAAGAATCAATTTTTTTTTTCGTGTGCCTTTTTTTTTTTTTTTTTTTTTTTTTTTACCCTTTCTCTCTAATTGTCAGACTCGAAATCGAAAGCAACTGCAACGCATTTTTCGGACCGCGAAAGCATCAAGCAAGTGATGTGTTTGTATAAGGAGGGAAAAATATGGACGCATCAATCTTGACGGGAGGGTAAAAGACAAAATAGCTTACTTAGTAACTTATGGTTTAGGACCGTATTACCAAGAACAGTGAGTTAATTCTATCAGAAAGTGCGACTATTTCTGTTTCTCAATGAATGAAAGCTTAGTCCTGTATACTTCAGTTAAAATTGATTTCAAGAAATTGTACAAAATACGCAAATATAAAGACAAGGGCATTGTGCCATTTCCCAAAGTAAAATGCAGTGGTCAGGAATTTTTTTCCCGGGACCTTCCAAAAGTCCGGAAATTGACTTTCAGAAATTTGGTAGACACCCTGAAATTGTTGCTTGCCGCCATAGCTCTATGAATGTGCTTTGGCCCAGCGCCATAGGCGCTGACAGAATATTTCCCAGGGGGGGGGGGGGCAGCAAAGATTACTTAAGCGTATGGTTACCATGTTGGAAAGAACAAAAAAGCAAGGAAAACTACTGCGTACAAAAAACTAGGGGGGATCATCGCCCCCCTTGCCCTATACTGCCGCCGCCCATGCCCAGCACAGTCGCAGATCCGGGGGGGGGGGGCGAAAGTAACTCCATTCAATGCACTTAAACCCAGATTTAACCTGTTCGATCTCATCATTACTCTACGTAATGTTCATGGATAAAATACTCTCAGCCCATGTTAAAGTGAAAATACTTTTTTTTTTTCTCCCCTAACAGATAACAGAATTAATTTCGTCCTCCCCAGACTTCAATTTATTTTTCATTTTAGGACCACAAAAAAATTATTTGTATATATAAAGCAAACTTCCTATGTTGGTTTCATGAGCAACTTTAGTCTTTTCAAAGTATTCCTAACACACACACACCCCCAAACAAGAGAAGAAAAAACTTTGTGTTTTTTTCATTCCAAAAACAATGGTTCAAACTCCATAGAATGAATTGAAGAAAAAAAAAATTTATCCTTTCAGTGTAGATGTAGTGAGATGAAGATTGGGAGCGTATTTTTATTGGCCCTTCAATTAGTACCGAACATTCCATTTATATTGGTTAAAAACATGCACCCTGTTCATTCTGGACTTTTTTTCTCCCGAAAGAGAGAAATAAATAAAATAAGGGATTTTTTTTCTTCTCTTTGCACCAAGGATGCAGTCAATTAAGTGTGAAAACGGAAAATCATTGCCCTGTCAGGATATGTGACGCTCTAAATAGCTGTATAAAATGCCGCGAAATCAAATTAAAATGATTGAAAAAGCGTTAGTCGTAGGAATGTCGTTTGCCATCTTTATTTATGTCTAAAGTTGAAAATTATGCAGGGTCAGTGCTAACGAACGAGATGAGTGTTGACAATTTACGGATTTGTCGCTGAATTTAGCGACTTTATTAATTTTTGTGGCTCTCGCGCTGTTCACTGATCTAAGGGTCTATTACCAACAAATCGGAATCCAGAAATATGCGAAATTCTGTCGATATGATGAAAATGCACTTTCCAAAAAATACTTATATCATTTTGCCTGTGGCGCAATTTTTATTCTAAAACCTTTAACCTAATTGGTTTTATAATGAACTCTCAAGCTCGTAACATCAAAATGATGTGAATCTTACTTAAAATATATAATTTGAATTATTGAAATAAATAAATAAAAAAAAGTGTGTGTGTATTATCTAGTTCACTATTTTCTCCAATCTATTCAACTGGACATTGGAGTAGCTCTCTCTGGATTGTAAATTACGAAAAAATCAGAAAAGGATTTTCAGAATTCCAAAGACATTTATGGCCTTCTCTATATTGTTTTACATTTGTGTGCGAAGTTTCAATCTGATCGTTTGAAAGGTGTGGAATTGTATTCCGGACAAAGAAACAGATTTCGACATTTATTACATTAGACTGAATCCGCTCTTCGTATAGGAGAAAGCCGACATTTTTCTAACACAGGTTATTAAAGTTTATTCAATCGGAGCAGAACTACGATATGGTTTCCAAGGACGTACCCAGAAAAAAATTTCGGAGGGTTGTCCAAATGGTGAAAAGGCAGAATTTTTCACAAAAAGACTTTATCATTCTTATTTTGTTAACAAAAACTGAAATTTCGGGGGGGTCCGGATCCCATGGACCACCCCCCTGGGTACGTCCTTGGGTTTCATGCGTAACCTGATATCATGATGGCTAACCTAATTTTTTTATTTTTAATCACTTTGCTTTGTGAATTGTATGTATGTGTATGATTATGGCAACGCTACACTAGGGCGATCTGCCAAGGGGGGGGGGTGCCTTGGTAAGGGGACTTTCTAAGGGGTTCTAACGCGCATTCACGTTACATCTGGAGAAAACCTACCAAAACTCCAGACCGTTAGATCGACAGCCGCGCGATGGGACCCGAACCCGGGATCTTCACACTTCGGCCATCTACCATTTTCAGTGGCATAGCCACTGTGCCATGGTGAGGCCTTTTCAGCGATTGTTGTTCGTTAAATCAAAGCTAAAAATTCGTTAAATCAGAGCATTTTAGCACCCTTTTTGTCGGGACAGAAAAAATATTCGTTAAATCGGAGAATTAGTTAAATCAAAGTACGTTAAATCGAGGTTCGGCTGTAATTCATTTTTGTGTTAGATGTTTTAAAATTTCAAAAGATTAAACTAAAACATCTAATAAGTTAAGATAGTTTTCATAATCTTTCAACAAATTTCCGATTGTATAAAATTGGAGAATACATAAAATATTATATATGGTGAGGCTTTCTTTGTGGAACACGGTAATAATTTGTTTCTCGGACACTTTAAGAGTTCTCCGTTCTGTTGACCATATTATATACGTTTTAGCCCGTCGACTCCTCGCAAATATACTTTTAACACCCTAAATTGTGCGATTTAGTGGCAATAATGAATTATAACAATATTCTGGTTATCAAGTTACAGACAGAATATATATATGTATATGTATATATATATGTTCATCAAAAGAAAATAATACATGAATTTTCACCATTCGATTTCCTGCAAATGATATTTCGCCGTTTGGTGTTGAACTGCTGATCTAACTATTTTGGAAGCTTTTTTTCACTCCTTTCAAATAAGATCTTTTATTTGAAAATTTGGAGGGGGGGGGGGGGGGGGTTAAACCATACAGTGTTAAATAACCTGTAAAACTCAGCCTTGTAAAATGTACTTATAATAGCTGATGATATTAATTACTTATTACAAGTATGTTTTGCACTACTGGTACATTTGATTATTAGTACATTTTGTATTTGTTATTTATTAAATACAAAACTAATATGCGTTCTTATCAGTGATTTTTTGTTATTGTGTATCACTTCATTATTAATATTTTTAAAAAAAAAACATAAGCGTCATATTTGCCTTTGGACTTTTTTAAATAATGTATTGATAAAAAAAAAATAGTAAAATACAAGAATTATTTTAGAGATCGTTGTTCAGAAGTTTCTCTTTAACATTAAGTCGTCTATTTTTTCCATAGAGAAGAAGAAGAATTAAGAAAAAGGGAGGGGTATTCTGATACTAACAGAATGCACCAGGGGCGTAGCCACGGGGGGGGGTTAGGGGGGTCATAACCCCCCCATGAGGAATTTTTTGCCATGCAAAATGTATATTCTTCACTACATTTTCACACACATGTATACATATATATGAGTTGTAGTAGTCGTAACCCCCCCCCCATGAAAAATTTCTGGCTACGCCCCTGAATGCAGCAGAACCTGGAATGTCGTGCCCTGTAACACCCCTTCCCTGCCCTATCAGGACACGCAAATGATTTTTACATGTTAAATAAACATTTTCACAATGGTTGTAAAACTTAATTTTGTTTCACACAATTTAATGTTTGTTTTGCAATCCTATCACGGAGTTTCTTTAGTTGTGCTGTCAAACTCGGTTAATGCGACCCCCAGTTTTAGCAAGTCAAAAGAAGAAAAAAAAAATGCAAGTTTAATGCTATAAGATTTGAATTAATAGTAAACGAGGTTAATACGAACACTGATTTAACGCCTCAATCATTTCACTTCGGCTGTATCAATTCGGTAATTGATAAAGGGGGAAAAAGTACTACTTAATCATGAATTTCGCTTAAGAGAGAATTTCAGATAATTACGGTTACATTGCACTCCCTAAAAAAAATGTTACCTTTTAAAAATAAGATTACTCGTTGAAAACTGTATGAATGCTAATTAAAACTCAGCCACTCTTGTCTTCGCGCCCTTGGCTACATTTCAGTTCTTTATCACCTGAAAGGCTACTAGTGATGGCATACTTTTAAAGTGTTTTACGGAACAGCAGCCGGTCTGCACCAGTATCAAACTGGTTGAAACCGGCATCTTTGTGTGCTAACAAATGAAGTTCTATCCTCCAGCTGAAAAAGAAATAGCATAAAATTGTTTTAAATCAAGTACTTTAACTCTGCAAATATATTTTAACTGGTGTTATCATCTCATAAAACTTCCTCATATTTAGCGACTATCGTATTGCTTCGTATTATCTAAAAGTCTTTTTTATACGTCTCTATTTTGAATGTAAATTAATTTTGAGAATAAACCAGATATATAAGGTCAATTTTTTAAAATTTATATTCAAAAAAGATCATTCTTTATTTTTCAGAATGTACTTGTATTTTAGCAGCAGTTTGCTGATTTTTTTGGGAGGTTACTGAAAAGGTGGGAGAAGAGGAATGAATATACTGCATAATGTTAGACGTCATATTTTAACGATTTTCCTAATATTGTTGCATTATACCTAATTTTTGATAAAATTGCTTATTTTTAGCAAACTGAAATATTAAAAATTCATGCAATGACTATGGCATATATTTAAATATCAGTTAAACATTTGCTTTCGGGTTAACTACCAGAGCGTTTTTCAACTCTCCAACAAGCAGGTTGAAAAGTGTTTATGATTTCTGTTTGTCCGTCCGTGATTTAACTCCCGTAAATATACATCGATTACTACGAAATTTTTGTATGTTATTCCTATCTTTAAATAAAATATTTGTGGATTTTTTTTTCCTTTTTTGTCGTTGTTGTTTGTTCGGGTGTTTCGTTGCAATTTTAGTGTTTCGTGTCGCTGATTATACGCATTATTGTAATTAACGACACTCTTCCAAATATTTATTTTTTCCTTGTTACTTTGAATTTTGAAAATACAACATTGCACTTCGTTGTATTTTCAAAATACAACGAATTGTATTTTGAAAATACACGCGCTGTTGAACGCGTTGTATTTTCAAAATTCAATACATCGTTTGTTAATTTTGAAACATGTTTTAACCTTTTGACTCGCGGTGGTTGCGCCGTCAAAACACTTTATTTCAGCTCTTTCATTGTCAGTCGCAATAAAATATGGGTAAATAGTCTGCAAAAAAAAATAGTCGCAAACAACAGAACCACAAAAAAAGTCGGAAACAATATGGCTCAATGGTTTTCTGACAGAGCTGGCTGTGCAATCGCACAACCGGCTGTGTCAGAAAACTTCTTTAGCTCTGTGGCACCAGATAGACGATTTGATCGACCTCCATGCTGCTGGTAGATAAATGGACAGATGGAAACGGCTGCACCGTTTCAAGCGTTGGGCAGTCTGTCCAGTTGGTCTTCTACGTATTGAAAATGCTTGTGCTTCAAAAGGTTAACAAACAAAAAATTCCAACTTTTCTTTTATTTAATGACTATAGTATGTTACATGTTACTTAGTAAATTTACTACATTTTCAAAACTTCGTGTAAATAATAGACAACTAGAGAGAAAATTTGTTTATTTTTGAAATATTTTAAGTTCTATTATCTATTTGTATTACGCGGTACAATAAAGTAGCCATCTTTCTAAAGTTCAAATAAGGGACGCTCACGTAAGCCGGGGGAGGGGTTAACATTTATAAAAATAACATTGTTTAAATTCGAAATTAATTTTTAATGCAAATCTATTCAGTAGATTATAACGCTGCGAATCACATAGACACATATTTTCTTACACAGATTTCACTTTTCGCAGTTCTTTGCAAATTTAAAAGAAAAAAAGAAAGAAATTAGATGACCCCAAAATTCAAACTTTTAATATAGAAATTCTATTTTCTGGCAGTGATCACAGGGATAAAAATACAGGACTGCTTTTAAATGCGGGGCAAAACCTCAAAATATGATAACATTAAGTACAAGCAAGAACACAGAGAGGCACATTCCGGATAACTTTCTTAATATTCGGCTACATTTACTCTGTTACAACTGTGTTAATATTGCAATTAGTGTTGCTGCATACTATTCTGTGATAATTGGCCTTGTTAGTACCGAGTATCCTCCACTTCCGTTTCCACGACATATCACACAGACATAAATATCATCTATAATTCCATGTATTTTCAGCTGTTACTCAAGCATTCATATCAGTATGTAGTATTTCCGATTGCTCTACTCTTCGTTTAAAATTAGCCTAGTATGGTGATTTTCGAGTTGATACATGCTTCTTTTGGGTGCAAATCTAAAGCAGGGTTTCTCAAACTTTTTCTACGGTGGAGCATTTTGTGGGTCTTTGAATATTGACGGAGCAACTTGTACAGTTTTATGGAGCATCTTCTGTAAATCTGAGTATAATGTTATTACTGCAGCGTTTCTCAACCTGTGGGGCACGGCTCCCAAGGAAGGCGCATAGCGTTTGCAAGGGGGCGCGAAAAAAACCAAAGAACAAGTAGTTATGCATGTTTTTTAAAAAATCATCTTATTTATTCTCATTTTTACTCAAGAATATATCCATTTTCGCTTAAAATGTTCATTCAAACTTTACTGATAACATCATTTTGTAGAAAATTCGACTAAAATGTTCATTGTTAAAAATTAAAAAACTGGATGCATGCTGAAAAATGTGAGGGGGTGCGTCACCGTAAGTTAGCCTTTGTTTTTTTTTGGGGGGGGGCGACGTTAAAAGGTTGAGAACCGCTGTATTACAGGCTAAGGCAAGGATCTACTAATTCTCGGAGCACAGTTGAAGGACACATGGGACCAGTGGCGCATCCAGGATTTTAGTTTAGGGGGGCTGGGCTACAAATTCTGCCGCACTCAGTTATAGTGATCTTCATTATAGTTATAACTCTCTTATAACGTCAGAATATTCTGTGCCACTTGACTTTGCCCATAGAACAACATGCGTGAAAGCAATGTAACTCGTAATAGTCAAATAATTATCTGATCTTTTCAGTATCGTTGAAACCGAGTTTAACTGTGTTTCTTACACTAACTGTAAGTATTTATTTAAAAACTAATTTTTTTGTTGTTGTTGTTGTTGTAAAAAGTACTTTAGAAGTAATTTAAAGACAATTTTTAAAAAAGAAAAAAATTTAATTCATTAGGGTAAATTTTCAATTTATAATGCTTTACACTTCTAACTTTCCGCCTTTAGAGGGTGGGCCCTCATCCTCATAGACCCGTCCGTGGATGCGCCTATCCAGGGACATAAATTGGATCCATTTTCGAATTTTCAATTATCGTCGGAGCAGACTGAGATGATTCCATAGATATACAATTTGTGTTGGTTTAGAATATATAAACACTCAAAATATGGCTTTATTGTAAACAAACGTCGTTCGGCTGCAATAAAGCTTTAGCCTTTTTATCAAATTGTGTGGGTTTTTTATGCTCTGGTACCCTTTTCTAAAAATATGTTTCATTTAAACAGTTGAAATTTTCCGAAATAGTTCAAGTGACTTGTTTCTTTAAAAATACGTATCATTAGACATCTCAGTAAAAAAAAAATTTGAAAATAATGATTTTTTTTCTTTAGTTTTTAAGATTTTAAAAGTATGTTAGTAAAATATTTTTTAATTTTATTTCTTTACAGTCCAAATGAAAATCGCATCTCATTATTCTCAAATGTATGCTTTCTGATACCAAACCAAGCTTTAAGGTGATAAGCTCAATTGTTTTTTAAAAAAGTGTGCCAAACTCAAATACTGTTCAAAAATTTCGTAGACGTAAAAAGTTAATTAGTTCTTAATAAGTTGATTAGTTGTCAATTATATTTTTAAAATTAATATATAGACTATAATGTCTGTATATACAATGCACAAAAAATGTCATTTCTATATTTTTAAATAAAATTTATGTTAAACCTTCTACAAACACTGCCTCTTTTTACTCATCGAGATGTTCAATGTGTAATTAAGGAATTCTGTTCTAAGATCATCAAGGCTCCCTCAATACTTCTCATTGAATTTTTTTTATTGATATGTGAACAGAATGTATATGTGTGGAGGGGGATTACGGGGCTGTACGCAGAATTGTATTCATTAATTTTTTGATGAAAATCTTTAATTATTTTACATTGGATAAAATAAGCCAATTTCTTTCCCTTTTTTTATTGATATGTACGTAAGTTTAAAAAAAAAAAAAACATGGGTGCTAGATCAGACAGCATTCACCAAAATTCGTAACCTATGGGAGGTAGGGGTCTAAAACGTTATTTTCACATATTTTCACATAGGTCTCAAGGAAAAAAAGAGACATCCGTAAAATTCTTTCTGCAAAATACAACACTCACGAATAACTAAAAATCAATTTCTGAATGTCATCCTTGAAACAGGGTAGACGTGAAAAAAGGGGGAGGGATGTCGTCTTTCTTGAAAAGTAAAATAAATAATATATATATATATATATATAAAAATAACTCTTGGTTTAAAACGTAACGAATTTTAATCCTATGTTTAGGCATACCTTGTTTGTATTTTTTTTTTTAATTGAAAATTTATTGTTTGTATTTTATGTTAAAAAGAGAATAATTTTAGGTACCTCTAATATCTTTTAGCTCTTTTCAATTAGGTTGTCCGGAAAATTCATGACGATTTTTGGTTGGTAGCGTAAGGAAAAGTCTGAATAAATCAGAATGACAGACAACAAATTACCAGGAATATTTGGGGGGAAAATTGGCTACGATACGTTTTCTTTCAAAATCAGTACGAACTTTCCGTACAATGCGTACAACCCAATAAATTCAATTTTTAAAACTACGCAGTATACTTTACATGGATGTTGCAAATTGCGTGGCTTTTAATGTAAATAATTCATCGGAACGAAAAGTATGAAGCCAATTGTTACTATTTTGAAGAATTTTGAAAATAGATCAATACGATACATACTTATTTCAGAAATGAAACGCTTTTAGTGTTTTATAATCGACAATATGACAACTTTGTTCCTTATTGTAAGTAATTGAAACAATTTCATGCTTCAACGATTAAATAGAATCATTTTTTATTTAAAGAGAGTTATAGTAGTTTTAGTAAAACGTATTTATTTATTTGTTATAGATTTTCAATAATTTTGTTGCAGTTCAAGCATATTTATATAAACTATAGTAGTCGCCTAGTGGCCGAAATTCCACCGTAACATATTAAATTTTTAAGTTTGGAAGTCACTGAGATTGTTTTGTCAAATAGTACACCTCTATAATCATTGCTTATAACCAGGGGCGTAGCCAAGGGGGGAGTTATGGGGGTCATAACCCCCCCATGAGGAATTTTTTGCCATACAAAATGTATATTCTTCACTACATTATCACACACACGTATACATATATATGAGTTGTAGTAGTCGTAACCCCCCCCCCATGAAAAATTTCTGGCTACGCCCCTGCTTATAACTCTTTTTTTAATTATTTTGTTCGATTATGTCGGCTGCGATCTTGCGCAAATACGTCATTATTAATTTCCAGTTTTTTGAAAAATGTAAACCAGTGGTCCCCAGCCTCCGGGCCGTGGATCAAATGGCATCGGGCCGCCCAAGGAACCGTAAACTATTTCTGTTTTATTTACTGTGGTGTATTTCTCTCGGGTTTGTGCTAATTAACACCTTTGTAACAAAAGAAATCTTGTATCTATTTTAAATTAGTTTATTTTTCATTAAACATTTCAAGATTCTGAATTGAAACTGAAGTCACAAAATTCAGCGTTCTAGTCTAATAAAATGTTAAACCCCTTTATAATCTTTTTTTTTTCTTGGGGGGGGGGGTGAGTGTAACTGTATTTATTTTAAATGTTTAAATACAATTAAATTAAAATCATTAAGTCAAAACAAGATAAAATATAAACAATTAACGTCCCTCTCTCAGCGGGCTGCACTAAAAATATCAAATGTTGACCGGTCCGCGGTGATAAAAAAGTTGGGGAGCACTGATGTAACGATTGGGATTTAAATTGGCTAAGCCATATTTAAAAAACGGTAATGAGGTTTTTTTTGTTGTTTTTTTTACATTTCCTTGTTTATTTTATTTTATATTTTGTTATACTAGCCAGGTTTCGTCAGGGCTACTCAGTTATTTTGTCTGTCTTTTTTTATTTAAATATATATATATGTAGAGGGTCGTAGACTGACCCTATGAGTTGACGAATTACTGTTATGCGTTTCTAATTAAAAGCAGGACATTACTCAATGATGAGTCGAAGTTACACACGCACACATTTAATAAATCTATTTACAAAGTTATACTAGAAGTCTTTTACACCACTTAGGTACGTTAACAAAATATCATCCACACAGGATTCACTTCTTTAGAAGAAACAATAAAACAAGCCACCTAGGCATGCACGAAAAGTTCCATCATCGTTCAATATCTCCGAACGTCTCTCTCCGTCAACTTCACTCTAACTAACGGCTCGCTTCTTCCGAATTCGCCAGCCAACGAAAAACAAAACACCACGTGACCTTCCACGTCAGGGGGGGTCTCGAAGGAAGGGGTGAATGATCTCTTAGCCCCTTTCAGCAGCTGCGCTCTTATGGAAACTTCGGGTTCTACAGGCTCGGCCATCTGACCTGCGGTGTCCTCACCGCCCAGGACTATAAGGATATCTGAAATAAACACTTAAAAAAAAGAAAAGAAAAATACATTATTTACAGGTCATTAGAAATATGAAAAGTTCTACAGTCTGCTCCACGGTTTCATGTGATCTGCCGCAGAACTTGTGATGTTAGGACCCTCATGACGTCCCACTTTTTCGACGTCGTATCTGTCATGTCCTTTGACCTTCGTTATTTTGTAGGGGCCAAAATATTTCAGTCGTAGCTTCAAACCAGTCCCGAACTGTGTCCTCTGGATTGCTACTAAGTCGCCTAATTTGTACTCTACTGCTCTCTTTCTTTTCTTATCATAACCTTTCTTATTTTCTTGTTGCATTTTGAGGATATTTTTTTTAGCCTCTTCCCTTAAGGAATTTCTCTCCTCCAAAAAACTTCTCTGGTATTCTTCGTTTAAGACTTCGTTAATTTTCAGGTCTTCTTTGTTCTTCATCCTAACCCCTGTCAATAATTCAAATGGGCTAGTTTTGATACTTCTGGCGGTGGTACTGTTCAAAATTCTTTGAACGGAGCTGACATATTTGTACCACTTTGTCGGGTCTTTGATTGACAATTTAGATAGCACTGGTATTAAAGTTTTATGAATCCGCTCCACCTGGCCATTTCCTCTTGGAATTCCTGTGGTTGTTTGAATGTGTTTGATGCCTTCCGCTTCACAATAGTCAGCAAATTCTTTTGAGCTGAAGGCGCTTCCTCTGTCTGAAATAATTCTTTCAGGGTTCCCAAACGTCGTCTGCTGCAATTTCAGCTTCTCGAGGGCATCATGAGTACTGGTTGATTTGACTGGATACAACCAGACAAATTTTGTGAATGCGTCCACCACACTTAAAACATGTTTGTAATTTTTGTTTGTAGATGGTAACGGTCCGATAAAGTCTATATGATAAGTACTCAAGGGTACCTCTTCTTTCGGGATAGGATTCAAGTATCCTTCACCCTTTCCTTGCTTTTTATTACATAAAATGCATTCTAAACAGTTGGTTATAACAGCTTCGACTTTCTTTCTCAGACCATTGACATGAAAATCTCGTTTGACCAGTTCTAAAGTTTTAGATGTAGCGAAATGTCCATTGCTATGAATTTTCTTAATCACTTGTAACTCCATCTCTGCCGGTACTACGAGTAACTCTCTACCAGCTTCGTATTTGTATAGCACGTTATTCTTGATGAAATAGTTATCTTCTTTTCCCAAGGCAACTAATTCCTTTAGCAATTCGCAATGTTCATCTTCTCGTTGTGCAGCTGCAATTTTATGAGTCATATCAGCCGTCAGAGGTTCTGATACTAATACTGAGACGTTTCTGCTGAGTGCGTCAGCGTGTTTCATCTGTGAACCTGGACGATGGACTACCTCATAATCAAAATCTTCCAGTAGCATTGACCACCTGGCTAATCTCGGAGACAATTCTTTTCTACTCATCGTTTTCTGGAACGCTTGACAGTCTGTCACTATTGTGAATTTGGTGCCTAACAAGTAAGGTCTGAATTTTTTCAATGCTTCGACCACCGCTAAAAGCTCTAGCTCGTAACTGGAATACTTTTCCTGCTGTTCTGAGGTCTTTTTGCTCATGTAGTGTATCGGATGCATTTTATTATCCTTCCCTAACTGTAGTAAAATTGCGCCGAATCCGAAACTACTGGCGTCCGTGTGAAGTTCTAATTCCTGACCTTGTCTGTAAAGATGTAATACTGGGTCGTTCACTAATGCTTTTTTCAGTTCTTCGAACGCATGCTTTTGCTCTATTCCAAAACGGAACTCTTTGCTATCTCTAAGCAAGTCACTAAGGGGTTTGGCGATTTTGGCGTAGTCTTTGACGAATTTTCGAAAATACCCTGTTAAGCCTAAAAAACTTTGGATTTGCCTAATGTTTTTTGGTTGTGGGAAATTCTGAACAGCCATTATCTTCGCAGGAGATGGTTTGATCGTTCCACGTTCTATGATGTAACCCAAGAATTCTATCTTCCGCTTAAGAAACTGACATTTTTTCAAGTTCAGTTCTAATCCGAATTCTGAAGCGGTTTTTAAAGCAAGTTGCAGTTTCTTAATCCCCTCTTCTTCGTTTTTGGATGGTATGATCAAGTCGTCTAAGTAAATCAGAATGACGCGGTCTTTCAGAAGGTCTTTAAAAATATGGTAAATGTATCTTTGGAACACGCACGGGCTATTTGACAACCCGAAGGGAACTTTTAGAAATTCGTACTGCCCCTCGTGAGTCACGAAAGAGGTGTACTTTGTACTATTTTTTTCTATGTCTACATGAAAAAAAGCATTTTTCAAATCTAACGTGCTGAAGACTTCTGCGTCCTGTAACCGATCCAACACATCTTCGATAAGTGGAAGTGGGAAATGATCCCTAACAATTTTCTTATTTAATTTGCGGAAATCGACACACAATCGCGAACTGCCGTCTTTTTTCTTAATTAAGACTATGGGTGCTGCAAAGTCAGAACAACTTGGCTGAATAATTTTTTCCTCGAGCCAATCCTGAATTTGGTTTTCTACAATTATTTGTTCATTATACGGCAATCTACGGGGACGCTGACAAATAGGAATTTCGTCTGTCAGAATTATACTCATTTTAACGTCCGTACTTTTAGTTTTTTGTGGTTTGTAACTCTTAACAATGTTTATCACTTCTCCTCTCAAACGTGGATTAATTATGTGACTAACATCAATAATCTCTTCCGGGGGTGTTTCCACGAACAAGGCCAAAAAGTCAGTTTGTATAGGAAGTTCATCTGGTACTCTCTCACATGCTTCAAAAGATTCAGCATTTTGGGAGCATGCAACGAATGGGGAAATATTCAAACACTGATCAGTCTCGATCTTTGACATTTGCAACCCGAAGGACTGTTGTTTACAAGTAACCGGAAGTACATCTGGTTCGAAATTAGGTGTCGAGTAAAGGTATTTACCTAAATTAGTAACTCGTTTGGTAGGATAGACTACGTCAATCATGACTGCACTTTTTACGTTGACATTCCCTTGCACAAAATTAAATTCTAGTTTCGATATTACATCCATTCCAATGACTGCACTAAAGCGCATATGCTTCATAACATAAACATTAGTATATACTGTACAACTGTCAATCACTATTTTAGAATTAAAGAAACCAATGGGTGAAACTCTTTCAGAATCGATACCACACAAATGAATATCTGTACTGGATAAAATAGGAGATCCCATCTTTTCATAAATATTCTGGTCAATCAAAGTTACTTCGGAACCAGTATCAATTAACGCTTTCACATCAAAATTAAAAATATTAACATATTTCTCAATTTTATTACCAGATGATTCCACAGTTTTGTTCTCTACCTCCGATTCAGCTTTATTTCTATAACGATACTTTGCTCGATCATACCTTTCAGATCTGGATCTATTTTTACTTTCTGTTTTGCCTGGCTCTTCTACAACCATTTGATTAACAATTTTTCGTTTACCTTCACCTGTACGATCAAAATTATCGTTCCTGAACCTATATTTACATTCTGCAATTTTGTGTGAATAACTATTACAAGCATAACATTTTTTCCTAGTAGCTCCAAAATTTCTATTATCTTTCCCTGGCACGGGGCTAGAAAACGTATCATTTTCTCTATTCACTATTTTAGGAAATGTTTTATTAGATAAAACACGAGCTGATTCATATTCTTCTAACTTTTCCACTATTTCCTCCCTAGTGTTCCACTTATGCCAGTTATCTATAAAATGTTCTTTAACCTCTTGTGGCACTCTTCTTTTAATCTGGTCAGAAACTATCAGTTCACAAAGACCAGTGAAATCTTTAACATTAACGCCATGAATCCATTCTTCAAAATAATGGTTAAGTTCGAAAGCGAATTCTCGCCAAGAACAAGAACTTTCTTTTTTATGAAAAAATAACTTTTGTCTAAACTGTTCTGCAGTTAATTTAAATCTTTTCAGCAATACTGCTTTAATGTGATCATAATCATTTGAAACATTTTCAGGTTCTCGAGTTATGATTTGCGCGATGTCTAGGGGTAAAAATCCGAATAAGTGCGTGACCCAATCATCTTTTTTAATTTCGACTCTTGTGGCTTGCCTCTCAAAGAGAGCGAGATACGTGCTAATGTCTGCTTTTGGATCCTTCGAATCGAAACTTTTGATTATTTTTGTAAGATCTATTTTGTTTTGGATTACAAAAGGTTCTGTACTGTTACCCTTCTCATAATTTTTTGATTTTAATTGTTCCAATTGGAATTCACGTTCTAATTTCTCCTGTTCTAATTTTTCCCGCGCAATCTTTTCTTCGCTTTCGCGGTCTGCCGCAATGTTAGTGAGAACAGATTTTGTGAATTCTTCATCGTACTTCGCATCACTAATAATAATATGTTTCATTTTAGCAATAGTTGGGTTATCGGGGATCTTTAAATCCAGTTCACGCATTAATTTGATAATATCCTCTTTTCTATGTTTTCCGATGTAAGACATGTTTACTGATACAAAAATTGAGTACTTACAGTTTGTAGTCTTCGGCGATCAGACTCGCCCTGGTAATCCACCACTGATATGTGAGCACACAACACTTTCCTTGAAGCACAAATACTTTAAACAAATATCAGTTCAATATTCCATATTATTCTTCACATTTATCCAATTCTATTCTTTTCAATTTAATCAGGTTCTATGGAATCTAATTCTTATTCTGTCCCGGCGAAAAATTACGAAAAACTAGAGGGTTTTCGATATCCCGGTGAAAGCCCCCAGAATTGTAGAGGATCGTATGCTGACCCTATGAGTTGACGAATTACTGTTATGCGTTTCTAATTAAAAGCAGGACATAACTCAATGATGAGTCGAAGTTACACACACACACATTTAATAAATCTTCTATTTACAAAGTTATACTAGAAGTCTTTTACACCACTTAGGTACGTTAACAAAATATCATCCACACAGGATTCACTTCTTTAGAAGAAACAATAAAACAAGCCACCTAGGCATGCACGAAAAGTTCCATCATCGTTCAATATCTCCGAACGTCTCTCTCCGTCAACTTCACTCTAACTAACGGCTCGCTTCTTCCGAATTCGCCAGCCAACGAAAAACAAAACACCACGTGACCTTCCACGTCAGGGGGGGTCTCGAAGGAAGGGGTGAATGATCTCTTAGCCCCTTTCAGCAGCTGCGCTCTTATGGAAACTTCGGGTTCTACATATATATATATATATTGTTGCGGAATTACTCTGCTACTCCTGGGGTTCGTCGTTCTAAAGTCCAGTTGGTGTAAAAAGTTCAAGTAAAAAGTCACTTGTCAGGATGGAACACAAACTTTATTTCTTCTAGAACTTCGTAGAACAATCAGCTGCACACAATTCACAAGCACAATCTAGCAGTAACGTGCTTTTAACAATCCGCTTGGATCAGAAGCTCTCACAAATGCTGTATTTCTCACACAAAATAAGTCACTTTTACAGGCAAAAATTCCGTGGAAATATTCAAGGGATATAGTACACTATCCCTTAAGACACAGCAATGAAGAATTTACACACAGCACTTTAAAAACAGCTTCACAAAGCAAGCTAAAACACAGCTTCTATAGCACTATCAGTTCACACAAAACAAGCGTACTCAGAGCTCTTCACACATTGAATGTTCAACTCGCAACTGACTGGCTTCGGGGCGATGCCCGCTTCTATAAATAGCCGACGCAGGAGGTACAAGAGGTTTCCAGAAAAGTCAATTTCTCGAGGGTTCTACATAAAGCGTGAATTTTGATTACGTCATAGAAGAGAAATGTTAGGTTATTATGCGTTTTTAATGCAGGAAAAACAACTTCCAGGCCCCATTGGGAAAATCGCGCCAAATGACCAAAAAGTCGCCAAGCTTGGCGACTTTTGGCGAAATATCGCCAAATTTGGCGCCAAAAATAAGTCCTCAAAAGTGAAGAGATCTAAGCTCTAGGACTAATATTTCTCGAGATTTCTAGAAGCCCATAGAAAAACATATGGGAAAGCGAAACCTCCGTATCTCCGGTTCTAATTGGCCGATTTTGATGCAACAAAAAGCAAAATTTATCTATTTGAAGCGTAGAATACGAATTTTAAACCATTCTAAGCCCCAGAGCAGCGGGTTGCCCCGAAAATTCGTAACATTGCCCCCTTCCCAAGGACTGCACGTCCCGGGCAGTACAATCCCTAGTTAGGAGGTCACACAGGTACCTACACTGTATAACACTTAACAAGATCTTAACAACATAATTCAAGCAAGTAATCAATAGCACAATAAGCAAATACACATTAATAAATAAATAATCATCATAATAAATAATTACACTGTAATAAGTAATCAATGTAATAACAAATACACATTAATAAAATCCAATATATTACAAATATGTACACTAAACATGGCGTAAGTGGTGAGAGAAAGAGAGTTGAAGAAAGAGGAAGAGAAGAGAAAGACAGGAAAGGAATGAGAGGTGAAAGAAAAGAGGAATTACGCCATAGTGACCATAGTCTGAGCTAATTACAACCGCGGTAGATGGCTAGCCGATCGTAATGTACAACTCTTGGCTTCGAGTTTGGTGACTTACGAATCCGTACGATGACGTCATTCAGCCGGTTTAGGACTGTGTAAGGACCGTCCCACGGCGATTGCAGCTTGGGAGACAGGCCTTTCCGTCGAGTAGGATTCCATAGCCAAACTTTGTCACCTGCGTTGAACTCGTGTCCCGTAGCCTTCGTGTCGTAGCGAGTCTTCATCTTTTCCGTGTTCAGGTTGATCCGCTCCCGAGCAAAATGATGCACATCTTCAAACCGTGCCCGAAGGTTTTCCACGTACTCCTCTGGCGATGAAGGCGCATCTGGAGGGCGGCCGAACACTAGATCGGCGGGAAGACGAAGATCTCTGCCGAACAGCATCTGGGAAGGTGTGAAGCCGGTAGTCTCGTGGACGGCACTCCTATAGGCCAGCAGGAAGAGGGGGAGTTTCTTGTCCCAGTCCTCTTGATTCCTAGATACCAGGAGCGAGAGGTTGTTCAAAATTGTACGATTGAACCTCTCCACCATGCCGTCGGATTGTGGGTGTAAAGGCGTAGTCTGGGTTTTGTCCATTCCGAGAAGTTGGCATAGTCCTTTAAAGACTGCAGAGGTAAAGTTCGTTCCTTGGTCGGAATGAAGTTGCAGAGGGGTTCCATATCTGGAAATCCATTCTTGCACCAGTACCTCTGCTACGGTCGTAGCTTCTTGATCGGGAATAGGAAACGCTTCGGGCCATTTAGAGAAGTAGTCAATGACAACTAGGATGTATTTGTTGCCATCCGAAGTTCGCGGAAGAGGTCCCAGGATGTCGAGTGCAATCCTCTCAAAAGGCGCTCCTACATTATAACGATGTAGTCTTCCACGGCTTCGTTTCTTCGGGCCTTTACGGGCGGCACAGGCGTCACAAGCTTGACACCACTTTTCGACGTCGCCTCGAGCCCTAACCCAGTAGAAGCGCTCGCGAACTTTCTGCAGGGTCTTCATTACGCCAAAATGGCCTCCAGTTAAGCCATTATGCAGCTCTTCTAGAACCTTCGGAATCCTCGAGCGAGGGAGTACTAACTGCCATCGGAGCATCTTGCCGTCGTCCGACTCCCATTTACGATACAGGACTCCATTCCTCAGGCGAAGCGAATCCCATAAAGCCCAGTACTGTTTTGTTGCCGGACTGTAAGATGATATTTCTTGCCAACTGGGCTTAGCGCTGGATTTTTCCATAAATTCCACAATAGGTTTGATGTCGCTGTCTGCTAATTGGTCCGCCCGAACATTTTCGTCACTCCAGGGATCTTGGGATGGTGTCGATGATGTAACTTGGCGGACAACGGGATGTTTCAGATGGTAATTTTTCTCTGCCCTGGAGCAATAGCGACAACTGTCTATGCAGGGCCTTCTCGACAAAGCATCTGCATTTCCATGAGATGCCCTTTCCGATGACGTATCTCGATGTCATATTCTTGTAATCGCTGTATCCACCTGGCTATTTGGCCCTCTGGATTCTTGAAATTTAGAAGCCAGGTTAAAGAGGCATGGTCCGTTCGGAGCAGGAACTTTCGGCCGTACAGGTAATGATGGAAGTGCTCCACGGCTTTAATGATAGCAAGAAGTTCCTTTCTCGTAACACAATAGTTACGTTCTGCCTTTGAAAGGCATTTGCTCCAGTAAGCAATGACGTGTTCTTGGCCATCTATCTCCTGGGACAAAACTGCTCCAACACTCTCCTTACTTGCGTCTGTGTCCAGGATAAATGGCTTGTCAGGGTGAGGATACGACAGGATCGGCGAAGATGTTAAAGCCGTCTTCAGTTCGTTGAATGCGTCCTCACATTCCTCAGTCCATAGAAATTTCTGTCCAGTCTCGGTCAATTTGTGAAGAGGTCTTGCAATTTGAGAAAAGCCCTTCACGAATTTTCGATAGTAAGTACACAGACCGAGAAAACTTCTTAAGTCGTGGATATTCTCGGGACGACTCCAGTTCTGGACTGCGGACGTCTTTTCGGGATCGGTTCGGACTCCGTGGGCGGATATTATGTGCCCGAGGTAACGTACTTCCCGACGAAACAAGTTGCACTTCGATGGACTTAGTTTCAAGTTTGCCTCTTTTAATTTCTGCAGTACCTTTCGAATGTTCTCGAGATGCTCTTCGAAAGTCCTTCCGACGATGATGATATCGTCCAAATAAACGAGACATGCTTCGTAGGAAAGTCCTCTCAACACTGTCTCCATTAGACGCTCGAATGTAGCCGGTGCGTTGCAGAGTCCAAAAGGCATAACTTTGAACTGCCACAATCCTTGTCCCGTGGTGAACGCAGTCTTTTCACGGTCATCGGGATGGATTTCTACTTGCCAGTAGCCACTCTTGAGATCCAGAGTGGAGAACCATTCGTTTCCCGATAAAGTGTCCAATGTGTCGTCTATCCTGGGAAGAGGGTAGCTGTCTTTCTTGGTAATGTCATTCAGACGTCTATAGTCAACGCAGAACCGGGTGGAACCATCTTTCTTTCGGACCAAAACAATCGGCGAGGCCCACGGACTAGTCGATGGCTCGATGACGTCATCACGCTGCATCTCCTCTAAAAGTCTGCTCACCTCTTCTTGCTTAGCAAACGGCAGCCGCCTAGGATGTTGCTTGATGGGAGAATGGCTGCTTGTGTCTATTCTATGTTGCGTTAACCTCGTACGGCCAAAGTCACCGGAAGTACGAGAGAAGAGGTCTTCAAATTCAGCTATTACTTTCTCTGCAGCGCTTCTCTGTTCTGCCGTTAACTCCACGTCTTGTAATAATTCCTTCGTCAGGCACTCGGAAGATTTAGCTGTCGTTTGGTTGATGTTCTTATTAATGCAGGTAACAGGAGTGCATGTCGCCAACACTTCATTTTTCTTTATCACCTTCGACTTGTCCGTCACATTTACTACTCTAACTGGAATTTCTGTTCTCGACAAGTCCACAAGTGTTGCTCCCACAAGTACTCCTCTGATGGAATCACTATTGCTTGGGTGTTCGATTAATCCAAAACGGAATTTATTGCTTTCTTTTACTGTTCCAGAAATTATTGAATCAGTTCTGGGAGGTAGAGTGATATCAGTCTGGGCTATTATTTGCTGAACAGGCAAAACAGTTTCATTTCTAATATCGAACGCAGCTATTTCTTCTGAGTCTGAACGAAGCTCATTATTCTTAAAGTCCAAGTTAAATTTGTGCGATTTTAAAAAGTCGAGTCCGAGAATAAAAGAGTCTGTAATATTGGCGACATATACCACATGGTCGTATCTGGCATTTCCAAACGTGATTTCTACTTGCGCTTTTCCGCCCACTTCGATCTTGTCACCTGTCACAGTCTGGAGGGTCAGCGAGGACGGAGTCCAGATAATCTTCAAATTTAATTTCTTGGCCAGATCCGTCCTTATGATGGTTACGTTCGCTCCAGTATCAATCACCATGTGGCATGGGGAACCATTAACGTATCCCTGTACGAAGAGTCCATTACTGCCACCATTCACTGATGAAATCTGCAAGACTTTTAGGTGGGGCTTTTGACTATATGGCAACCTCCGCCCCGCGAGATGGCCACCTCCTAGTTTCCCTCTTTCATGTTCTTAGATTTCTCTTGCTGGTCATAAGACTTTCGACCACAATGCTTTTGTACATGCCCTTCGACGCCACACTTCCAGCATTTCACTTTCTTTCGGCCATCTCTCGTTCTATCGGATCTTAATTTTCGCTCTATGAGATCTTCAATTCTCTTCAACCTGTTCTCGACGCCCTCTGTGTCTTTGTCAGCTCTCTCTTGGACCGTGACCGCTCTAAGAGCATGCCGATCTTTTCTCACGGCCCGCTGGGCTGCCTCTAGCTTCATTGCGAACACCAGAGCAGACTTCAAATCCTGATAATCTTCCAACATAAGTGACTTTTGGGTTTCTGGATCACGGATGGCTTCAATAAAATGACGCACCGCCATTTCTTCTCGGACATTATCAAGGTGGTCCATGTAAGCTAGATGACAAAGCCTATCTATGTCCGAAGCCAGCTCTTGAAGGGTCTCGCCAGATCTCTGCATCCTTGACTTAAGTTGGATTCTACTATATTCTTTCTGGCACTTCTCTCCGAATTTCATCTCCAAGGCACTGGCAAGGGCGTCAAAATCTCCTATCTTCGTCGCTCCGATAGTTTGCAATACATTAATTGCATCTCCGCTAAGGGAAGCGGCCAGTTGATTAGCTTTCTCGGACTCGCTCCAACCATTGGCTCTGGCGACGATCGAAAATTGGGTCTTGTAAGCTTCCCAGGGAGTCTTTCCGTCATAGGCAGTAAGTTTCACTGCTGGGCGGTGTGAAGATAACCTGATGTTTTCGGGTAACTTTCCCAGCTTTACGAGAGAGTCCAATTTTTCTTCTAACTTGTGATCGATCTTTTCCTCAATTCTTTCTTCGTATTTCGCTTGACTTTCTTCGAGGAGCGACATTCTCTTCTCCATATTTTCTTGATTTGTCTCTACTCTCTCCAGTCCGGATTTCATTTCTTCTAGCCCGGTTTCTATTTTCCGCTCCAGTCCTGATTTCATCTCGTCGTGTGCGGCTCTTAACTCCTCCAATCATTCTCCTCCATTAACTCCTTCAATCTTCATTTCATTGTGTGCAGCCATTCGTCCAATCCGGTTTTCGTCTCGACTTGTCCGGCTACAATTTTCTTTTCTAAATCGGTCTGTCCGGCTTCAATTTTCTTTTCTAAATCCGCCTTCATCTGTTCTTGTCCGGCTTTCATCTGTTCTTGTGCGGCTTTCATCTGTTCTTGTGCGGCTTTCATCTCGTCTTGTCCGGCTTTCATCTGTTCTTGTCCGGCTTTCATCTCGTCTTGTCCGGCTTTCATTTCTTGCATCATATTCATGAGCTTTTGAAGTTGTTCTTCCATTTTTTGTCTAGTCAAAACCATAAACTGGAAAATTAAAGTCCTTCTTTAGAATCCCGATTCTGACACCAAATGTTGCGGAATTACTCTGCTACTCCTGGGGTTCGTCGTTCTAAAGTCCAGTTGGTGTAAAAAGTTCAAGTAAAAAGTCACTTGTCAGGATGGAACACAAACTTTATTTCTTCTAGAACTTCGTAGAACAATCAGCTGCACACAATTCACAAGCACAATCTAGCAGTAACGTGCTTTTAACAATCCGCTTGGATCAGAAGCTCTCACAAATGCTGTATTTCTCACACAAAATAAGTCACTTTTACAGGCAAAAATTCCGTGGAAATATTCAAGGGATATAGTACACTATCCCTTAAGACACAGCAATGAAGAATTTCCACACAGCACTTTAAAAACAGCTTCACAAAGCAAGCTAAAACACAGCTTCTATAGCACTATCAGTTCACACAAAACAAGCGTACTCAGAGCTCTTCACACATTGAATGTTCAACTCGCAACTGACTGGCTTCGGGGCGATGCCCGCTTCTATAAATAGCCGACGCAGGAGGTACAAGAGGTTTCCAGAAAAGTCAATTTCTCGAGGGTTCTACATAAAGCGTGAATTTTGATTACGTCATAGAAGAGAAATGTTAGGTTATTATGCGTTTTTAATGCAGGAAAAACAACTTCCAGGTCCCATTGGGAAAATCGCGCCAAATGACCAAAAAGTCGCCAAGCTTGGCGACTTTTGGCGAAATATCGCCAAATTTGGCGCCAAAAATAAGTCCTCAAAAGTGAAGAGATCTAAGCTCTAGGACTAATATTTCTCGAGATTTCTAGAAGCCCATAGAAAAACATATGGGAAAGCGAAACCTCCGTATCTCCGGTTCTAATTGGCCGATTTTGATGCAACAAAAAGCAAAATTTATCTATTTGAAGCGTAGAATACGAATTTTAAACCATTCTAAGCCCCAGAGCAGCGGGTTGCCCCGAAAATTCGTAACAATATATATATATATATATTCTAATATATAAAATTCTCCTGTCACAGTGTTAGTCACCTAACTCCTCCGAAACCACTCGACCAATTTTAATGAAATTTTCTATGTATATTCGTTAGGTCTGAGAATAGGTTTTTAACTATGTCTCATACCCCTAAGTCATAAGTGCGGTCCACCCCAAAATGTTTAGCCCCAGAGTGCTATTCATTTCAATCAGGATTTCTGTATAGACATTAGCGTGTCGAGTCACTTTTCAAATGTGTTTGCCAGATAATGTGGAGAGGGGGGGGGCGTTAGTAAAATGTTGAAAGTCGCATAAGGTTTGCAATTTTTGATAATTGATCGCTAAATGTGGTGCCAAAACGTGACAATTTATTATAAATATGTTTCGCGTATAGTTAGAAAACGCCTGGCGTATATTATAAAAGAGTGTTATTAGGCGATTTTAATATAGATTTCTATTCCGAAGAAGTGCTCTGTGGAACAAGAAAGGAAAACACGGTACACTCGTGGATTAGGATGCCCATTCCAAACAGCATTTAAAATGTCTTTGCGGTATAGTTGGAATATGCCTACAGGAAGAATATGCCTGGCGAAGATTGTAAAACAGTTTCAGTAGGCGATTTTAAGATAGATTTCGATTCCAAAGATGTGTTTTATGGTACAAGAAAGAGTTGATTCCTATTTTAACGCCCCCAATCTCGCCAACCTAAAAAATCCCGTACTTTGGCGAGATTTGCAGTCATGGGTCTCTGGGAGTTATGCACAAGTTTCAACGATACTTACGTATTATCCCGGCGGTCCGCCAAGACAAGCAATTTTTCACCAAGATAAATGCCGGGCACATGAAATTGTTGATGGTTTGGAATACGATTGGCAACGTATTTAAAATCTACGAAAAAGTAGTTTGGCGGAAGTGACCGCCGCAGAGCCTGATTATGACCAACAGGGGCCCCGGGCATTGGCGAATTTGGGGGCCCCCATCTATGAAATTTGTTTTATTTTTCATAAAATTTTGATGTAAAAAAGAACATTTCAGAACAACATTTGATTTTGGGGGCCCTTTCGAGCCGGGGGCCCTGGGCAAAGTCCCGATTTGCCCATGCGATAATAAGGGTCTGGACCGCCGGGATAATACGTAAGTACTGTTTCAACGCACCCAAAAGAACTAGGTGATAACTAAAGTAAACAAACTAGCGATAAACGCGCCAGTTAAGGAATTTGAAGACATTTAATTATTAAAGCTACATTAATTGGTAATCCAAAATAAATAAAAATGTAACGGCATGCTGTACTTACATGTTGTTCCAAATCGCCATTTTAATTCTAAATTACGATTTCTACATAAATGCAAAAAATCGTCATTGTAACTGCATATGTTTAATCATCGCCTCCTTGGCGAGAGTCGAGGCGTTAAAGTAGGAAACAATATATAAAACGGTGAAGTATATAGTTGTGATATACTTGACGAAGATTGTAAAATAGTTTTAGTAGGCGATTTTAAGATAGATTTCGATTCCAAAGATGGGTTTTATAAAATAAGGAAGAAAAATACAGCACAGTCATGAACAATGATATTACTTTCCAACTTAATGGAACGAGGACGAAAAATAGGGACGACGCATAAATTATGATACGATTTTAATATATAGCACTATAGTGCGTATTTAAAATCTGAAAGTGTTTCAGATTTTCATCCTTTTTCTGGGGGGGGGGGAGGGGGGGGCAAAATTTTTCATGGAATGACTATCAATAAGTCTCAAGGCCAAACTATGTCTGTTTGTGGATTAGATTTGAGCACGTCATGTTTTTCACACGGACAGTTATACATGGCATGCTCTCGAGTGGGCAAACCATACAGTGGGCATCCAGTTTGTGTTATCTAAAGATGGGATAAAAAAAATATTGTATACTCTATTGCGTTAATTGATTGATATTATTTTTTAGTAAAATTATTGTAATTAGCTATATATATAAATTTAAAGAATAAATTACAATGAATTAAAAATATATGTTTGGTATTGTGTTATTTTTATATTCCAGCATCGTTCGCAGCGCTTCATGCCTCTTCCACTCATATACCGCATCCTCACAAACTTACAATAAGTTAGTCATTTCTTTCTACTAAAATAATCCTAGGAATAATTTATATGGCAAAACAACGTTTGCCGGGTCAGCTAGTATATATATATATACATCCCAGACAGCACAGCAAACTTGCAGCAAGCTTGATTTATCAAGTCAATAAGCTTGAATTAAGCTTGAAAATTCCAGTCGTGTAAGCTTGATGCAAGCTTGAATCAGGTGTTCTAGTTTACACTTACCCAGCTTGCATTAAGCTTTACATATCAAGCTTGACATTTCAAGCTTAAAAATTTTTCCCAAAAAAAAAAAATTCTAAATACACGGGGCGAACGCGCCCCACATACTTTATTTTTCCGCGCATTTGCCCCCTTTTATGCTGTAATTTTAAGTTATTTTAATCTGTTTCCATCGAGTGTCCGTGGCTAGAATAGAACATGGGACCTTTCGATTAGTAGCCGAGCGCGTTATCCATTCAGCCACCAGAGCCTTGTGCAGCTATGACTAAAGTTTGAAGTGAATTATTAAGCGGTTTTCTGGCCAGATTGATAAGTGGGCGATATGTTATTATTATTATTTTTTTTTTCCATGGGATGCATCAAAATTAAAATAATTTTATGTGTGATTTAGAGACTCTACTAATAGGGAAATAAACATAATATAAACTTAAGAGCAACACATGTTTTAAAACTTTCGCAACACTCATGAGCAATACTGCCGCTGGCCAAAATGAGACAAACGACTGATTTTGAAATCACTTTCGTAGTATAATTGTATTTTATTTTGAAGAATTTCCATATTTAGAAATATAGAAGGGGTTTACTTTCTTAACACAAATTTTGTGTTAAGTATTCTGAAATCAAAGAAACAGATAGTTAAACGTTACTTCGAAATGCTATATCACAGTTGCTAACATAACATGTATGGAATACAAACACTTTAGTCATTTTTGTAAATATTTCTTATAATAACAAATAATTGAAAAATTTTGCTATTTTTTAACGCTAAAAATTCTCTTTACAAATGTGATTAGTTATTTTCCTACATATAATGGTATGCTATATCGATATAGAGCATTTCGAAGAATTAAAAATAAGTTTAAATTAATTTATACAAATGTAAATTTGAATTATTTTCATTGTTCATACTTTATAATTAAAAAAATTATTTAACTTCTGAATTTTTTTTTATCCTTTGTAATTTTATTTTAAAATTACAAAAGTGTAAGATGTAAGATTTTTGGGCCCTAAAATCTGTAGGCCCTGGGCAGTTGCCCCGTTTGCCCTGCCGGTAATATGGCACTGGTAATAAAAAACCCATCCCCGTTAAAACACATCTTTTACGAACTTTCAACAAATTTGAGGACGCTAGACAATTAATGTCCATTCTCTTTCACAGATGGCGCCATGACCGTACTTTGCAAGTCAAAATCCAGCTTAAGCCAACCTTGCATTGCCAAGCCAAATCTTAACCTTGATTTAAGCTGTCTGATTATGTGCTGTCTGGGATACTAGCTGAAGTACCCGTTCTTCGCACGGGAATGAATGGACTTTTTGATATTACGATTTGTGGTGATTACTATTCATTGTAATAAACAGATATAGCAAAATGGATATCGTGTTATATTGTGCCCAATAATCATGCATACCGAATTGCAAGGCAATCGTTTGTACGGTGCAGAAGGCCATGCGGCGTAGCGCAATCTAGTGGCGAGTTTTAGGAATACGGATACGGCGAAAATATTCTTCGCATTCAGATATCGATGTATGCGAATTTTCATGACTATCGGCTGGACAGTCCTGAAGTTCATGTGTTGACGCGACATCTAGTGGTAAGTTATAGGAAAATGGATAGCGCCAAACTCTTCTCTGTGTTCAAATATCTATGTATACCTATTTTCATATCGATTATTTGCACAGTCAAGAAATGATACACTGCAGGGCCATCTAGTGGTTAATTAAAGTAATGATTTGCTACAGCGCCGTCAAGTGGCGAGTTATAGGAAAATGGATAACGCCAAAATATTATCATTGTTCAAATAGCTATGTATACTGATTTTCATAGCGACCGTGTTCAAATATCTATGTATACCAATTTTCATAACGATCATTTGCACAGTCAAGAAGTGATACACTGCAGGGCCATCTAGTGGTTAATTAAAGTAATGATTTGCTACAGCGCCGTCAAGTGGCGAGTTATAGCAAAATGGATAACGCCAAAATATTCTCATTGTTCTAATAGCTATGTATACTGATTTTCATAGCGACCGTTTGAATGGTCAAGAATTTGGCCTGCTGCAGCGTCATCTAGTGGCGACTTAAAATAATGCATTGCAGTGTCATCTAGTGGTGAGTAACATCAAACGGAACGCAGTTAGAATATATTCTTCGTGCTCAGATGTGTAAGTATAAAAAATTTTTGCCGATCGGTCGAACGGTATAGAAGTTGATGCTTTTCAGCGCCATTTAGCGGCAAGTTACAGCAAAATGGATAGTGAAAAATATTCTCCGTGTTCTAATATTCGCGTGTACCAAATTTCATCGAAATCAGTTGGACGATATTCGCATAGCAAACGGCTAAACGGAATAGAATTCGACGTTCTGCTGCGGCACCAAGTGGAAAGTTAAGGAAAACGGATAGCATAAAAACCTTCTCCACTTAGGTGAACCAAATTTCATGGTGCAACGGAACTCAACGATGCTGGAGTTTTTCAACCTCATAAACACATACCAACATTCATTTTTATCTATAACCAGTGTTATTATATATACCAGTCTCAAATAAAATCCAGTTTCAAATCTAATCCTCGCCAAAGTGCCAACATACTACATACACCATTTTGCAAGAGTTTTTTCAGGGAATCATTCGAAGCATTGACTTAGCAGCAATCAATATGGGAAATGGTTTGACCGCCAAAGAGTAAAGCACGCATTTATTTGAAAAGTGGAATCCCTTAATACAGCCGAATTTTTTAAAATTATCAACTATAATGTGTTTTATTCATCGTTACTCCGATGTACTAAATGAGAAGATTTCAATTTTCTGAAATTTGGCGGAATTCCCCCAACTTAAATCAATGTACTCAATTGGCGAGAATTCTGAAGTTAGATCGCTTGAAATCCCTTAATAACTGCATTATTTCTTCACGGATCATTAAAATTTAACGCTGTATTCTAATAAAACCTTTGCACTTGTTTTCAAAAATCTATTTCCTTAAGCTCTCAATAAATTGCGCCAAGCCGAAAACTATGCAAACCGCTAGAACTCACTTACTCAAAATCGATATTTCAGCCACTTTATTTTTTCACCAAACTAAAAAATTTTACACATTAGCCTCGGAAATCTTCAATTCTTATTGTTTTGTGTATAAAACATTTCATTCCTGCTCTGATTTCCCATGCACACGATATTATATTTTAAAGAAAAATAACCTTACGAATATAAACTAACAAAATAAAAAATCATTATTATTCTTTTATTTTTACTTTGAGAATTTAAAACATTTTATTCGGCAAAATCGCCACACATGGCAACCACGATCCTTATTTCACACTTTTTTCACTACAGGGGTTACAATTACGGAAAGCTTTTTGCGTGGAGAGCATAAAAAATCTCTTAAATTCCGGGAACGGGTGGACTTTCAAAGTTTTAAAGTGGACTACGATTTATTTTATATTATTTTACATATCTGTGCTAAATTTCAGGCCGATAGATCCATTTTTGTGGATTTGTATACGAATCAAATCCACAAACAAACAAACAGAATTTCACTGGATAGTTTATCTACAGGACTGCCCAAAACATTCGAAATACATTACACTCAATGGGCCGAAATTCATTAAACTGGCATATCTCAAAAACTGTTAGGCGTTGAATGTTGAAACTTTATATTTAAGATTATTGTAACATCTAGTTGTGCACCTCCCCTTTCGGTTCCATTCGACTGAATAGTTTATCTACAGGACCGCCCAAAAGATTCGAAATACATTACGCTCTATGGGCCGAAATTCATCAAAGCGTTTTTTAGAGGTATTGGACTATTTCAAACGACTCAGAAGTGATATATGCTGTAAAGAGTTAGAAAATGAATTTCTCTATTAAAAAAAGTGTCTTTATCATTTATAGTTCTGCTACAGGAACACTCAAAAGATTTCCAATACATTACGGTCAATAGCAATTTTAGGGGCATTCATCCATTTCAAGCACAATACCGTCCTACCACATAAGTTAGGTAATGGTCCGACCACGGTCACGTGCCTCCCTCAAGAACTATGCCAAAAGTCGCCAAGCTTGGCGACTTTTGGTGTACGTGTGTGCATATTTAACTCTCAAATCTCAAAAACTATTATGAAATTTCATATATAAGAATGTTGTAACATCTAGTTGTGCATCTCGATTTTTGGTTCCAATCTACTGGAGAGTTTATTTACAGGACCACCGAAAAGAATTTCAGTACCTTAATGTCTATGGACATCTTCATTATAACACAACTGTAGACAGTCATTGTTTGGTACATGCCCAAAATCTCGCCGTCTGTCCTCGACCTTGGCGAGTTTTGGCGAAATATCGCCAAATTTGGCGATAATCTGTCATTGTTTGGTTTATGCTTAAAATCTCGCCAAATGTCGTCGACATTGACGAGTTTCGCCGAAATATCGCCAAATTTGGCGCCAAAAATTATTTCCTATTTTGTATAACTCTAAAACTTTAACCCGTAGATTTTTTTAACTTTGTATTTAGAACTATTGTAATATCTAACTGTTTTCAATATCTTTTTTGACAGCAATCGACTGAGAATTTATTTACATGGTGAGCCAAATGACTTTGAATACATTGAGGTGTATAGATGCATTCAATTCATTGAAGGTCTGTGCTCACTGACTACTTTGGCTATCCCCAAAATCTCGCTGACTATCTCAAGTTTGTCGGCTTTTGGTGAAATATCGCCAAATAAAGTGTCAGAAGGAAATCTTTCAAATTGAACTCAGCTTGGCGATATCGAAATATTTGGCTAGAAATTGCTAAACCTTACTATTATTGATATTTTATCTCTTTCAAACAAATAAATTTAGAGGAAGTGCGTCGAAAATATTTTTGATCTAATGGACGTGCAAGGAAGTCATGTGTTGGACACATCAGATTTTTATTTATAAGATATACAGAGAGAGAGAAAGAGAAATAGACATAAATTAAATAAAAATTAATATAAAGTCTCAAACCAGTGAATGATCGAACACTACTTGCTGCGACTTCAATTGACCATGTATAAAAATTTGCTGCCTTAGTAACATTATAACTTTTTTCAAATGTTTGTCCTTGAGACTTATTTATTGTCATCGCAAATGCAGGTAATTGGAAATTGGTTTCTTTTGAGAGCTAAATGGGGGGTAAAATAGCTCCGAAATATGTTGTACGTGGGACATATTCCGAATTATTCAAATTATTTGGAATCAAAATTTTCCTACGGCGTGCGATTCCAGTAAAATTTGACAATCAATCGCATTACGATGCATAAACTTGATGCTCATTCTTGTTCCATTGTTTGATGCTTCCTTTGTATTTAAGTTTCTCATCAGTAAAACTATGCAATTAACTTTCAACACTAACATATGTGGTGGCAAGCTACCGTAATTTACGGTTCGCCGGGCGTAAATCCCTCCAACAATTTCTTCTTGGCGATCTTAAAAGACAACTTCTAGAACATCACTGTTCCCCAAAAGAAAGCCGAAAAATTTGTGTATTTATTGGATTAATCGTTTGTTCCAAAATATGGAAATGGGAAAAATATATGGAATTAAATTAAAATTTCCAAAATATGGAAATGCGGATGAAAGAACTCGGTACTGGAATCTGGAAATGATGCTCCATGATTCTCGTTACGTTTGTTCGCAGTTGGCGAAGTTTCAATTATTCGGCGTTTTATCTGCTGACCGAAAATTACCCACACCATTAACAGTCCAAGAATTCAAAAATTCTGCTGAATAATTATTGATTTTACTGTCATCATGGCAAATTATTTTACCGTAGCTACGATATGTTCTCATTTCACCATGCATTCGATTAAGTATATCAGTATTAATAAAAGCACAGTCATGATTTTTAAGTACTAAAATAACTGACTTCTATATGTTATCCGAGAGTATCTTTTTTCGGAAAAATTTCCATTCTCGTCATTAATAATATAACATTATTTTCATCTCCTATTGATTGCTGACTTATTTCAATAATATTTTCACTAAACTGGCGAATAATTTCATTTTTAAAAATTTTGTTGGCATACTATAACCCCAGGGGCGTAGCCAGAAATTTTTCATGGGGGGGTGGGGGGGTTACGACTACTACAACTCATATACAGTGGAACCTGCCTAATGTGAACACCCTCGGGAACGACAAAACTGGTCACCTTATAAAGGTGGTCACTTTACAAAGGTAGCACTTTAATAAATTTGTTTATGCTGAAAATTCAAACAACACTTGCACAAACACTCTACAGTTTATTTATAACAAGATCTCAAAATCAATAAATATCCATGAACAAAAAAGAGGAATGTAGGGAGTAAAATACTGAAACATTAATATGCACAGTGCATACAAATTGTGTGCGACTTCCTTATACTTACGTTTCAATATGTATTTTAATACTTCTTGGTCACAATAAATAATAAAAAATAATAAATATGAATAAAAAACATAAATTTCCATTTTGCAGCTTGACATATTACTAAAGTACAGTTTGAATGTTTGGGTTGTTTTCAAGGTTTCACAAATATAGTTCATGATACAATTTTCACTAGTGTACATACAGAACACATTGTTTAGATAACAGACTGTGCTGTAACAGCAAAGTTCTAAAAGGGCTGGTCGCCAAATAAATTGCCAGGTTGAAAAAATGAAAAGAAATGTTAGGCTTTATACATGTTTGGCAAAATTTAAATGTGACTCGCCACAGGGGTGATCAGAATATAGTTTTTGCAGCATAGCCAAAATTATTGTAATCCTGTGTGAAAGGAAGAAAATTAAATACATTCACAGACTACAGACGCCTACAAAATGCATTACAAAGGCTAAAAACAAAGTAAATTAAGAAACAGTTAAATGGTATTATTGACAGATGGGGGATTTAAAATGGCAAGAGTATTATTACATTTAGAATAGGTGAAGGGGAATAAGAAGTACTCATAAATGTGTGATTAACTTTATTAAATATCTCGTGTATCAAAAGTAATTCTAAATATGTGATTAACTGCAGATCACACACCTCTTAACGGAAACCACGCTGAATCAACTTTAGCATCAACAGAAATATAAAAGTATCTAGACTATAACAAGTTTTCCTTTTTAATTTATTTATCTAATTTATTTTTTGTTTTATTTATTCATCAATTGAGAACAAGTGTTACAGAAGAGAGAATCAGTGTTGGGATCAAATCTTGCGTTAAACAACTGAAAAGGGATATAGCATTCTATATTATCTGATTGTGTTTTATATTTAAGATGCAGTTTATAGTGGAAAGTGGTCACATTTGAGAGGTTAAAAAACTTAAATTTGGCAGATTATCTGGTCACTATACAGTTTTCGCAGGTGGTCACTTTACAGGATATTTTCCCCATACATTTTTTATGAGTTACAATGAAATTTCATAAAAGTGTTTCACTTTAGACAGGTGGTCACTTTAGCAGGTTCCACTGTATATGTATACGTGTGTGTGGTAATGTAGCGAATAATATACATTTTGTATGGCAAAAAATTTCTCATGGGGGGGGGTTATGACCCCCCCCTAACCCCCCCCCTTTGGCTACGCCCCTGTATAACCCTATAGTATTGTTGTAACTTCAAATGTTGTTAATTCAAAATTGACACAACAGTGAAATCAACACCCGACTTGTCGCAAAACATTGCGTGCCTATTTACTAATTTTTTACAGTGCATGAACATATTATGCATAAATTTTATCATTCGCGCAACCACCTCCATACAAACTTTTTAAATGTGCCGAATTTTACACTACACCTTCGCGCAATGTGCTGCAAAAGGAGCACAAAGATTTTTCTTCGTGTTTTTTATATAGGTTTAAAAAATTAAAAATAGCATACCACTTTATCTACTGCTTACTAATTAATTTATTTTTATTTCTAAACTAAGAGTTGGATATATTGTTGCAGAAAATCTGCTTAGTTTTCAATTTCGTATCTTAAAAGTCCTATGTATATGGAAAGTTCTAGTAATCAGTCCACTTGACAGGACAACACAAATCTTATTAGTTCCTAAAATTCAACGAACAATCTTCAATACACAATTCACAGAAGTTAACAAGCAATAGCTCGATTTTTAATAATCAGTTTATCGCAGAGGCTTTCTCAGATGTTGTATTTCGCATACAATAAAATCCTTCCACAGTATAAAAACCTCAATGAAATTCTCGAGTAGAACACTCAACTGCTACACAGCATAAAGCAATAAGAATTCAGAATCAGCCTTTAAAAAAGGGCTTCTCAAAACCAATGAGAAAGCGTGGCTTAGACCAGCGGTTCCCAATCGGTTTTAAAAGGTTGGGAGCCGCTAGCTTAGACTACATTTATGCAACGAAACAGAGCTCTGCTATTGCGTAAAACCTGTGAAGGAAAGTAAGCAAACATTACAAGCCCCAATTATAAAATATTGCCATGCCTGAAGACTTTTCGGCGAAATATCACCAAATTTGGCGCCAGAAGTAAGTCCTTAAGAATAAAGTCAACTAACCGATATCGCCAGTATTTGGTAAGAAACGGCCTAATTCTATCTTTCCTATGGTAAACACAGAGGTCCCTATCTCGTGTTCTTGATAAACAACGCAAAATTTAATTTTTTTCACGCGTAGAATGGGAATTTTAGCACTAAATGTAACTCTTGAAGAGCAGATCATCACAAAAACTCGTAACAATATTTTAGTTTTATTCCACACATCCAACCTATATTTCAAAGAATTCTATTGGTTTATACACATAAATTTTTACATGAACGGACATACAAAGAGAAAACCATACAAAACTTACATATAAAAATGTAAAAGCCTTTTCAACACTCTTAAAAGTGTTTAATAAAAAAAAAAAAAAAAAAAAAAAAAAAAAAAAGAAAAGAGAAACTTTGTACTCATATTTAGTTAATTCAGCAAGTTTCATTTCTTTTCGAAACAGTTTCATTCCTTTGTCTTTTTCTTTCTTTCTTTTTTCCCCCCTTCTTTTTAATTTCTGAAGTTCTGTTCGCCACAAATCTGTTTAAATTGCTGTAGTTTCGAAGGTCGTTGCTATGTTGCACACTGCACAGTCCTTGCACAGTTATTGTCATTGATTCAAGAATTCATAACCTACTTTGCTATCAATCAAATAAAGTGAATTACAAAGAGTAATTTTGCAGAAGTATATGGACTGTCAGATCGATAAATAAGAATAGAGAAACATGGTAATTGAAAAATGTGTTTTTCCAGTTCTCTTAAGTCAATCTCACTAGATAATTTTTTTAAATGACATTAAAACCAACATCAATACGTTTTTTCGATTTTTTTTCTAGGTTCTAGTGAAATTTAATTTTAAAGTAAAATGAATATTTTTCCATTCATGGGAACAGCCCCAATTTATTGCTATTCAAATGCTTCATTACACTAATGCACAATTCGATCACAGCATTAAGAACCATTCATACTTGGATGGTGTTGTGCAACCTAACATTTATCAAAGATTAAGCGTTATAGCATAAATATTTCGCCACTGATGTATTTATTGATATGTCGAAAAATATTCCGGTGAAGTCTTAGTTAATAATTTGATAGTAGAAAAAAAATGCTGCCAATGCCTTACTCTCAAATTCTGTACTATTATTGATCGGCTAAACCAAAAATAGACACCGTAGACAAGGATAAATTCATATAATCAATAGATCATAAATATCCAGAACGAAACCTAAACACGAAGTTAATATATCCTTGCACAAATTATTATTTTGTCATTCTGCATGGAATATTTATTCTGTATGGACTATTTTTTTTTTTTTTTCCTCTAAGAGGATTAACTCCGCAGTTTTCTTGGCGTTTCCCTATATCTAATCGATAGGCTTTTGAATCCACAAATGATGCGAAATACTTCTGATTGCTGCGTTTATAGTTAGAATTTTAAACTATTTTACTCCCGTGAACTATTTCGATTGCGCAGTGGCGATTAATTTAGGTTGCTGTGGCAAAGGGTTAAAAGTTTGTAGAAGGCTAATTATTTTTTTATTATTATGGATATGTAGGAAATATTTTGATAGTTAAAGAAATATATTAGTAATAAAGTTATTAAAAGAGTATGATATGAATTCTTACAAATAATATGATAATTATTAAAAACTTTATCTGCATAAGTAATGACAAACTGCCCTTGTTAGGCAGTAATTTTATCCTAAGTCGATTAAGTCCTTAAACCCTTATTAATGAATTTAGTAGGAGAGTAAAACGTGTTTAGATTGAAAAAGAGAGAACTATATTAATTTTTCAGAGTTTAAAAGCTTTAATAGGTTAAATTGCGATATAAAGCTGCATATTATAAAGTAATCTATACGCCATAATTTTACTTAAAAATTGCATACATAACAAACAGTTTACACATTCTTTCAAATTTTGCCTTAACACTTTCACTAAGTTCACGAAGTATCCGGTGTTCCGTGGAACAACAGTCCTTCGGATAGCACTTGCATTAGATGTTTAATAATATTAAACTAAAATTATTATTCTTGAAATTTTAGGCTATTCCTTAAATAAAAATGAACAAGTAAAATCGTCATTCAGTTTGAATAGTGCAATGACATCTTTATTTCTCTCATATTAAGAGGAAAAATTTAGAAATTAGTTTTAATGAAAAAGCATGTTACAGTTCTTTTCTTATAGTTTCTTAAGGTGTTTCCTTTGCAGGTTTTTCGCCGTTTTATGAGAATATCTTCTATCTTTCCCTAAAAAATGACGATTATAACTATATTGTTAGTAAAGCGTTAAAAAAATGTTGCCACTTCAAAAAAATAATAAAAAAGAAGACTGAAAGAAATTTAACCATAAAAAGTGCAAGCCTTCGAAAGAAATCTTTTACTATATTTTACTACTCTTAAGTATGTATCCAGACTTCTTTTTTTTTTTTTTTTTTTTTTTTTTTGGAGAAAAGCGCATTAGAAAGAGAAATTTCTCATGAAGAGGTTTGTTACTGTAATAACCCTCATCTAATTTTGCTTATTAGTTTAAAACGTGCATTCGAATCACGTATATTTACATAGTCACAATAAATAAATTACTAAATAAACAGGTAAATAACTGTATAAAGAATTCATTCTGCTATCGCAAACAAGGAAAAGGAAATCTTAAGTATGTGACAAACATTTAAAAAGAAAAGAAGATTTCTCTAACTCAAGCATAGGATATTATTTGTGGCCGCACGATTGTACAGGCAATGACGTCTGCATATGGAAATAATAGAACAAACTAAAAGAAGAGAAAAGCTGATTTCCTCTTCAATTTGTCATCTGCAGATGTACAAGGAAGTAACCTCGCATGCTGCCTGCTACTTTTAGCTACTAATTGTGCTGGATGTGCAGTAAGTTAGCAGCACTGAATAGCTACCGTTTATGATACAGATTCGACTGTCTGGATAAGGCCGAGGGATAAAGAACCAGTAGAAGGCTTAAAGCTTAAAACTTCATTCAAAAACTTGAGGGGGGGGGATTACGATTATTGATTTTACGATTAGGTAATAGGTAAATAAACTTTTTTTTGTTTCGATTTAATAAGCATTGGGTAGATTATTAATTTAAAATAAAACATCATCACATAGATATGTATTTTTTTACTGCATTAATCAAAGTTAATTTCAAAGAAAACAAGAAATTTAAATAAAGACAAACGCATTGATAATAAATTTAGTTTAGATTATTTAATTTATTTTCTAAACACAACTGTCTTATTTGCACAAATACAACTATAGAACCAATAGTTAAAACCACATGAAATTTTTTTTATACATAGCCCTCAGGGTGTGATCTATTAATAGAATTTTGCGAGCCCCTGTACAATAAGTTACAAAAATTATGTTCACTCTTTCCAGTTGAACATATCCTGACAAACCTCTAAATAATTTTATTAGGTTTATAGTTCAACATCACTAAATGCACGTTAAGCAATAACTGCCCAAAGACTAAGCCAGTAATTTATTGGAACGGAACTCATTTGTATACTCCTGGGGGGAGGGGGAACTTGTCTTTTCCAGTAGGGTAAATGACATATATGTGTATAATGAGTATATATCGATAATATATATATATTTCCTGGCAATCAATTATACATTGATGACACACAAACTCATTGTGCCCATGTGGAACAGTTTATAAACAAAGATATATAAAGCTAAAACTGCCTTAAAGGGAACATATAATTTAAACATTAAATTTTGGGAATCCCATTCTTCTTTTTAAATATGCAACGCTTTTTTTATTCTAATGCGCGCTAGAGAAAAAAAATTTCATTAGAAAAATTTTAGAACTTTTTATTTATTTTTCCGTTAAAAGAATAGTTTTTAATTTATTTAACTTGTTTGTTTATTTTTGTGGGGGCTAATGAAATACTGTAGAAATTCTTTCGTTGATTTCGTAGGGGGACACGGGCCTAAAATTAAGTGTGTAATCATAAACTAAACAATTGCGTCGGAACACTTCGACGTTTGTCGGTATACAGGGTGAGTACAAATGATGAACTCGATTTTTTTTAAATCATATTTACCAAGTTTTTTTGGGGATTTTTCCCACCAATGATCAACAGATGGGGCGTGAGGGTGACGGTGATTTACCCTTAATCACATGGCCACCAAAATCCCCAGACCTAACACCATGTGATTTCTTTTGGTGGGGTTACGTCAAAGACATTGTTTATGTACCACCTGTGACAAAAACACTGCGAGAACTTAACGAATGCATTTGTACAGCATGACGAACCATTGATAGAGTGATACTACAAAATGTCTGGAACGAACTATATATAGATTAGACATGGCGTGTAACAAGGGGGTCACACATCGAAAATTTGTAACTGAAAAAAAACAAAAAAACCTTGGTTTATTTCTCTTTACATTCATGTATCACTTACTGTAATATGTGCAATAGTTTTGAAAATATGATTTTTTAAAATCGGGTCTATCATTTGTACTCACCTGCACACACACACACACACACACACACACATATATATAGATATATATGTATACAGGGTGCCCCAAAACATTGGCTCAGTCTTTTATTCCTTAAATATTGATCATAGACATGTACAATAAATTACAAAGTTACGTAAAAAGAAAAAAAAACAGAAATTTATGGTAATTGATTAAAATTTTCAGGAGATCAAATGTAAATGAATACAAAATTTAAATTTTTATACGTACAAAAAATTTCTCAGTTTGTAAAATGGGGCCCATGCGTTACTTAGGTGATCTACAAAATTTCAGCCTTTCGTCATTAAAAGGCTCAGAGATATGGAAATAAATATATATTGACTTAAACCATTTTTTAATGATTCTTGAAGAGAAAAAAATCCATCGAAAGATTGTGTTTCAGGGCTGTACATAAATCAGAAAGAAAACGATGATTGCACAAATACATAGTATTTTTGCTATTATTGGTAGTCTATAGTCCCTTATCAACTTAGTTTAACAATATCTCTGATCCTTTTTTTAATAATAAAAGGCTGAAATTTCGTACACCAGCTACTTAATGGATGGGGCACATTTTACTAGCAGGGAACTTTTTCGTACGGGGGGCCGTATAAATATTTAAATTTTTGCGTGTATTTTAAATTAAATCTCCGGAAAATTTTAATCGATACCTTAAAATTCTGTAACTTTTTTGACGAAACTATGTAATTTATTGTATTGTATGTCTATGATCTATATTTAGGAATTTAAAACCTAGATCAGTGTTTTGGGGACACCCTGTATAACATTTTTCATTTACTGAAATGTTCAAAGATATAGTGTTTTTCGAACACGGGAAAGAATACCTTACGTATTTATTACTGACATAGTCTAAAAATAGACTGTGTCAAGTAAATATGTAAGTTATTATTTCCTGTGTTCGAAAGAATACCTTACATGGATTATTAGATTTTTGTGGATTGAGTTTTAGGGAAGAAAGGTATAAGTGTGAGTTTTACGAAAAATACTTTCTGTAAAAAGGAGGGGGAGAAGAGAAAAGCATTCTATCTTCATTACGTTCCTGACAGACACGGACAGACAATGAGACACGCCTAAATGTTAAAAATGAAATATTAATGGAGCCTGATATCCGAGTTCACAATACGAGTCGATTGAAATACCAGCATTAGAAAACATTATTGAAGTGGAAAATGGAGAAAGTATGGCACTGTGTCATGAGCAGTTAAGAAGAATTTAAAATAGAGAGAGAGAATTAAGATTGGGGTTGACATGCAAAGTACAGACCAGCACAATAAAGCTTATCTCTTGGGATATAAACTTTAAAAACTATTGTTATTACTTTTTCAAAATTGTAATCAGAGGAGGGGAAGTCATCACAGAACATTTTACAATGATGCATTGCTAACTAGCTTTATTAATTTTGTGGTAGAAATGCTAGCAAGTATGTGTATGCTCTTGATCTAAAGAATTGTGCATACCTATTAACCCTTTAGCGCGCAGTGTTCCCGCTGTGGAAACACCAGAGTCTGACGTTTTGACTGTTGCCAGTCACGAAGAATAGACTTGATTTCTATAAAAATTGTTGCGGCTGACATAGTTCCACGAGAATCTTTTACTTTTTAGCACGTCATTTCCCGTAAAAAAAATTGTCACGATTCTTTTTAACAGCACTGACATCTGCTGAAAAATGGAAGAATGCGAGAACAGCTGGATAAATTGCCCAATGCTGAAAAAAGGACAGCCGTTGCCATTGCTCGACTTAACTACCAGCAAGATGGCGGACGATCGAAACGTTCATCGCGTGCTACAGATCTAGAGACCCCTTTTTTGACGACAGTTGGCTGTGTCACACAGCCAACTGTCGTCAAAAAAGGGGGTCTCTAGATCTGTAGCACGCGATGAACGTTTCGATCGTCCGCCATCTTGCTGGTAGTTAAGTCGAGCAATGGCAACGGCTGTCCTTTTTTCAGCATTGGGAAAGGGTTGGGCCTCAAAGGGTTAATTACGATGCCCAAAATCATCACAGACAACAGCAAACAGCGTCTGTCTGCGATAGGAGTTATCGAATACGAAAGATGCATTTTACGGACATTTGCATTTTTATCTAAATCACCAAATTTGGCATGATTTATCACTTTCGTAAACTACTATGTGCATAGTTGTTTGCGACCTCTTTATCCGCGAGCTACTTCTCGTTATCCCCTATATATTTTAAGATTAAAACGACAAAACGGATTTGCCGAAGACCGGAGTAACAACAGGTTATGAAACGCCATGTCTTTGTAGATTATCTTTGGGGGGATTATGCACTCCGTTTACTTCAGACAAACTGAAGGAATGGGTACTACGAAAAGCCATTTGTGTTATCTGAAAGGGATATGTTATTGGAAAACTGATAAAGAAATTTATAAACATATTCCCCTATCAGAACCATATCTGTGTTTTTGTGAAAGAAGATGGGTGATTAAGATCAGCTTTTTTGGATGGCAGTGGCACCACACTTTCTGCTTCAATATATTTCTTAAATGTGTTTCTTAGTTTCACGATCTGTGTTACAAATCTGAGATTAGGAAGCTATGCTTTCAGAAAGAGTTACTGAAGATAAATCAGTTGTTTACAGGATATTTTTTTTTCAACTTATAACACTGCAAAGCAGGGATGTAGCGAGAAAAAAAAAAATTCAGGAGTGCCAAAAAAGATGAAAACAGCAAAATTTCTCACAAAAAATGCTTGATTTATTGACATCCATTCAACAAAACTCCAAAATTTCGTGGGGTGTCTAAGCTCCCATGGCCCAACTCCTGGCAACGTCCCTGTTGCAAAGGTTATTATTTGGGTTATATATTTGTTTGTTTTCGTTTAAAAAATGATAAAATATTTAAAGAATTAAAAAAAATTAGTTGAAACGGTTTGGAGCAACATCACATTTATTAACATACTCATCATTATGCAAATCATTTATCTTTCACATATTCTGACCACGTAACAAAATATTTCTGAGAACATTCGGAAAGTATCATTGCATGTTTTGATAATAAATAAGTGTGTCAATCGATTAAAAATAATTAAAAATATTTGATCGGTTGCTATAAAAAAGTCAATTAAGAGGTTAAGCGAGTTAATCAGAATAGCTAATCAAAAATTTAATTTGTCTCCGAGAATGTGAACTTCTCTCAAATTAACTATGCACACGGAGAAAACTGTTTTCTTTAATTGAACAAAATTTTATTAATTCAGAAAATATTTGGTTGCCGCTATTTCAACCGAATAATTTTGTTGGTTTGAACGTAATTATTGTTAAATTAACAAAATATTTAGTTGAATTAACAAAAAATTTGTTGATCCAACAAAAACATTTCTTTGAAATAGAGCCAACCAAAATTTTGTTGAACCAAAAAAAAAAAAAAAAAAATAAAGAAAAGAAAAGAAAAAATTCCGAGCACAAACACCATAGTAAAAAACAATAAGTTTCATAGCAGTAATATGGGGAGAGAGAAGATTCAATGAGAGCTGTTTCCATTTTATTATTAAACTTTATTTCGAAAAATTGGGTAAGTAAATAAAAACAAAGGGGAGAGGGACTAAAAATTAAGTTTTGGTTTTCATTTTACTATGAACGGATCAGAAGTTCCAATAGTATTGTATAATCTTCTTTGGAGATCACAGCTTAAAAAAAAAAAAAACCTCTTTTTCCTTTTAAAAGTGAGCCTAGACTCATCACTAGAATAAATTTTCATAGATATACGGCTTCCTAACAATTTTTAGCCGCGAAACCTGATCACTTGAGTGATTCTAATGTTAAAATATCAATTCATTCTTTTTTTGTTTAATTAATTGTTATCAGGCACGCTTGTTAATGCCACGCATTTATTCACAATTATCGCCGTACACTGCCCAAAGTTTTTTGTTTTTTTTTTTATTTTTCCTTGCCTTTATTCACTAGTATTGAACCTCAATTCCACAAAATATTTTAACATGACCAAGTAGGATGTTGACATTTCAATTTTTATACATAATAATTAAAAAAAATCATCCCTTGTCCAAGAAGTTGACATCAGAAATTTATCTATGATTGCTGGTATTAGCAAAAATCGAAGAAAGTCGCAAAAATATCTGGGCACAAATGAGTTAAATGAAAATTTTGTCATACAAAGTTAGGACATTTTCCACCATTCAGTGCTTCTCCGATGACTATGGCCACCATATCATGAATAAACTTTGTAGTCAAAGCATACAATCCGATCGCAATGTCATGCATCAATCCCCACTCTGTAATCAAAACATACCACTGAGATTAAAATAGATTTTATCTAACGTAAACTGAGTCTACAAAGAATTTTCAATATTGATTTAGTAGTTTGAAGTGCTGCTTTTCCAGCTTTCTTTTTTCTGTCAAGATAACACCTTCGGGAGCTTCATTCAGACTGAACCAGAATATCTTTCTTTGGTCGTCTAGAATTCTCATTTATTTTAACTCCCTTTGTTTATTCACCTGCATCTGATTTTTGGCGATTTCAACTCTTATATACGATTTAAAAACTGGCATATTACTATAGTCATATACACTACTGGCTAAATTATTTGAATAATTTGTTGGTGAGAGAGATGTCACTTGGTACTTCCAATATTTCAATTTCAGCGACGCACTTTATATTGGTCAAGTACACACATTGACGATCATTTCATTGTTTGTGTGTGTGTGGGGGGGCAAGTCAGGGGTCCTGGCCCAGAAAAATATTATGTTTTAGTGTTAAAACACTGGGCGCCCATGGGTACACAGCTTTTAGGAATGTTTTGGTACTTTTAAAATGGCTCTCCCCCACCAATACGCGGATTCATTTATTTTGTGGAATTTTAATAAAATAAGAAAATGTTTCAAGATTTTTCTCTCACGCAGAAAAAAATCCGTTATAGCTAATGAGCAATAACTCATTGAGACAAATCTGCCACATGAATCGGAAACCCTACAGTATGACAAGAATTATATTGAATCAAATCATTAATACAGGCAAAAGAAGGGTCCAAGCAAATACTAAAATGATCATGTAACACAGAAATGTTAATAGAACTTTTTTTTTTGCCTCTATGTCAATCATAGAAATGGACGCGAGACGTAAAATATGCCTGTCTCGTTTCGCAAAACAGCTTCAAAGCTTTGTCTCGTCTCGCAAAATCTGTATTGCAATGATAAAAACGTCTCTCTTCTCGCAAAAGCGCTGTAAATCTCTGTCACATCTCGTCTCACATCCATCCCTAGTCAATAAATAACTAAAGCAATTTACTATAATAATATGGGCAATGCTGTATATTTACAGAAGAGCTTAATTCCTGGCTTTTGATATCCGAACTACTTGCTGAAAAGAGCACTGTTTTAGTAATGCATGTGGTACTTTAAATATTCTAACAAACAAACAAAAAAAAAATCCGAAGTACCTACAGATTTTAAATAGGCACTAAAGTGCTATACATATTAAAAGCATATCATAATTTATGCATCGTCCCTAGTTTTCTTTTTTGTTTCATACAACCCTCTTTGGAATCGAAATCTATATTAAAATCGCCTACTAAAGCATTTTACAATCTTCACCTAGTATATTACAACTATACTTCACCGTTTTTAATAGTGTTTCGAATCTGCATCATAATCCACGAGTGTGCCGCGTTTGTCTTTCTTGTGTTGATTCCTACTCTCACCTAGGTGGCGATAGTTAAACATATTCAGTTACCCTGACGATTTTTTGTATTTATGTGGCGACCGTAATATAGAATTAAAATGGCGATTTGAAACAACATGTAAGTACAGCATTCATTTACATTTTTATTTATTTTGGGTTGCCAACTAATATAGTTTTAATAATTAAGTGTCTTCAAATTCCTTAACTGCTGCGTTTACTGCTAATTTTTTCACTTTAGTTTTCATCTAGTTCTTTTGAGAACGTTGAAATAATTCCTTGAGACCCGTGATTGCAAAGCTCGCCAAAGTGCGGCGATTTTTTAGGTTGACGTGAGTGGAAGCTTAAATAGGAATCAACACTTTCTTGTTGTACCATAAAACATATCTTTGGAATCGAAAACTATCTTAAAATCGCTTACAATCTTCGCTTAGCTCATTCCAACTATACTTCATCATTTTAAATACTGTTTGGAATGGGCATCATAATCCATGAGTGCACCGTGTTTTCCTTCCTTGTTCTATAAAGTACTTCTTCGGAATAGAAATCTACATTAAAATCGCCTACCAAAACTGTTTAACAATTTTCGCCAGTCATAGTCAAAATATCCTTCACCTTTATAAATACCATTTGGAAATTGTATCATAATCTATGAGCGTAATGTATTTGTCTTCTCTGTTCTTTTAAATACTCCTTCGGAATTGAAATCTATATTAAAATCGCCTTCTAAAACTATTTTACAATATTCGCCAGCTATTTTCTAACTATACTACGTATACTTATGTCGTGTTTTGGCACCAAATTTAGCGATCCATTATCAAAAATTGCAAACCTTGTGCGACATTCAACATTTTATTAACGCCCCCCCCCTCTACATTATCTGGCAAACACATTTGAAAAGATCTTCACCTAAAGTGATCATACGTCCTCAATTTTCGAGGAAAGCCCTCAATTTCTATGTTTTCTTACGATTCGTCCTTAAAATGTAAAGAAGCAATTGAGGACAATTGTTAATTATTATATTATTTTCTAATTACGTTATTGTTAATTATTTCATTATAAAATGTCCCCAATTTTGTTTCAGAATTGGGGACATGACCTCAATTCTACGTTCGAAAATATGGTCACCATATCTACAAAACTTGTCGACAACATCGCGTACACAAAAATGCATAGACTAAATTCTCGTTCTGAGCGAAATAGCATCCTAGTGCTAAAAAAAAAAAGAAAGAAAGAAAACGAAACACGATTGCTACTACTACCAGGCGCGTAGCCAGGAAAATTTTTCGGTGGGAATATGAGCATATATGTATATAAATAGACGGAATTTCTGCACGGCATAAATCTTGTGATCACTAATCCAAAAATTTCGGAGGTGGATGTATCCCGATATGCACCCCCTGGATACGCCCCTAACTACTACAAGGATAAACTTTTGAGAATTAAAAATTAATAGACTTCTAGCGTCAAGAAAAAAAGAACAAAAAAATTAATTCCTGTTTCCGAAACTTCCGTGTTACAACTGTGAACGTATAATGTGCAAACATTTCCGATGTTCTTTTATTGTGCTATATATAAGCTCTTAATAGCCTGGAAAGGCAGCTTTTTATAACCTGTGTATACGAAAAGTGTTTTATGCAAGTGTTTATTAAAAGTGGTGTTGCGTAAAATCTATTTATTCTATTGTTCGCTGAATCATTTTTTTTAAACAAAAACTACTAGTTTTGACTCTTTCGTAATCGGAGAGTCAAAACTAATAAAACCTAGGCTTTATTTTCTACATTTACTCGGTCTTTATATTTAATGTTTAAGTATTTTCAAGGTTTATTCTTCTATTATACCATTCTTCCTCCGATTTTTCCTTGTTGTTTGTCCACATTTCAAAAACTCTTTCGGGTGCGTGCCTCTCGCTTATGTCTGCAGCGAATAAGATTTTCCTTCCTTAATTTTAGACTTCTTAAAAGAAGTTTGTTTGTGCTTCAAGAAATCTTGAAAGATTCTATGACTTTTAATACAACCTCCAACCCCCCCCCCCCCCAAAAAAAAAGAAAAGAAAAAATCTTTTAAATCCTTTTTCAACAATGAAGCGTAAATGAGAATTCTCTTTTGCACACGTTTAAAAAGATGAAAATCGCCCATGACTGTGAGTTGAGCATGAATAGGAAACATCTGAAGCATTTTTTGTCTTTTTCTATTTATATGTGTACACATGCATATAATCAGGCAATCATTGATGTGAATGCCAATAAATTAATATTCTATTGAATAAACCCATTTTTATTTTTTTTTTACCGATTTCAAAAAAGGATGAAAGTTTGATGTTCATATATATATATATATATATACACAGAGCCTCAAAGAGTTCATGTCACAAAGGGGCAAAACTTAATTTTGGCGCTCCCCACATCTCGGCGTCCAGGACAAACCTTAATTTTGTTGCCCCTTTCTTAGGAATCATAAGTACTTTATTTTAGGAAATGATAATCTATCATATTTATGCTTCAATCGCCAGAAGTGTCTCATCATGTATTTTCCACGCCGTTGACGGATAATAAAAAATACATTTGTTTCTCGCAAAAATTAAATTTCTGTATGTGACACGGCACTAGAGTTAAGTAGTTTCCGAATTAACACACGCCAGACTCAAGTTTTCGCTGTCACTGCACAGCGCTATTGCATAATTGTGATCGGTAACATGCCAGGCAGATTTTAAGGTCATACAAATTGATTAGTGTCAGAAGGGAAAGGTAAATTTTAATTATCAGTGGTATATCCTATTATCCTTTTCATACTCCAATTTTAAAGATGAAAAACAACCGTTATAAAGAAAAATCCCATCAAATGACAAATGAAGGTGTATTAAATCCATACATCTCCCCTACTTTTACCGCATTTCAGGCCTTAAAAAAAATGCTAACTGTATAATTCAGTTTAAATACAAAAAACAAAAAAAAAAACATTTTATGTGGTCTTTGATTAAAATTTGTTATTTTTATTTAAAAAGCAATTTTAAAAATCCTAGTGATTTAAATTGGTAATCCTTGTATGACCAAAAAGCATATTAGTGAAAGATCTCTTACCGTATATCCAAACTAAGAAAATTTGCTTGTTACGACATCTGAAAGTTAATGTCATAATATTATGTTTTATGGGAACATGTACCGCTAAACTGATCGAAATTTTGGAGGGAAATCTCAGATTTTTTAAAAGTCGAAAAAAATCACACACACACACGCTTTCCCGGTTTTTCATATCACTTTTAAACTCTGAAATAAAGCTTCTGCAGAACCATTAGTTTAATTGATTTGAAATTTTGCTTAGATATACAGGAGAAAAATTAAACTAAAGAAGAAAATGCACCTATTCTCTAATTCTTAGCGATTTTCATTTGTTTTCAACTTAGCGCCGGCCCTGAATTGCAACAACACATTAGTATTTAAATATACATCGTTCAGAAAAGCTTATTTTTACTTCTGTAACAATTCTGCCAAAAGTTATTCGTAATGATGGAAAAAAAATTAAAAGAATGCTTTCAGAGTTTAGCATTTTAGTTACTGCCTCTTATTATTTAATCGGCTATAAACATGTTTTCCTTCAATGAGTGCTAGTTGCACAAACCATAAAAAGAAGTAAAATTCTTGCTTTTAGCTTCTAAAAGAAAGTTTTCAACCATTATGGTTTTTACTCTCTGGCAGCCATCCGTAAAAAGTGTTTACAATTAAACAACAATCCATTTTCCTGACTCATTGTATATTGTGTAAGACATTCTGAACTTTTAACACTTTAACGAGCAACCATTTTCACATCTACGTAGAAGATCATTTTTATATAGTGCCCAAAGTCGAAAAAGTACACCCGTCGCCATCTCTCGAGTTAACCACCAGCAACATGGCGGTCGATTGAAACACCCATCGCGTGCTACAGAGATAAAGTCCCCTTTTTTTCCGGCCGCACAGCCGGCTGTGTAGTTAACTCAAGAGATGGCAACGGGTTTACTTGTTTAGGCTTTGGGGCCATTTAACCATATTTTTAACGGCTATCAGTTGAAAGAGTTGAAAAGATGTGGTTTGACGGCGAAAGGGTTAAAATGCATGTTGTTTCTTAGAAAGTTTTTTGTAAATTTTTATAGATGGATAAATTAATTAATAAAGATATAATTACGTGATTATACAGCTCCATGAGAGACTGTCGTCCGTTTTGCCCTTTGCCATAATTGCTATTTTATTATTTACAGTCGTTACTGTCTATACACGCAAGGCCTTCGTTATTTCATTACATACAAAACTAAATGAAATTATCATAAAGGAAATTATTCGTCATTTTAGAAAGTAAAACGTATAGTAATATTTTCATTGAATTTCAATATTATAAAAAATCCTAATTTGCAAATCTGAAATTTCATTTATTCTTATTACCAATTAGCAACTTTATCGATTTTCAGTTAATTGTGTTAAGTTCTTATATCGTATTATATAAACGAGACAACGCTATTTGTTTGGCTTGTACTCGGATCAGAACTTAGATAAATAATACCTAGAAAAAAGGATTGAGAAGGAAATAAATCAAGTTGCTTTAGAATTTTTTCCATGCATCCTTTTATACTAATATATTTTTTAATATTTTTAAAAGGAATCGAAAACTAGGCCGGTTCTTGCAGTTTCGCAACCCGGACAGTACGAAAGGTAATTAGTTTAATTTAAAAAATATCGATTTACATAAATTTCGATTAATTGGTTACTCAATATACGAATATTTTTCTTGCGTTCTTGCCAAAATGCTCCTGAATTCTGACTCACCCGATAATTCTGGATTATCCGCCTCTCGGAGAGGCCCTGTCGAAAGAGGGGACTAAACATTTTTACTGCTGGTAAATTTCCGTAAAATTAGGGTGTAATTCACCTTCACAGTACCCGGAGATTTCTAGGGTTAATTTCTAAAACTGAACCGTATCGTTTCCTTACAAACATATTCAAATCGTCATATAAACAGTTTTTTAATTAGTAGTAGGTAATTTTGTTTAGCAGGTAACTTAAATAAATTGGATAAAAACTTAAAATGCTACACTAAATTTTGTATCAATAAATGTCTGGATACTTCTGTACTCGAGGCCGTCTTAGGCCGGAGTTCCCTGGCACGCTTCCCGTCCTTCCACCATGTTCAACCACTGCTCAAGGCATTTAACCCTTTAACGCGCAGTGTTCCTGCTCTGGGAACACCAAACTGACGTTATGACTGTCGCCAGTCACGAAAAATAGATTTGATTTCTATAAAAATAGTTGCAGGTGACATAGCTCCACGGAAATACTTTACTTTTTAGCACGTCATTTCCCGTAAACAAATTGTCACGATTATTTTTAACAGCACTGACATCTGCTGAAAAATGGAGGAATGCGAGAACAGCTGGATAGATTACCCAATGCTGAAAAAATGGCAGCCGTTGCCATCACTCGACTTAACTACCAGCAAGATGGCGGACGATCGTTCGTTCATCGCGTGCCACAGATCTAGAGACCCTTTTTTGACGCAGCTGGCTCTAGATCTGTGGCACGCGATGAACGTTTCGATCGTCCACCATCTTGCTGGTAGTTAAGTCGATTGATGGCAATGGCTGCCCTTTTTTCAGCATTGGGAAAGAGTTGCGCCTCAAAGAGTTAAACTGTGTAAATCAGTTACTTGATACAGATTTGTGTGTATTAGGAACTTTCAAATGTCGGTAATCTGTCCCAAAATCATCATTAGTTGAATCCTTAGAATATGGTAAATAATACTGTTTTAAAAATAAGCCTTTGTTGTTTTATTTAAAAATTAAAGGGCGGTCGCACGCGCCCCAAATTTTCTCGATCAGAACTAACTGCAAACATCATTACTTTGTCCATAACAGGTCCAGTCAGATACATGTTGCAGAATTATGTAACGCTGCTCGAATTTGTGTTTCTGTTTTTGTTTTCCCTGAGCATTGTGTCTCATGTCAAGCATGTCGATTAATTAGATCGGACTGGAATGTAATCGCTGGGAAAAAAAAAGAAACAAAACACACCGAGAGGAAAGCACGCGAACAGATAATCATTCCATTTCCATTCTCACTTGCTAGGTGAAAGTGGAAACAGCTACTCGAGTCACCGGAACGAGTTCAGTAAGCGATTAAACGTAACTGGTTGCAACAGATGAGGTGTAATGACTCCATTCTAATTCCCTGTAAGCTTCATTCATCCACAAAGAGTTCATCGAAGTCTGTTCATTCACTATACATCTCCCCCTCCCTTACCATATACACAATTTTTCAGCTCATATCCGTGGTAAGCCTAAGAAAAGTTAGTTACCCGGGGAAGAAGTTGAGATAAGTTGTATTTGAAGTTTCGAAGAAAACCACGGAAAACTCCAAACGGTTCGGTCGGCGGACGCGACCAGGCAACTTCCGTCTCCCAGTTCAGAGCGCTATGCCACTCGGCCACTAGTGGGGCCCTATGGATTGTATTGTCTATTAAAGCAAAGCTACTCGAGGGCTATCTGCCTAAGGAGGGTTGCCTTGGGTAGAGGCAAGTATTCACGTTATGTCTGGAGTAAACCGCCTAAATCTACAGACGGTTAGATTGATGGCCTCGCAATAGGCCCGAACCTGCGACCTTCACACTTCCGCCATCTACCATGTTTAGTGTTTCTATCAGGTTGCGAATTGACATTGGTGATGCCGGGGTCGTCCCCCGCTGAAGAATGTAATATCCCTGGCTAGGCTAGAGAAATATTAATTGATCCCTGCCAGGAATACTATTTATCCCATACTGGAGAAATATTAAATTAACCTCTGTCCCTCCAAGCTCAATAGTACCTGACGATTTTATGTATTGAGAATAGAAATTCTTCTTTTGTTTACTAGACAAAGGAACAAGTTACAAACATCCCTTTGCAATCTGCAATAGATATACACATACCTACCTAATGCCACTTCTCATTCTGTAACTGGGGTCAGGATTCAAAGGAAGATTTTGAAATGAACGAACAAGCACGGTTCGCGAGTCGAATTTAAGGGTAGACGTAGAATCGACAAAGGCAGGAATATATGTGCATAGAAAATCGGGGGTCGGCTTTTGTTTGAATTTAAGTCACTTCCCAGACATGTAGGCGACTGCATTTGTGAGTGGTGCATTTACACCTTCCCTACCTTTTCAATATTTTTTTTTGTTTGTTTTTCAAATGTCCCCTCCTGGTTAATGTTTTCTTTCAAATATCCCCTCCTGGCTAATGTTTTCTTTCAAATGCCCCCCCCCTCCTGGTTTCTATCCACTCGGCCACTGTGAGGCCAGTTTTTCCTCGAAGACAAGTCTTTTTTTCCACTATTATAAATCTTAAATCCAGATTTAGCAAGTTTGCTCTCATCACTAAAAAGATGTAGTGAAAATTCTACTTTGTGACCACTATAGCTGCTCTACTTGAATCTTTGAATGATCTGCTTGAGTCCAGTGCAAAGCTGAATCCCGATTGACCAACAAAAAACACTCAAAATAACTGGTGTCTAAAAGATAAAATATAAAAACTTTGTAAAATAACAACATAAAGTTACTTGTCAGGCTAGCTACTAGCTTGTTACAGCGTGACATGTAACTTTTATGGTGTTACTTTATAAATTTTTTATTATTTTACCCGACGGAGCATTCAAAAATCCATATTCGGAAACTACTTCACAGAAATGGAATTTTCACTGCTGTTTTTTCCAACTCTTACACATACGCAACTGTCGGAAATTTTTATAAAGAGGAAACAATTTCGTGGCTTTGCCTTTTTCTAAGATGCTCAAATTATTAATTATTTACAAAACAAATTCCTTTCCAGTTATGCATATCAGTTTAATACTTTTGCAGTATCTTTTGCAGAATAGGTACAATGAGTGAAGTTTTCTTGTAAACAGAAGTAGACTTGTAGTTTGAAGTGTCAAAGAAGGTTATCACCCCTCTCCTCTACACCGGATTCATACTTATGCATTTTCAAGGAGGGTATCTAGAAGAAGTTTCGTAAGTCCGGGCAGAAAAATTCTCAGGGTGGTCTTTTCTTTTTCCTTTTCGTCTTCTCCATTTTTTCATTTTTTTTTTAAGGTGGCAAAACTCAAGTTGTATAAATTTAAGCAATAGAAAAATTTGGAGTGAACTCCACTCGACTTACCGAACACTTGATCTTTACTGAGCTTTTAAATAAATTTGATTCAACTCAATCGGATGTACGGTTCAGACGCTACTGCTATTCAGATAATTTGAGTGTACAGGCCGCAATGTATAAGAATACTTTTTGTAGCCCCTTAAAAAACTGCAATCTTTACACAGAGCAAAATCTGTACAATATGTAAGACAGTGACCTATGATATGCATACCTAATTTGAGTTCAATTGAATGCACCATATGGACGCTACCGCACTTTCAAGAATTTGTGTCTATAGGTCGTCATGTACAAGAACTATTTTTGTGGCCCTGTACAAAAGATATAAGCCCTACACACATCATAATCTATCCAGGTTGTGTGACGGTGACTTGTGATATATATACCCAGTTTGTGCTCAATCGAATACATCGTTTAGACGCAAGCGCACTTTCAAGAATTTCCGCCCATAGGCCATAATGTAAAATAACCCTTTTTTGTAGCCCTATAAAATAAAACTATATTAGACACAGTAAAATCAATACTGGTCGTGCGAAGGTGGTCTATATTCTATATTCCAAATTTGAAATATATCAAATGCACTGTTTAGGAGTTATCGTGTTCATTCACATGTACATACATACATATATCACCGCACACATACATACATATATCACCGTAAAAATTGCATAAATGATTTCAGAAGACCTCAAAACGTGTAAATACATCAAAATATCATAGTTTTTTTTTTTTTTCATGATTACAATACTTTCCTTACACGGTACAAAAGCTGGGTGGAGAAAGCTTAAATCAGCGGGAAATCAATGCAGATTCTAACAATATTTATTTCATCGTTGGTGTAAGTTTATCGGCATTTATTTATACAAATATTCTTTGTCTTTACTATCCAGGAGCAGATATCAAAAAGAGTATTTTTTTACTGAGTGGCTCCATTATCTCTGTTTAATAAAGCAGTAACATTTATTATACGATCTAATAAGAATAAAAAGGTCGTATCTTTGTATATATGAAGATAAGCGTATCTCTCTAGGCTGTATTCATTTTCAATTTCTCAACACATTATTATGTAATGTATAGTTTTCAATGATAAATGTGAAAAAGAGACGGTGGCCATGACGCTGTATTTCGTGACAACTTTTCTTTTCAGTGTTGGAGTAATAAGAAAAAATTGAGCTTCCACGAAGGAAAATTGTTTGGGATTAAATTTGGTAAAATAACATTTTGTAAATCAGATCTTCTTAGTAGTTTCGACCACAAATTAATAATATGAGCAAATTATATAGATTTAAACGAAAATTGATTTATTTCCGACCTAAAACAGTGGAAATTGGCAAGATTCGTGATGTTTCAGTCCAGATTCTTAATGTATAGTTCATCTTTATTTCTTTTTTTTTTTCCCTTTTTTTAACTACATTAGAACGTTTTAAGTAAATTCGGAAATCAAAAAGTAAGTATTCTACCTTTGATAAGTTGTCCAAGAAAACGTGGAACCACTTGCTGGTCAGCTTAGCAGGTTTCATAGTATATGGAATTTTTCGGGCTGACATATTTATGTCTTGTTATCATCTTAGAGTCTCATTATTTTTACAAACTTCGAAGTTGAGTTCTTTTTAGGGCTAGAGCGATGTATGCTTTGTAAAGCCAAAATGAAACCGGATGTACTTGTATTTCAAAAATTTTTTCTGTTTTGGCAGTTGTTCTGCAACTTCATGCATTTAAACGTCATATCTGAGTAAAAATAAAAATTCTTCTGCAAGTGAAGAAGGGTGGACCATCCGAAACACTTTTTTTATTTTTACTTTCGACACCTAACTTTTGAGTGCTTTCATTATCATGTCTAAACTCATACTTTTTAGCTATGCTCACTTTTTAACTAAGCGTACATTTTTAGGTACCGAAAAAGCTAAATAGGGAGGGGGAGATAAACTTCTTTTTGGTAAACTTGCATTATAAACAGGTAAAAATTATGAGTACTTTTACAAAATATTTGACAGATAACAATATTTGAATGCACTTATGCAGCGCTTACGCATGAAAGTACACTCTCGCAAAAAAGCATTCGAGTGTAAGCGAAATTTCCTACATTCATTTTGTAATAATTTCTCATTTCTTCAAACACATGCAGTTCAAAGAAGATACGAGGACTCGTTAACATGTACTACATCATCCGCATTTATAAAGAACAACATTTCATGTGTGACACTGGAAACTTGACTGGCTTTCGAATACTCCTGTTGTTTGTATTTAAGATTTTGGAAATTCTTTCAAATGTTTTTCAAATTCATGTAACATAAAATTTACAACCAAATTTCATATAGCTTATAGAAATTTGGCAAAAAAAAATTCTAAACATTAAATTAACCCATTTATGCCTAGTGTCCCTTTTTTGGGACGGCATTTTCGCTATTAGTCGAAAACGTTATTTATTTTTCCTAGCCTTTATTCATGAGTATTGAGCCTCAACTCAAAAAAATGTTTTAGCCTGACCAAGTAGGATGTTGATATTTCGATTTTTATGCATAATGATTTTAAAAGAAATTATCCCTTGTTCAAGAAGTTGACATCAGAAATATATCTATTATTTCTGTTACCAGTAAAAATCGAAGAAAGTCGCAAAAATATCCAGGCACAAATGGGTTAAAGTTTGATACAAATAATCTACGGACATGTAAAATAAATAACCTCTTACACTGCGCACGTACGAAAGTACGCACGTAACATAATTTTCAGCCAACATTTTAAAAGCAACTTTTTTAAAAAAATCTAGTTGAATCTCTTAATTTAAAAAAATGCTGATATTGCACGAATCAGAATTTCAGTTATTTTCTGGTGCAGGATAGATAAATTAACACAAATCGCAACTTGATTGAAACTTCATATCATATATTAGGTACTAGGTGTACCGAAGAGTAATGTCGTTTTTTTCCGTATGTTCATATTTCGCCTAGCCAAAATTACTGAAGCTAATAATAGGAACTCTGACGCGTATGTGAATTTTCTAACATGGGTGTTACATGAGACGGCTTTTTCCACACTTCGTGACCTATGGGGGAAGGGGTAGGGAACCAAAACATTCTTTTCACATATCTCTCAAAGAAAAAAAAAAGAGATATCCATAAGATTCTTGCTGTAAAATGCAACACTGGCGAATTCGTAAAATTGATTTCGGGGAGATTTTAAATTCGTCCTCCAAAGTGAGTAGGCGGTAGAGATGAGACGGGCTCAGCCCGAGCCCGAGACCGGACCCGAACCAGGCTCGGGCTCTGTAATTCACAATTGCGTTCGGGCTCGGGCTCGTGAAAAATTTCTCCTTTATTGAACATACTCCTTGAAACAGATTTTAAAAAGTGATTCATGAGGAAAATAAAAGTACAGTCAACTCCGGTTATAGTGAACTTCTGGGGAACATCAAATTTCGTCCACTATATCCGAAATTCACTAAAACCCAAGTGTCTTCATGATGGTTAGAGATACTGTGTGTGAATTGGAACTAATGGTTTGCGTTCACTATAGCCGATGGTTCACTATATCCAGGTTCACCATAACCGGAATTGACTGTACTTATAAAAAATAAAATAGCGGCACTGGCGCCTAGAAGATGCGTTAAGCTCTTTGGATATTTCAGAACGGCGGCTTATATTCATTAGTTAGTCATGAGATCCGACATTATTTGATAAACATATGGATAAATAAAGAATTAGAAAGTGCACTGAGAGTTTGCAACTATGTATATTTGTATTTAACTTGCACAAACGGCAAAATTCATTGTATTCTATCAATGAAGTAATTGGATTTTTTTTATCTTTAACTGAAATTTCGGGCTCGGATGAAAAGTCCTCGGGCTCGGGCTTCAAAAAATGAGCCCGAACTCATCTCTAGTAGGCGGCCCTCCTCCTTTTGCTTCACATACCTTTCTTCAAAGAGAAAAACACATCTATACAGGGATCGCGCTGTCGGTCGCAAATTGCGATAATAAAGTTAGTTTGGCGAAAGAAAATACGATTTGGCGAAAGAAAATATTGGCAATTGCATATCTTAATGATGTCCGGCAAAATCTAATTTGGCGAATGGATTGGCGAAACTTTAAAAAAAGCCAGCGCGACCCCTGCATCTATAAAAGTCTTGCTTTAAAATGTAACTAATGTGAAGGCTATATTTAGGCGCAGCTTGTTTGTAGTTAAACTATAGGCACTGAATTTTTTATTATTATTATTATTATTATTAGATTTTGAGATTTAGCAAAAATTGTTTCAAAAATGGGTAATTTTTGTTCGGGCATCACGTAATAACGATTAAAACGAATGAAATGAAAGTTGGTGACATGATTGATGGTCACTCAGCTGAAACTATGGGCGTCGAATTTTTTTTAAGGTTTTGATTAGATTTTGCCATTTTGCGAGAAATTATACAAAATGTGAAAGTATTTGTTCACCACATATAAGCCACTGAAGCGAATTAAATAAAATGTTGTATCGTCACAAGTGGTCACTTAAACTACAGACGTCGAAGTACTTCATTTTTTTTTTATAGATTTTGAGATTTTGTGAAAATTGAGTACATGTTTGTTCCGTTACTGAAAAGGGCAATGGAATAGAATGGGATTTAAAATTATGTTAGATGGCAAGTTCATTTAAACTGTAGACACTAGAATTGTTTTAAATATTTCATAAGTGTTGAGATTTTGTGGAAATCATATAAATGTTTGTTCTCGCATCCCTCGAAAATGGTTTAAAAGAATAGAATGAAATTTGGTAACATGATCAGCAACGACTGAAGCAATAAATGTAGCAATTTTTTGAAAAATTTGAATAAATTTTAAAACTTTTTAAATATTTATTTGCTTTTTCAGACTTTGTGAAAATTGTGAAAAATTTTCTTGAGGTGTTATGTTAAAATCTTTTCGGTGAATCAAGCAAAATTTAGTTACAGTCCAGGAATGACCTCTTGACCTTGAAAGGCTCATTCAACTAGAATAAAACTAATTTTGAAAACAAAAAATTTTGTCGATTGTGAATTTCATTCAGCATTTTGTTACTCTTTAACCTGTAATCTTTTAGAAGTGCACCGAAGTTATAACTTTGTTTTCAATACAATTGCCAATATGCTAATTCCATTCTTAGTACTCCTATAATGCTGATGAAATTCCGGTTTTAATTAGGAATTTGCATTACATACTAACCTTCAGCGACGGGTACTTGAGCTTGTAAATAATATGAGAAGGAGTGACGGTTAAGGTTCAGTCCAGAAAAGCAATAGATGAAAAATGGGAGATAGTGGAGTGTTAGAAATCCTTAAAACTCCTTCACCCAAGGCACCCCCAGGCAGAATACCCCTCATAGGCTTGCCTCAACATAGCACAAGATATAGTTGTAATAATGGGAGAAAAGAGGCTTAAATTGAATCAAAAAATCATAGCCTCCCTAACATACGCCAAATACAAATTTAGTGTGTACGTTTGTTAACCCTTTGAGGCGCAACTCTTTCCCAATGCTGAAAAAATGGCAGCCGTTGCCATCGCTCGACTTAACTAACACCAAGATGGCGGACGATCGAAACGTTCATCGCGTGCCACAGATCTAGAGGCCCTATTTTTGACGACAGCTGGCTGTGGAGCACATAATGCCAATGACGTGCTAAAAAGTAAAGGATTCTTGTGGAGCTATGTCACCCGCAACTATTTTTATAGAAATCAAATCTATTCTTCGTGACTGGCAACAGTCAAAACGTCAGAGTTTGGTGTTCCCAGAGCGGGAACACTGCGCGTGGACATTAGCAAATGACGTGCTAAAAAGTAAAGGATTCTTGTGGAGCTATATCACCCGCAACTATTTTTATAGAAATCAAATCTATTCTTCGTGACTGGCAACAGTCAAAACGTCAGAGTTTGGTGTTCCCAGAGCGGGAACACTGCGCGTTAAAGGGTTAAGTTAAGCTTTGACTTATTTAGCTGCTACCTAAATACTGCACTGTATCAGGCCAATATTTAAACATAAGGAAAGTTATTTCAAAACAGTAATTAGGAAAAAGATATAGTCATGGTGAGAGGAAGAAATCTTATTATATAACTTCTCTTCCTTATAGAAGTGTCCCATTTCATTCTTAACTTTGGCTAACGGTGTTGAATGCTCTGAAGGTCTTACAGAATAAATGGCCGGAAGCATTAATTTAGTGTTAACAATGCCAGTACAACCAACCGCAGATAGGTTACTCCATTTCTAGCTCAAAAGCAGCAAAGTTAGTTCATCAGTGATTTTCATGAAACAAGAATATTCAATTTATCCATTAATGTTTCTGCATATAATAAATTTTGAGATTTCAAGGTGAAGTAACTAAGGAGGTGTAACTCAACTATTACATTAAAAATACTAATTGACATTAAAAATATTTAGTTGTTTTGGTAAAAATTGTGGCTGTGTTACCTTTTTAAGTTCAACTAATAGCGCGCTTTTGAAAAGAAAAAATTTGAAACAACATTTAATAATTTTGAAAAATTAGTGGACACCACTTCTTCCTTGTATGTCTGTTAAATCAAAAACATTTTCGATGTACTTGATCTAAACATTTCATTTGAAAAAGATACAATATTGCAATAATACTAAGATTTAGCGATTTCTAGTCAAATATTTGAGATATAGCCAGGCTCGGTTCAGTTTTAAAGACATGTTTTTAACACTTAATTAGGGGATATTTCGCTAAAAGCCGCCAAGCTTAAGACAGTTTGCGAGATTCGGGGCATATTAGAAATCTCATTGAACACAGACTTTTAATGAATTGGAGGTATCAATGTAACTTAATGTATTGTAAGTCTCACAAAAATTTTAAAAATAATTAAAAAAGTTAGATATTCAAAATCGATTTCAAAATCAGCGAAATTTTTCGCAATCTCTACTCTTCTTCTTACTTCGTATAAGGAAGAAAAAATAAGATTTTTCGAAAAAAATGGATTTCATGTATGGAAATTTGGTACATTAATGCCTCTTGTTGTAAGGCAGGAAATAATAATAATAATAATAAAAATTGCACAGGAATATAATGAAGGCTGATATGCAAATGAAAGCAACAATATTCAAAATATGATGTCATAATTCTTTACGGCTTCGTCTAATAAGGGGTGTGTGTCCAGAGAATGCAATCCAGCACTGTTTTTCGTCTCGCGGGGTTTCGGGGTTGAGATTTATTGATCCCGCAATCCCGCGGGATTGACATTTTATTTAGCTAGGACTTCATTTCAACAGAGAAAAGTAGAAAAAAAGTAAGATTTTAAGAACTATGAAATTTAACTTTAAATATACAGTAGTCGCCGTTTATTCCGGTGAAAATCCGCAGGAACTGAACGAACTGAACTGGCCAAAGTACACTGGTTTTCCGCCGGTTACATCGGTAGTGAGAGCCGGTTTATCCGGTCAAGTAATCTTTGGAGATTAGATAAAATTTCTGTGTAATCAGCTTTTAGGGAGAAGTGAAAGCCAAGATGACTCATATTTGTGTGGAGGTGTTACGCTAATTCAATCAAAACAATTGTTAATACACTTAACAGAATTTGAGTAAAATTAATGATCCCTTTTACACACGGAACCCGGAATCAATGAAACACCTGATGATGATGACGACGATGTGCACCCGAACCGGTTACTTGTCACAGGAATAGATTTGCTGAACATTAAAGACTTTTTACATAGAGCATTTGAGGAGAACGACGTAAATGATCAGATTAAATTTGAGGTGCTCCTAAAACAGTCTTTAATTTCGGATTCCCCCCCCCCCCACCCAAGAAGTTGAAATTGTTTTGAGTTTTAAAATAAATGTATATGCGTATTTTTTTTCACTTGTTTACATCTTTAATAAATATGTGCATACGTTAAACTATTGACGAATATAGTTGATATTTTTTTACTTTGGTCCCGCCGTTTATTTCGGATTTCGGTTATTCCGGTCAATTTCAATCGGTCTCGATGTGACCGAAATAAGCGAGGACCACTGTAATAATTTATCTTATGAGAAAGTTAATCAATAACCTACAGAAATGTGAAAATTATAATCATGATATTCAGAATAATATTCTAAGTTGTGTCTTATGTTGATAAAAATGAGGAATTTACAGAAATATGCAATCTATAGATACATTCACATACTTAAGTTAATTTCTTAGTGGCTGAAAAAAGAACGTACAAAATCGAACAAATCCAATGAATGATTTCCTAGTCTAAATTTAATTTTAGTAAAATAATTAAAAGTGTGAATTCAAAAAATTAAAAACTAAAATGTAAACTTTTTGTAATTAATTCGAGACTGTTCGATAAGAGATAAATTACCATGAAATACTTCAATTCATTTTGAGGTTGGGAAGTTTGCGAAAAATTTAGATTATGATGTTTGATCCAGACTCCCATTAGAAGATGGTTAAAAAAAATAACACTTTAAATTAGAATTTGTAATTATTGATTCGTTTATTGTTAGATAAGAGACATAAATATGCAAAAATTTTCGGTATATTGATTGGGAAAGCAGCGTGAAATTGTAATAAAAATTAATTTATTTCTCAGTGTCAATCCCGCGAGATTAGATCGCACTAGCCCCGTAAACATTTGTACGGGATCCCGCCGGATCCCGTTCCCGCGGAACGGGATTTCATTCCCTATGTGTGTCCCCACTTCGGACAGCTCAGAAGCGTCACGTGGAATCGAGCTCTCATTTTGTTAATGAGGCTATTGATCAAAGACTGTTGGAGTAATTATCATTTTTCCAAAAGCGCAGATTTTAAAGCTTGAAGCATCCTTGGAGGGGGTTGTCGACATTCAATGACTCTTTCCAGAGCATTCAACAAGTGCTATATGGGATTGAGATCCGGAGACCTAGCTGCCCACACTATACAGTGAATAATCTGTTCTTCCAAATAATCGTCGATTTTATTACTTTAATTTTGGACGCCAACGTATATGCTAAAGCTCTGTACCCTTTCATATAGAAAATAACAATAACAGTATTGCCTTTTTGTTGCTTTTCCCCCTCATTGTCCATTTGCTAGGTGTAAAGTAATGTTGCTTTTTTAGATTAAGTTGAAACAAACCATTTTCAAGAAGTTTTAAAGATACAAATTGAAAAATTGAAAGTGTCCAAAAAGTGAACGAAATGGAAGAGGCAGATAGAGTTATTACTTCTGCATCGTGCATCACCATGGACACTCATATGATTGCTTGTAGGAGTGAGGAGCAAATCAAGCGCCCTGCTCCAGAAAAATACTATATTTTAATGTTAAGTCACTTCGTTTACCAGTCCGTAAATCATAAGGATAATATGGGAGCTAGGCTGTCATAGCCCTTTCCTGCCCATTAGGTATGGGTGCCCATGTGCATCCCGATACCTTGGATTTGATTACCGGTGATCATGTTAGGCCTATCGATCCCGGAATCAGGGCGACACCAGACCAGCGTGAAAATTTCGAAAAGAAGGACAAAACTTTCAAGAAGAGTGATACAATAGCGTAGCTGATTTTAGTTGGAAGAATGTTCAGTGCCAGTGTTGACTTAACTTCACCTCCGAGATCACCTCCGCAAAGCAGATTCCACGAGATCAAAACCAGCTGCCGCCACAAGCTCTCCATTCAACTTAAACTTGCGACTTGGCGAAAGGTATATGGGGAAAACTAATCTCGATTTACGAGCTGAGTTCCGCACAACGTGTCGATCAGTTAATGGAAAAAAATTTCACCTTTAAAAATGATCCCTCTGAAGATGTAACACATATACCGTGATCGCAACGCAGCTTTAGCAAACTGATTGACGATCTAAAGTGTTTAGAACCGAACTTCCTACCTTATTATGACTTGTCAACTCTTCCCACTGAGTATTTTGTGTCTAAAAGTCTGTGAGAACAAATTGACAGAGCGTCTCCGTCTTATTGACTCCCGAAGAAGCAAACTGAACTTTATGCTGTGGTAGCCAAATCATCTGTGGAAAAAAAGACTGAAAATTCTAAAGAAGAAAAAGCAGAGAGGAAGTGCTTTAAGTGCAATAAATCCGGACACCTTCCAAAGCCATGTCATGCGAAAAATAGGTGCAGTAAGCCGGGGAGTGCTATTGGTTTTAGCGGTCTTGGTCGGAACATATTTAGTGACCCAGGACAAAAAATAATTGCAGGTCTTTCAAACTTGCTGAACTTGCTTTTACTTGCTAAATAGTGTATCTTGACCTCCCCCCGCCATCCCCCCCCCCACAGTAAGAATCTGCTGCTGCTACTGACTAAGTAAACTTGATTAATTAATTAAGATTTTAGTGCAATACGTTTCCATAATCTAAAAGCTACATTTTAGCTACTTACCATGCTGTAAATTTGAAAAAGAAAGCTATACACGAAATTACCAATTCTGTATTTTCTCTAGTACTTCCCTTACTCTCTACTTACTGATGTGCAGTTTTCAGTTCTAGGTCAGAAAGTTTATTTGACTACTTGATATCCATGAATTCAACAGTTTTTTATCGGCCTTGTGCGGTTGCCCAGTTTGCCACCCCCTAAGCATGGCTCTGACAGTAAGCGACCAGAAGGTGATATCTTCATGTCCTGCGAACAAGATGGAAGTGACGTGTGGTTGGCTGACTCGGGCCTCTGCAGATATGACAAAACAAGCAGTATTATGTATCGTACACCCTTTCAAAAAGTATTCGAGTATAAGCGAAATTTCCTATTTTAGCATTGGGAATACTTATTGAGTTTTTGAAAAACGCTCTACTCTACAGAAATATGGGAAGCTATAATTATACATGGTTTAATCTAGCTTATATTGTATGATAAATGATTTTTAAAACACGAAACGAACGTAGAAAATTTATCCCTCAGTCGAATACTTTTTTGAGAGAGTGTGCACCCCTTTTTCAGTTCCGAAGGAGACTAAAATTGGCAATAGTCATAGTGAGGAAATCTTTGCTCACGTCCAATGAATTACCAACGTTAATATACTAATTAATGGATAAAGGAAAAGCAATTATTTATCAGATATCTGGTATGTTCCAGAGGGTCATTCCACGTCAGATCAAACAATGCAGTTCCCCACACCAACTTACATTTTCTTCAAATTTTATATAGAGGATTTATAGGCTAAGATAACCACAAATCTCAATTTTGCAGGTTCTACGATAATTACGGAGAAATTAACTATGCAAATTTGTAAGTTTTCTGCAGGATATGCGATTTTTTCTCTGATTTTCTTAACTAACTCAACTGTAAAAGTTACTGCAGTGAAAATTTGTTTCTAGGGGTAACTTTTTAAGCTGATTCCGGAAATTTTATCAAAATTTGCGTATCTTCTATAATTTATGCCAAAAAAATTATTAAATTTTCGTGTGACTTTTCGTATATTGGGTCTAGTAATAAGTTTTAAAGGGCGCGTCAAAGAAATAAATATGCAATAATACCTTTATTCGTCAAAGTAATCTCCATTATTTTCCAGAACCCACCGCCAATGGACAGATCGTCGGGAAGGATATGAAGGGTGTACAGTATTACAAACAACTGGAGCCCGGTGAAAGCGTAATTGGTGAACGCTATAAACAACAATTGCTGTGACTGAAGCAGGAAATCGATCGTAAACGTCAATTTAATGGTAGTAAAGTTTGGATGGCAAGTTTTAGAGCACCCGGCGTATAACCCTGGCATAGCCCCTTCGAACTATCATTTATTTCGGTCAATGAACAATGCCTTGTCTTCTGTGTGCTTCCCAACCGTGGAAGAAGTACGAAAATCCATTTATGACTTCATCGCATCAAAAGATAAATCCTTCTAAGCTGCTGGTGGCATCCGTGCACTATCTGACCGTTGGTGGTGGGTGCTGGAAAATAATGGAGATTACTTAGACAAATAAAAGTATTATTTCATATTTATTTCTTTGACACACTCTTTAAAACTTATTACTACACCCAATATACGAAAAGTCACATGAAAATTTAATGATTTTTTTGCTGCTTTTGAGCAGAAAGGCGAGATGAAAATTTTTTCAGATGTTGTGGCATGCAATCTTAACAAGCATAAAAAAAATTAAAACATGTGCTTCTGATCTGACATGCCGAAAAAAAATTCATGATGTTTTTAGCAAATGTAATGCTCACTCATAAACCACAGAAGATACGCAAATTTTGATAAAATTTTTGGAATCAGCTTAAAAAAGTTACCCCCTAGAAACAAATTTTCACTTCAATAACTTCTACAGTTAAGGAGTTATTTAAGAAATTCAGAGAAAAAATGGAGAACTTTGCACAATTAATTTGTCCGTAATTAATTGCCGTAGAACCTGCAAAATTGAGATTTGTGGTTATCTTAGCCTATAAATCATTTACACAAAATTTAAGGAAAATCTGAAATGGTGTGGTGAACTTTTTCCAATTTTCTGTTTGATTTGACGAGGAATGACCCAGAAGTAAGTAAATATTGATTTTCCAATTAGTATTGCCATTGATAAAGATTTTGAATTTAATGTCAATAGACATTGTTATCAATCCCATATTACCGGCAGGGCAAACGGGGCAATTGCCCAGGGACCACAGATTTTAAAGGCCGAAAAATCTTATTTTTTTCACTTTATTAATTTTACTATTAAAGAATAAAGGAGGAAAAAATCTCAAAAGTTACATTACTTTTTAAATATAAAGTATGAACAATGAAAATAATTCAAATGTACATTTGTATGAATTAATTTAAACTTCTTTTCAGTAGTCGATATAACATAGTTACCAACATATGCGGAATATAATTAACTACGTTCAGTAAGCAGTAGCTTTAACCTTAGAAAACAACAAAAAATTTTAATTAGCTATGTAAGTTGTTATTTCAAAAAAATATTTTTCAAATTTACTGTTCACAAAAAATGGTTGATTATATTCTGTGCATGTCGGCAACTAAATGTAGCATTTCGATGTAATGTAACTTTTCACTGATGTTATCTGTTCGATAATTTCAGATTACTTAAAATATACTTAAAACTTTTCAGAATAAACCAATCTTAATTGCTTTTTTTTTATAAGGGGGAGGGGGAGGGGGTATTGCATGGGATCCATGGCGCGGAAGAGTGGCGCGGAAAGGTAGTGTGGCCGCCGCTAGCCTATTTCAATGCACCAGCTGACGGGTTTTCCACCGGCATACGGCCAGCTGACTTGTTTTTTTTTATTTAAAGTAGAATGTAAACTAACATCTGTCAAATTTTCAACCGGGAGGAAATCATTGAAAAAAAATTTTTTTTTACATGCTCGTATGAGCAGCTGACGTATAATCCACCGCCGCTTGGCCAGCTGACGGTTTTTTTTTCAGACAAGTACTATGCCAACTATTATTTCAGAAATTTTCAACCGGGAGGAAATGACTGAATTTTTTTTTTTTTACGTGTCTGGAAGGCGGCCGCCGCCGAACCCACCCATGGTGCGGCAGCTGACGATCACCAGGCTTCAACACACAACTATCTTAATCATCTCACGAATTATCAGCCGGGAAGAAATAACTGACCAAAATCTGTCGCTGGCTCCCGGACTAATATGAAGTATGATTCAACAAAGAAAAACCACGCATTGATCACTTACGAATTCTGCAAATATCAGGCTTTCATAATTACGCGTGTAACTTTTGTTTACTTACAACTTTTGTTAGCAGATTCGTTAACAATAGGTAGCAGGGTCCCGCAATGTCTTAGAGGAACTGTTTGCCGAATTCGTTATTCGTTAGGGTGGCAGGTGGCCGTATGAATGGAAATGGAGTTGTCACAGGCTTATGCTCCTAGGCGTTTTATTGTGTCTCGCAGTGTGGTCCACCGTCTCTGGAATCAATATCAAACGGAAGCTTCTGTGCCCAGAAGACATGTTGTAGGCCGACCACGAGTTACAACACGCGCAGAATATCGTTTATAGCTCTTTCGGCCCGGAAAAGAAGGAGCATTTCTGTGCCGCAACTTGTTGCAGACCACTCTGTAGCATCAGAGAGGAGAATATTCCCTAGTACGCTGCGAAGGCTTCTTCACAATGCAGGTCTCTATGTAAGGTGACCACTTGTATGCGTCCCCCTCAACCGATGAATGGAAGGGCCCGTTTATCTTGGCCAAGAGAACACGTTCCTTGGACCAGACAGCGATGGGCTTCTATACTCTTTACAGACGAGTCCAGATTCACACTGGAGAGCGATTCAGGACGTCTGTTTATCTGGAGGGAACGAAGCACCCGATACCATCAATCCAACACTGTGGAAAGACACAGTTATCGAGGTGGTGAATAATGGTTTGGGCAGGGATCCCACTCGATGGTCACACTGACTTGCATGCGTTCCAGGGAGGAACTATGACTGGTATGAGGTATCGAGACGAGATCCTTGATGCCTATGTTCGGCCATATGCTGCTGCTATTGGCAATGATTTCATTCTGACGGATGATAATGCCCGACCTCACCGAGCTGTGCTTGTTGAGGATTATCTTGAGAGTCAAGGTTTGGAGCGAATGGAATGGCCAGCTCAATCTCCAGACCTCAATCCAATAGAACATGTTTGGGACTACCTTTGCAGACAAGTGGCTGCTTCAAGTCCTCCCCCAAGATCGTTGCATGAGCTGGAACAAGGACTAATCCGTGCGTGGTCTTCGCTCCCTATTCAGGTGTCCGACAACTTAATTAGCAGCATGGAGAATCGATGCCGCCAGTGCATTGCAGTTAGGGGTGGCCACATTCCTTATTAGAACTCATTTTTGTAATGTTTCCACAAAAAGTTTGATAAACTGTTTTCTCTAAAAGTGGACTTTTCTACCAAAAGTGTTCTTTTGCTTTTACACCATGTATGTGTTGAATTTATGTAAATTTCTATGTCGTACTCAATAAAGAACTATTTAGTGCTCAGTTAATCCAAATATTTTGCTTCTATGTTCATTCGTTTCCGTATTATTCCCAAAAAAACAGGTTGTACCTTAATTGGAGGGCAGTGTATATAGAATATGGACATATCTATGTACATATAAATACGTTAAGGAAAACCTTTGTGTCCCTTTTGCAGCACTCTGCGCGAACGGATGAGCATGGAATTCGGCACAGTTAAAGTTCGTATGGAGGTGTTTGTGTGAGTGTAAAAATTTTTATGTAATATGCTATTGCACCGTAAAAAATTAGAGAATTAATTTGGCAAGCAGTATTTCGCGCCAAATTGGGCGATGGTTCCATTGTTGTGTCAATTTTGAAATAACAACAGTAAGTTTAACCAGTACTATAGGATTATAGTATTACAACAAAATTTGCAAAAAGTGAAATTATTCCTCAGTTCGCGAAACGCCAATGACTAAAATGTGCTTTAGCCCTGTGCTTGGAGACTTTTTTTAGACAGTCGATAAGTGCTCAAAGTGTTGTAAATTCCGTGATTTAAAGCTGTGGAAAAACGAACCGAACAGGGCAGGCTGCAATCCAAGAGACGCCCAGAGAAACGCGCCAATTCGACAATTTCTTCACATCTCTCGCCACGTAGTATGTTAAAGCAAATTTTCCCGAAAATATTATTGAAGATAAATACCTCTGCAATTAATATGGAATGAAAATAATATTATTAATGAAGTGTATGGAAATATTTCCGAAAACATACTCTCAGATTACATATTGAAGTCATTTATAATAGAACCTAAAAATGAGGATTGAACTTTTATTAATGCTGACTTAATCCAATATCTGATGAATAGAGAACATATCACCATAGCTACGATAAAAAAATTTGCTATGATGACAACGAAATCAATAACTATCAACTAGAGTTTCTGAATTCTTTAAATGAGTGGTTTGGTTTTTTTTTTCGGTTAGCCGGGAACAAACGAAAAATTATCAAATAATTGTGATCTTCGCCAAATGCTTACAAACCTAAAGCGATTTCCAGTAGATGGTTGTTTACCCCTTTCCATATTTTGAAAGATTAATTTAATTTCGCATTTTAATTTAATTCCACACGTTTTCCCCAATTCCACATTATGTAACCGATAAACATACAAATTTCTCTTTTTAGTATATTTTTGTATATACTGGATTCTGTACATAAATAGTATTTTGTATACGGATTAAAATTTTCGGCTTTGTTTTGGGGAACCACAGTGTTTCAGAAGTAGTCTTTAAACGTTACCCAGAAAAAACTGTTGGCGGGATTTACGCCTGGATAACCGCAAAATACCATAGTTTGCCACCACCACATAAGTTAGTATTGAAAGTTAATTGCATCGTTATACTAATCAGAAACTTAAATACAAAGGAAGCATTAGTCAATGGAACAAGTATGCGCATCAAGTTTATATATCGTAATGCTATTGATTGCGAAGTTTGAACTAGAACCGCAGGCAATAAAAGAATTTTAATTCCACTTATAAAATATTCTGGTACTATTTTACCATATCCTTTCAAAAAACTCGATTTCCAAATATACCTGCATTTGCGATGACAGTAAATAAATCTCAAGGACAATCATTCGAAAAGAGGCCAAATTTATTGAGGCAGCAAGTTTTTATACATGGTCAGTGGTACGCCTCAGCAAGTAGAGTTCAATCATTCGACGGTTTAAGATTCTATTACTTTGAACATAATGGGCCTTTAGCCGAGGGCGGCTCCAGGCTGAATTTTCAGAGTTGTCCACTAGACTTTTTAGATTAGCCTAAATTGTTCAAAATTCAAACTGAATCTGTGAAATCGTACCGGAACTTGTAAAATCCAAGGTCGGTAGGAGAGCCCCCACATCCCCCGTGGGATCGGCCCTGGGGAGATGACCCCTATGACCAAGGGCGGCTCCAGACTGAATTCTCGGAGGGGGCCATATAACTTTTTACTTAGGTCTATAACTTGTTCAAAATGCAAATTGAACGTGTGAAATCGTGAAGTATGCGAATCTAAAGTTGTAAAACAAAATTTCGGAGGGGGCCATGGCCCCTATGGCCCCCTCACTGGAGCCGCCCTTGCCTATGACCCACTCACTGGAGCTGCCTTTGCATTTAGCAAAATAGGATAGAGTCTTTAAAAAAGAACACCGTCTTCACAGAAAAGTGTGATGGTTGTAAAGTGAAATTGTACAAAAGTGGTCACTATAGACAGATGGTCTCTTAGCCTTGGTGGTCACTTTAGTAGGTTCCACTGTATATGGAATTTTGAGACGGAAGAACTTTATTCACGTTCAAATAAAAAAATTTAATGCTTTATGGTCGAATTTTGACCACTGGCAGACAACTTCTAATAATAGAATTGTTCTAAGTCGAGATGTGGTCTTTAAGGATGAACAAGTGCTAAGAACTGCGAATTCAAGTGAGCGAATGTTATCGGTTTCTGGATTGTTGCGATCATTGTCCAAGGTGTAATTATTAACGGGGAGTACTTCCCATTCTGGGTGCTATTCCAAGCAAATTAGAAGCTGAGAATTTGAGGAATCATTTCACTCGTGACATAATTTTAAATGGCTAAGCCTGTTAGCCTGATTTCGGAAACACAGAATTGGAGAAATTTTTTTAACATTGTATTTTGCAGTCTTTGCAGGGCGTTTTTGAAATCTTTTCTCAAGTACAAGAATCCAATATGTTGAGTATACCCTACCCTTCTCCCTTCACATTTAGAAATCAGGAACGATGCGATAAAAAATTACTAAAAACTCCTGATCGCTTTTCACGTTCATTTACAAAATCTACTCAAATTCTATTTATTTCAGAATTTGTGGAATTACTTCGGTAGGGACATAATTTTAAGGTATTTCCGAAAAGATCAGTGCAATCACATTTTTTATTTTTTGCTGAGCCTTGCACGAATAAATAAATTTACGACATCAGTTGTATGAACAATTTTACTTTCAATCAAAGTAGTTCAATCAGTTGTATGAACTACTTTCTTAAAAATTAGAAAATTTCAAATGTGTAACTTTGTAGCAGTAAAACATTTTATATAAATTAAATGATATATTACTCGTAAACAAAATATACTCTATTTTCCATATTTTTATTGAAGGATCACGTCCCCGCGTCCTCACAGGTTGACTGACTGGTTGATGGAATGTTCTTGTAGGAGTACCCTGGGCACTAAAAATTTAACTCCAATGGTTGTAGATCTTCGCAGTGTATTTTAACCTTGTCTTGAGTCGCCAAAATATGACGGGTTCAGCCAACGCCCCCTAGAGAGGAAAGCCGCGGCGCTTACTTGTGACGTCACACCGAGTAGGCATTGGGTTTCCCTCCCGCGCCGTGGGAGAGAGGAAAAACCCAATGGAAACGCTTTGCTTTACCTACTCGGTGTGACGTCACAAGTAAGCGCCGCGGCTTTCCTCTCTAGGGGGCGTTGGTTCAGTTAAGTATCAGTCAAGTGCATCGGCGCCTCCAGCTATATGGGCAAGGGTGGGCATTTGTCCACCCTTGCCCATATATAAGGAAATCGCACAACGTTATAAACAGATATAAAAAATCTGAAATTTGGTTTTTTTTTTAATTATTTGGCTAAGCAAACCATTAATTTTACTTAAATATGTCGCAGAACAAAACTGTTAATCTTAAAATAACTTTGGAAAATAAATTAAAACAAGAATAGAAAAGTGAATTTAACAAACGAAGTAAAATTGTAGCCTACGTGGTTGCAGCGTACCACGTACTCGTCCAAAACGTTTTGTATGAAGTGTCCGAAATCACCATTAACTTTCTCTCGATGAATAATCTCAGATAATCTCTGACCAAACATTGTTCATCTTATCCAGAACTCAACTCTACGTAGAGATATAAAAGATCTTTCTACTTTGCAGGTAGTAGCTGCAAATTTTGCAGCTATTTGCAAGCTTTTAGTCAGTGTAGTGAATAATGGTTTAATAGGTGACCAAATGTTTTGCATGAAATTTTGCTGTTATGGAGGAGAAATCTGCGACACTTCAAACTATGCTTCGGCTACAAATAAAATATTTTGTAAAAAGCCTATAGAAATTTCCCACACGCTTTATTTTCTTAATTAAATCTTTTGCACCAATTTTTAAAAATCTTTATTGGGTGAAGTATAAATAGGTCGTGGCAAACTGTTTTCTGTAGAGAACCTTTTTCCGTATTAATCCATCGAAATATTTGGTAGTACTCTTCTGCTTCTGGTGTTTTAGCTTCTGGATTAGATCTGCAAACTTGGTGACTAATTGTAAGAATAATTCAGTTCAATATCATGAGCTTATGCTATTTCTTTAGCAGATGTAAAGATAGTGTGGCGATGTTTTGGGGTGCCCGCTGTTCTGGGTATTAAACTAGGCTAAAATTCGTATAATACACGCCAAATAATTAAAATTTTATTGCATTTAAGTCGGTTAACTAGAACGCGAAATAGGGTGTTTAGTGTACCCATTGTTTAACACAGGATTTTCTGGAATTCTCGAGAAATATTGGCGCTATCGCTTAGTTGACTTGAGTTTTTAGAATTTATTTTTGGCACCAATTTGGCAAAATTTCGCCAAAAAGTCGCCAAGCGTTGCGGCATTTGGGTGCGTTTTTATTAAAGGGGCCTGTATTGTTTGCTTCTCAGCATTGGTATTACACAATAGCTTAGTATTACTCAACTGTGTTTCTATTACGCTATCAAAGTTTGCAATTAATTGAGATTTCTCCAGAGATGGAATCCCTGGAATGTTCGTACAACGGCGGCTAAGGTTTAAAAGAGCAGGGTCGCTCTAGAGTTTAGACCAATTCAGTCAGATGTTGTGAGCAGACGTTGATTCTGCTGAGACATAAGGCTCTGCATTGTGTGCTTTGTTAGTAATCTATCGCTGGTTTTGAGAAACTTATTTTTGAAAGCTGCTTCTGCTTTCTTCATTGTTGAATCCTGAGGAGCTGCTCATAATTTTTCTCGAGAATTTTCACTGAATTTTAGTCCGTAGAAGAATGTTTATTGTGTGTGAAATGCAGCATCTGAGAAAGCTTCTGTGTTAAGCTGGCTGCTATAAAGAGTGCTATTGGTTATTTATTCCTGTTATTAGTGTATAGCAGATTATTGATCGACTTTCGAATAAAATTTATGTTTCAGCTGGACTGTTTACTAGAATTTTTCATCAATACTGAACTTAAGCTACGATCCTGGAACTAAGCAGTTTTCTGCAAGAATAATTTTGAAAGTACCTTCAGAATTACTGCGATTAGATGTGAGTATATTTTTAAGTTATCAATATGCTCTCTAACAGAAAGAAATAGATGCCAATAGACTGCTGTTTGTTGGCTACAGGCTGTATGTATGTATTGGCTGAGTATTTTGCTATGATGCTTATTGCTACGATGAACTGGCGAGGGCGCAATACAGTGGATACGCCTTTATTCGTGTGTATTACTGTTGGACCCCGCTACAGCCATTTCGTGCAAATCAGTTATATAAATCGCGCAAATAGTTGAGCATGCCACTGTTTGAAGTACATTATTCATGTGCATCAGGTAAAGGAGAACATTTGCCAAGAACCGTCCTAGGTATTTTACTGTTAGAGTTAGATGGATTAAAGTCGTTATCTGGTAGTTCGGCGAGAATGTCATTGTTAATATTGGTTATGTTGTTGTAAAAGTTGATCGCAAATCTGTGGATTGTGTGTTTAATCGGCTCAATGGCTAGGTCATTTTGAATGGTAGTGTTTCTTAGGAAGTGGTTCCCTTTACAGATTTTTCTGAGTGCACTTTGCTTAGCTTGGAGGAATTTGAAGCCCATTCGGGAGTTGCTTAAGTAGCAATAGGCCTGATCATTGTTTTGTAAATGAGCGTTTTGTTTTGCTTACTGAGTTTTTTAGAATAAAGTATAGATGCAATCTTTTTGGCGGCAGCCGCCATGCGGTTTCTAAATTTAGTGATGTGTGGTTTCCATGTAAGTGACTTGTCCAACGTGACCACCAGATAAGTGGCAATGTTGCTCCATGGAACGACCTTGTTTTTTACATATATGCGTGGAGGGTTTTGTTTCCTGTAGAAATGTATAGCTTGGCATTTATTGAAGTTTAATTTTATTTTCCAGGTATCGAGCCAGACTTCGAGAGCGTCAATATGTGCTTGAATGCATCTTGCGAGTGCAATGTGGTGATGTGATCTGGTAGCATGATCTGTGTATGATCGCTGTATCATCTGCATGGAGAGCAAGAGTGCTATACTGATTTCTAGGAATATCATTAATTACAAGTTAAACAGTGTAGGTCCCAGTCCCAGTATTGATTCTTGAAGAACTCCACTTTTTATAGAGAGTGGAGTTGGAAAGAGTATTGTTAAAACACGGACCATAAATGTACGGTCAGAAAGATAGTTATATATAAGCTGAATTAGAGAGTATGGGATGCTTTTTTTTATGAGCTTGTATATGGTACCGATATGATATACTTTGTCGAATGCTTCGGATATATCTACCCTAGTAGCAATGACTGCTCGTTTTCTGCATGGGCGTTCATCCACTCATCGTTAACTCACCGACTCATTGAATTAAGACAACGGCAAGAGCACATTTAATTTTCTGCAATAGATGAATGTTTATTCATGCATAGAGGTGGATCTAGACGATCAATTTCGCCGATGGGAAACTGCAGTTCTATGGTCATCGAGCCATGCAGGTCTCCCAGTGGTTTACATTTTACCAAAATTCCTACAAATATTTGCGTAATTTAGATGTGCCTTTGCATAAACTGTGGAAAATTTGAAAAATTCGTGAATTAATCGCGTAGTTTACTTCAAATTTCCTATATTGGGGTCGGGACGGGATAGGGGGTGGGATCCCCCACTTGCCCCCTCCCACAAAATTTGGATTTGAAAAGAAATAATTACACACAAAAAAAAAAAAAACATGTAAGAGTTTATATTATATAAAATCGTTTGTAATATTTAATCAATTAAAAAAAATTGTGTTTAAAAAAAAAAGAAAAGAAAATCTATTTGAGCGTCAGCTGTATTATAAGAATAACGGAAACTTCATTAAAATGACAACTCTTTTGAAACCTCATTAATGCAAAAAGCAACAAGAGAAATCAGTTAATTTTTAGAAGTTATCCAAGAAATATGAAAGTTAAAATCACACTAAAATTCCTATACAATTGGTAATATTGTTTTTTAATTATTAATTTTTAATGTTGTTGCTACTTACATACATTGGTAAAAATTGAAATTAATTTCTTGCCAATCGAATAATTTGACTATTATTAATAATAGCTGAACATCACTTTATCAAAATTTCACGCCCAAGTCCCAATCTGAGACTAAAATAACAGCTACTTCGACCTTTGACTTATACATGACAAGTCTGGATAGCCTTGGGATAGAGCGTCATTCTGTGACTCAGTACGCTCAGCCCAGACAGCACAGCAAACTTGCATCAAACTTGCAGCAAGCTTGATTTATCAAGTCAATAAACTTGAATTAAGATTGAAAATTTCAAGCGTGTAAGCTTAATGCAAGCTTGAATCAAGTGTTCAAGTTTACACTTGACCAACTTGCATTAAGCTTGACATAGCAAGCTTAATTTCGATCTTAAAAAATTTTCCTAAAAAAAAAAAATTCCTAAATACTCGGGGCGCCCGTCGGCAAACTCGCCCTACATATTTTATTTTTCCACGCATTTTCCCCTCTATGCTGAAATTTCAAGTTATTTTAATCTGGTTCCATCAAGCGCCCGCGATCGAACTCGGGACCTAAGGTTTGGGAAGCCAGCGCCGTATCCATTCAGCCAATCTGACTCGCGCTGATATGACTAAAGTTTGAAGTGACTGTTATGGTTGTCACGCCGTTTTCTGGCGAGATTGATCAGTGGCCGATGCCCAGTTTCTTTTATTTTTCCATGGATTGAATCAAAATTAAAATAACGTTATGTGTGATTTATAGACTCTAAATAATAATACTAATAGGGAAATAAGCATAATATAAACTTAAAAGCAGCACACGTTTTAAAACTTTCAATATCGCGACACTCATATTGTGCAATATTGGCCAAAATCGAGACAAAAGACTGATTTTGAAATCAATTTTGTAGTATAATTGTATTTTATTTTGAAGAATTTCCATATTTGGAAATATAGAATTTTTTTTTTAAATTCTGCGGTCAAGTACATTTATGACTGATGATAAATTATTTGTTATGTAGACTTGGCTTTCCAAATCAAGCTTGACAGTTCAAATGGCTTCTCCAAGCTTAAAATGAATTGAACTGTCAAGCTTGTATTAATACGTCAAATTCAAAGAAATGTCAAGCTTGATTTAAGCTTATGTACTGTCTGGGAAGTTTCGGGCCTGGTGGAGGAAGAATTTTTTTTTTCTAGAAATACGGAAAGTTAGCATGCAAAAAACGAAAAAAAAAATAATAAACAGAATGGACACTTTTTGAAAATTTTTCTGCCAGTCGTTTATTTTTTATTAACAAATATACACTCTATAACAAAAAAATCGACGCACCAAGAAACAATCATCTGATTGCTTTGAAATTTCGTATGCATGAGTGTTTTGAACAGATATGCAAATGATTCAAATCTGGTGTCCAATGAATGAATAGTTTGATCTCTAGCGCATCGGAACTGCGCATCCAGCAGACGTATATAAGGAGCAGTTTTTCAACGGCTGTTAAAACTTTCGGCTTGATTGCGATTCAGATGACCTTTCAACAACTTAAAAAATGCCTCGCTGCGGGATTCGTGCTCATTACAAGCAACTGTCAGAGTTTGACAGAGGTCGTATCATTGGATTGAAAGAGGCCGGTTGGACTAATCGGAGAATCGCTCGTCATTTGAGTCGAAGCGATGCGACGATTCGAAGATGCTGGCAAGGATGGGTGGAAAATGGCAGAGTTCAGCGTCAGGATGGTAGCGGTCGACCTAGGGCTACAACAGATCGTAAGGACAGACTGATGGTCCGATCAGCTGTCACAGCGCCTTCTTCATCTCTATCAACCATCAGACGTTCAACCCAAACACCAATGTCCATCATGACCATTCACAGACGGTTGAGAGAGCGAAATCTACGTTCGCGCCGACTGTTACGCCACCTGCTACTCATGCCTGCACACTGCCGAGCCAGATTACAGTGGTGCAGGGCTCGATCAGGTTGGAATGATGCCGACTGGGGACGTATAGTCTTTAGCGACGAATCCCGCTTCCAACTGTGTCCTGACGATCATCGAAGACGTGTTTGGAGACGCACAGGGCAGAGGGAGGATCCTGCTTTCACTATTGCACGCCACACCGGCCCTCAACAAGGCATTATGGTCTGGGGTGCCATTTCCTTTGACAGCCGGACCCCTTTGGTCGTCATTAGAGGTACACTTACTGCACAGCGGTACGTGGACGACATCCTAAGACCTGTTTTGCTACCGTTCCTTTTGCAGTGCCCTGGGCTGGTTTTTCAGCAGGACAATGCCAGACCACATATGGCTCGTGCTGCTCTAAACTGTCTACAAGCTTGTCAAACTCTTCCTTGGCCTGCCAGATCGCCAGATCTCTCTCCCATCGAGCATGTCTGGGATGTGATGGGAAGGCGATTGCATCTGGCACGGACTGTTGATGACCTCGTTCGACAATTGGAGCGAATTTGGCAGGAAATACCGCAGGAGACCATCCGGGGGCTTTATCGGTCTATGCCACGCCGTGTGGCAGCTTGTATCCAGGCTAGCGGCGGGTCAACACCTTATTGAACTTGTTACTGTAACTCTGAAATAAATTATTCAATTGTTCTGAAATTTTAATCATTTACTATTCTGTACATTGTCTTCCTATCCACCAATTTTCGTTTCAATCGGACACCTCCTTCTTGGTGCGTCGATTTATTTGTTATAGAGTGTATTTTAAACAATTTATCGGTTCCTCATCAGTTTTTTTTCTTTATTTCATCACAGTCATCGGAAAAAGATGATCGGCTTGAGGGTCCCCCGAGAGGACATTTTGCACCAGTTACCAATGAAGTTTCCTCGTTTTAGGGTGAAAAGCCGAGATCGGCCATTGCTCGTTCTCCTCTGATTAAACTCACCCGCCTCTCATAGACCGATGGGTTATTGCTACTAGGGTAGGAGCAGAATCCCGACTTCCTCTTTTTCTTTCATTGCTTCATCGATGTGTTCTGTAACTCTAAGGAGTTGGTGAGTTGTACTGTGTTGTTCTCTGAATCCAAACTATACAGGAATAATAATACTATTTTGTGATGTACTAAGATGATCTTGAATGCAGTGGAGCAAGACTCTCTCCGCTAATTTACTTAAGGCGCTTAATAAACTAATTGGTCTATTCGAGCTAGGTGCAATACTGCTTTGATTTGGCTTGGGTATAGAAGAGATGGAAGTTTTTCCAGGCTTTTGGGAAATATTTTACTTTGAGCATATGGTTAAACAAAGAGGTCAGGAAAATGGCACCGAGGCCGAAGCTCACGTGTCTGAAGCTCACAGTAAGGGAATAATGGCTCTAGCTCACACAGACCAGGATTTCGTGTCCCAAGCTCACAAATATATTCATCCCTTTCCCCGACGTATCAACTTGACAGGTGGGAGGAGACTAGATCCCCGCACGTGTGTCTGAAGCTCACAGTAGGAGCCAAGATAGCCAATAAGATTCGGCCCTACTTTTCACCAGTTCACCTTCACCTTTTCGTCAGTGCGTGGGATCATTCTTGTACTTATGTTGCTGTATGTTGCACGTGCTGTACACAGGGACGTACCCAGAAAAAAATTTCGGGGAGGGTCCAAAAATTTCGGAGGGGGTCCAAACGATGAAAAAGGGAGAATTTTCCACAAAAAGACTTCATCATTATTATTTTTCTAACAAAAATTGAAATTTCGGGAGGGGTCCGGACCCCCTGGGTACGTCCTTGGCTGTACAACATGGAAAACGTTGAAATTATGAAAACTAGAAATGGTAAAGATTGTCTTGTTACAGAGGGTTTCAGACATCAAGTATTTAGAAGAAGTGAAAGCAAAATAGCCTGGCGGTGTTGCAAGACAAAGTCGCAGAGATGCAAAGGAACTGTTAAAACAAATTTGAAGTTTGAAACAATGGACAAAACCGAACACTCTTGCGTTCAGCATTGCCCAAACAGATATTTATCGTAAGATGGAAATATGCAGAAAAAGAGTTCGAGAAGAAGTATCAGTACCTGTTAATAAAATTTTCGAGGAAGAGATTTCGGGACTTTACGACAGAGGCTATGATTTCGTTGCAAATATTCCTCAATACGAAAACGTGAAATTAGTATTATGTAGGGAGAGAAGATGAGTTTTAGGAATCCTTCAAAATCCTGTAGACAGCGTCGATATTGAATTTCCCAAAAGCGTACTAACTTTCAAACCAAGAATGCTTCCTCCGGAAAGACAATTCCAATGATGTTCGAAAAAGAATTTTAGATTTTGAGGGGAGCGAAACATGAAAACCTCTTATGAGAGGGAAATTTTTTTTTTCTTCAACGGAACTTTCAAAAGTTGCCCGAAACGATTTGCTCAACTGTATATCGTACATGTCGATTGTGGGAGTACATTAACCGAAGGCAGTGTGTTTCCCGTTGTGTATATGCGCTACTTCCGGGCAAGAGGGAAAACACATATTCCGCTTTAATTGCTTCATTGAAGGAATGGGGTCCAGAAGTTATAAAAATGGATTTTGAGGCAGGAGCTATAAAAGCATCTAACGTACATTTTCCTAACGTCCGCCCAGGTGGTGTCGTGGCTAAAGAACCATTCTATCACTCCTTGGGCCCGGGTTCGAATCCCGACTTGGGCATGGTTGTTAACTTGTCCGTCCTTTCATAGAGGGTAATTCTGGCCGCCCATTAGGTGCCCCCATAATAGGTTTTATAGATCGGCCAGTGTTTCCGATCGTAGTAGTGGCGAATTCTGGAAAAGCAAGTGCACGCCCATTAAAAAAAAAAAAAAAAACATTTTCCTAACGCAATTATATCTGGTTGCAGCTTCCACTTAACACAAAGTTTAAAAAGAAAAATACAAGAATTAAGACTTGTAAAAGAATACAAAGAGGATGAGAAAAGAAAAACGTGTCGTATGTTCTCTGCTCTGTGTTTACTGCCTGCAGAAAAAGTGGAAGAAGCCTTTCTCCAAATCCTGGAAAATATTCCAAATAACGACAAAGTGAAACGTTTTATAGATTACTTTGTAGAACAATGAATGGACAATCACAGTGTTCCCCTTCAATTATGGAATGTTTATGGACAACGACACAGGACCAATAATCCAGTGGAATCGTGGAGCTCACAATTAGATAGAATCATTGGCATAAAACAACATACTGCACAATTTCTAGTTAAATCTTTGAAAGAGCAATCGGTTAAAATATCCCACTAGTTAAGAACGAAAGAAATTGGCACCACAGGAGTAAAGAGAAGGAAAGTTTATGTACAATTAGATGAAAAAATTGAAAACATTATGCAAGACTACAGGCGGTCAAATAATCTACACAAGTGTTTGGCCTCACTAAGTTACGTGGCAAAAATGGAATAATTTGGAAATGGAATAATGGAATAATCTGGTAAACACGACAATGGCATATGTTCAGCCTGCAGCATAAAGGAGAGACAAAAGACAAATTGCCTGCAACTTTTAAACCGCCTGTGTCTTAACTGACACTGCCCAGTCCCAAGCCTGGGATAAAAGCCTGAGGGTAAGTTGATCATAAACTTCAACAAACTATTAACAAAAAGTACACTAGTTCCTTTTATAGCTGTCGGAGTTACTAAATAATAAAATAAAACCTCTTCTTCGTCCCCCGCTCCTTTCGCACAGAATTCAATTATACTTCTATGTCCTTTCGTTCTTGGGGAAAAGGGATACCGGTCTAGTGTCCTCCTACCTGTCAAGTTGATACATCGGGGAAAGGTGTGAATATATTTGTGAGCTTGGGACATGAGATCCTGGTCTTTGTGAGCTAGAGCAGGGCCTTAGCCACGATTCCCCTATTGTGAGCTTCGGCAACGACATCAAGATGGCGACAGTTACGTGCCGGTCAAGGGCGGATTTAGGGGGGGCTATAGCCCCCTCCACCCCCCCCCCCTAGATGGAAGAAATTAATATAAAAGATCCTATTTTACTTCCATAAAATGGATGTATATGTCAATCTTCTATCTAACCGCCCCCCCCTCTCCGACAAACTTCCATTAATCCGCCACTGGTGCAGGCATATTTCTTAGCATGACAATACTAATTTTGTCGCTGCCCGGGCATTTTTCAGTTACCAATTTTTTAATAGTCATAGCCAGTTCCGTCGGTTTTGTACACGAGATCTCTGTACTACAAGGTGTACTAAGGAAATTATCGACCGTCTCCTTAATATGAGAATCTATAATTGGGTCCGCTGCGATGTTTTCGGGGAATCTAAATTGCTTTTCATATGTTATAGCCAGAGTATTTTGCTTTATCGTAGCCAATTAAAGCATAACTTCTGCCTTCTTTGAGGGGAGGGATATGCGTTTTTTTTTGGTTGTTTAGTTTTTTCAGTGCCTTCCGCACTGTACCGTCTTCGGGGTTAAGGCTAGTGATAAAGTTTTCCCAGTTTTCACTTGCGTGGGTTCTTAGTTGAAGTCTGGTTTCAGATCTTATTTTGTGACAGTTTTGCCTGTAAATAGGACCACGAGTGCGTTGATAATTTCCTAGCAGTATTACGCTGCCTAATTTTTTCTCTTATATGAGGGGGGAGTTTGATGCCCCGTTGTTGTTGACAGATTTGGATGAGTTAGTTGTAATAAGCAGACGTGATAATATTTGTAATGCAAGTAGTCTCGCTTTCTATGTCTTCAGTATTGTGAACAGGATGAGGAAGATGGGGGAGCTTAGCAATCTGTTCGTGTAGTCTATCCAGTTACTACACGAGTTTGTTTTTAAGCGAACATTTTGAAGATGCCTAGCAATGTTTCAGTTAATGTCAAATTGTACTGGGAGATGATTGGAATCAAATCGCTGTATATACAGAGTTTTGGATTGTTTGATTCAGGTTTTTGTATATTGCAAGGTCAATATTGGACGATGAGCCGTTTGTGGCGTAATGAGTAGGAAGGGGTGGATCAGCCATACGAATGCTGTTATTGATAATATATTTTAACAGAGATGTACCGAAGGCGCAGTTGTATTTTGAGTCCCATACGAAATGGTGAGCATTGAAGTTACCAGCTATAACGTTTGCATCGCAGTAATTAAATATATTGTGAATCTCTTTGGTCGCGAAAAGATGTTCGTGTCTAACGTATGCACATGTCAACATTATATGTATTTGAGGGCCCAGTAATAATTATGGAGTTTGCTTAAAGTGTTTCGTGAGTTAAATCAGTTACAGGATAGTGATGTATGGTATTTTTTACCTAAATGGCATTGCCACAGTTAGTACGCCTACCTTGGCGGTCATTTCTGAACAGAGTGTAGTTAGGAATGTTCTACCTTATGAGTTTCTTTAGTTTAGTTTCTTGCAGTAAAACAACAACAGGTTACTCACCATATGATAGGAAAGTTATTAGTTCTTTTTTTCTTCCTTTTTACTTCCTTGTACGTAGTATAAGGAAGTAATGTGATCCCGAAAAATTTTGGGGGCCAAATTTCCACAAAAAAAAACCGATTTTGACTACCTCTAAATTTAATTTTAAGAATTTTTTCGATGCATCTCATCGTAGGCTAGCATGCACGAATGCACGATCATATTAACGCGTCTGCAACTCATTTTGACCAGCTCATTTTGATTGTGGTCAGTTTTTCCATGTCGTCTGTACGTACGTACGTATGTATGTAACTCGCATATCTCAAAAACTATTGGTCGTAGAATGTTGAGATTTGATATTTAGGATTGTTCTATGATCTAGTTGTGCACCTCCCCTTTTGGTCGCAATCGAATGTATAGTTTATGTAACAGGACCGCCCAAAAGATTCGAAATACATTACGCTCTATGGGCCGAAATTCATTAAATTCGCCTAACTCAAAAACTATTAGGCGTAGAATGTCGAAACTTCATATTTTGGATAGTTGTAACATCTATTTGTGCACCTCCCCTTTTGGTTCCAATCGACTAAATAGTTTATCTACAGGACCGTCCAAAACATTCGAAATACAATGGGCCGAAATTCATCAAAGCGTTTTTTAGAGGTATTGGGCTATTTCAAACGACTCAGAAGTGATATATTCTGTAAAGAGTTAGAAAATAAATTTCGCCATTAAAAAAAGTGTCTTTATCATTTAAAGTTCTCTTACAGGAACACTCAAAAGATTTCCAATACATTACGGTCAATGGCAATTTTAGGGGCATTCATCCATTTCAAGCACAATACCGTCCTACCACATAAGTTAGGTAATGGTCCGACCACGGTCACGTGCCGCCCTCAAGAACTATGCCAAAAGTCGCCAAGCTTGGCCAATTTTGGTGTACGTGTGTGCATATTTTACTCTCAAATCTCAAAAACTATTATGAAATTTCATATGTAAGATTGTTGTAACATCTAGTTGTGCATCTCGATTTTTGGTTCCAATCTACTGGAGAGTTTATTTACAGGACCACCGAAAAGAATTTCAGTACTTTAATGTCTATGGACATCTTCAATATAATACAATTGTAGACAGTCATTGTTTGGTACATGCCCAAAATCTCGCCGTCTGTCCTCGACCTTGGTGAGTTTTGCCGAAATGTCGCCAAATTTGGCGATAGTCAGTCATTTGGTCCATGCCCAAAGTATCGCCATTTGTCATCGTTCTTGGCAAGTGTTGGCGAAATATCGCCAAATTTGGCGATAATCTGTCATTGTTGGTCCATGCTTAAAATCTCGCCAAATGTCGTCGACATTGGCGAGTTTTGCCTAAATATCGCCAAATTTGTCGCCTAAAATTATTTCGTATTTTGTATAACTCTAAAACTTTAACCCGTAAAATTTTGAACTTTTGTATTTAGAACTATATTATAATATCTAACTGTTTTCTAGTATTCAAAAGAGTTTTTAATCGGCACTTTTCCTCGCTTTTGTCCCTTTGACGTCCTACTTCCAGTGCATACAAAACCGAGCGAGAAATTCCTTTCTTATTCGCGTCATTAAAAGAAAGAAGTGGGAATGAATAATAGAACACTCTGCTCTGGGTGACCAGATATGCAAAAGGGGGACTCGGAGAATCAGCTCTCTGCAATTGGCACGACATATGTCCCATGACACCTGTCTCGGCATTTTCCCCAAAGCAAATAGTCATCTCACATGTCCATAGTAATTTAATTAAGAGACTTCTGTGCACATGTCTATGGGAGAAATACTGAATATGGGAACGAGAATGTTCCAGTATCATATATTGCCCTAAGACAAGCTATGAAATACCACTATGTACGAAATAAAATAGTGCTAGGAATCCGCAACTGGCCTGAGGCTCTCACTACTCTTGGGTCCATCATGGTCTTTTCTGGGAAATAGATGTATTTTCTTTGCTTCTTTGAAATGCATGGGGAAAAGAAATTCACTTGTACAGTAGAAAATAATGTGACCCCTGTTCAGGTTGGCTGGACAGTGACGGAAGCCAAAGTCAAACATATACTTGGAGGCGCCTGAACGTACCTTGGAATCTAAATCTTTGCATACCTTGATAAGAAAAAAAACCTTCTTTAGCTTTTAAGCCTTCTTAGCTTTTAATTGATACATCAATTCGCTAAAAATAAATTTATAAAAAAATCTCTAGCATTTAACAGAATGGAGTAAAAGTTTGAAAAAACACTCAAAATACTGGTGTTAAACGATAAAGTAATTAAAAAACTTTGTAAAAAACACACATAAGAAGTAAAGGAAAAAGGATACGCGTTTCGTTCAAAAATTGTTTTGAACTTCTTCAGTCCAAGTCCTTCGACGTAAAGAACACAGGGAACTGAAAAACTTTTTGAACGAAACGCGTATCCTTTTTCCTTTACTTCTTATGTGTGTTTTTTACAAAGTTTTTTAATTACTTTTGGAGTAAAAGTTTGTTGCAGTGTGCATGCAACACTGAAGACTGAAACCAGTTGTAAACAAAAACGTGAAACTAGTTGTAAACAAAAGAAAACGACAGAAAGTGCAGTGCACAAAATGTGGTATGTAGTTGTTTTGATAATGACTAAAAGAAGACGCGAAAGAACTATCATAATGGAAAGAGAATTTCCATACAAACTGTTGGAGCTCCTTCAAATCCATTCTCCAAGAAAAAGATCATCACCAATCTGGTAACTATATATTAGATTATACTTGTACTACTTTTTACTATGATTTATATATCATTCATATAGAAATAACCCCAATTTTGTAATTTAATTTGATTTTAGAAAAATGATGGATAAGTTATAATAAGAGATAAAATGCAAGAGTATAGATCACAGGGCTGTTAAAATAAATAGGAAGACGTGGTACCTCAATAGTAGCAAATACTGGGTAGAGCAAATACTGAGGGTCGCTACCTTAGGAGCTTCAAAATCAATACGCTTAATTTTTCATTTTCTCTTAAATTACAGGAAAAATTAATTTTTCGAGCTAGAATTACTTTCCTTATTCCAGTTATTTTTCCCTTTAAGCCTCACATTCTTTTTAAGCCTTTTTTTTAAACACTTTCCAAAGTTGAAATGTTTATATTTTCAATTTGTCTACCTGCCCGTGCTCTAACTGCTGTAAATATGCATCAATCGAATTTTTATATGATAATGAAAAGTACCATACCATGTACCCTATTGAAAAGGATGTAGGTACCATTTACAGTTCTTTTACAGGAGCACATAAAATAACTCCGATGCATTGCAGCCTATGGGCAGAGAATGTTTAGAGTGCATTTTAGAAACGGTCATTCATTTCAAGCAAAACGAAATTGGTATTTATTATTGAGGTTTATGAGAGCATTCTGTCCATCGTCATGGGTGGACGTAGCATTGATACTTATCAGGGCTAACAAAATAACACTCATAAATTAGGCTTTAAGAACAGTACTTAAAACCATATTTTAGTTTCTTGTTGGCTTTAACCTGTTCACTACCGTCGTTGCTAAGACGCAATGGCAGAAATTCCTCCCTTCTGCGTAAATCATTACTTCCCGAACTTGGTCCAGCCATGCGCTTGTGCAAGGTTGTGGGCAGGGGTGTAGCCAGAAATTTTTCATGGGGGGGGTTACGGCTACTGAAACTCACATATATGCATACATATGTATGATAAGGGAGTGATGAATATACATTTTGTATGGCAAAAAATTCCTCATGGGAGGGTTATGACCCCCCCTAACCCCCCCCCTTGGCTACGCTCCTGGTTGTGGGCAGAGCAGAAACATTCTAAAACTCTTGTCGGGACGCAACGATGGACACAGGAGGGAGGAATCTCTGTAGTCGCTTCTTTAGCAACGTCGGGAGCAAACAGTTAACTGTTTGTCATGCAATAGCATTCCTGCCAACCTCTAGTGAAGAATATCCAGTAGATTTGTGGAGTATCATAATCTTAAAGTCATAATTACTTATCTAAGTCACAAAACACTCCTCGAAATTTTTTCACTCATTAAATTTCGCCATTTATTCTATGTACATTTTTTTTAAACATAATTTTGACATGACGACACAACTATGGTTTTTAAAATGAAAAGTTTGCTTTTTATAACAATTAATGTTTGAAATTTCAATCACACATAAGGTCGTGATATTAAAAATAGAATTTGTAAAAGAGCTCAGAAATAGAAGAATTATAACATAAAATGAATAAAACTTCAATGTTCTTTACGTTCACAAGTTTTTTCTTAAATGTTCGAAATTTTAGAAAATAATTTTACGAAAATTGCTTTTTAGACTAAAAAAAGTAGGAAAATTTTGGGACTTTGAACTCATAAAATGCTACAGTAGAACGCTTTACCGCCTAATGCTGTAATTTTTAAGAATCCTTCATAAATGAGTAAATCAATATAAGCACAAATTTCTTTATTATTGGGCCAAAGTACCATGGTACATTGGTCCATATTGATAAATAGACACCCCGAGCGGTAATCTTTCAGAACTAGTGGGGGAAATAAATGTGTCGATTATTAAAGCTTCAAAATGTTAGAAAACCAGGAGATTTTAATGTAAATCAGGAGACCAGGAGAAACCATCAAAATCCAGTAGAGTTGGCAGGTATGCAATAGTATATACGCAAATAAGACAGCTTTGGAAAGTGTTTTATAATCAGTGTTCTCGGTATGGCTTCCTTTCCTTTTTATAAGTTAATGTAAAGACTCCATTCAAGTTGCCCCCAAATTTATTTTCGCCAACCCAAACTACGGCACTGATAGTTTTGTCAAGCATATGGATAGGCAAATGTTTTCTTCATTCCGGAGAGAGTATTTTATGACTAAAAAAGTTATGAAAATTTAATCACTTGTAACAGAGTCAGGGATGTAATTATCCCCCCCCAGCAAAAATGTGGATTTTTGTTAGCAAAATTTTAATCGAGCCTTTTTGTGGAAAATTCCGTCTTTTTCGTACTCCCCCTGCATTTTATTAGTGTAAAAACCAGATTGATCATTAATGCGTTAATAATGTGAATACTCTGAAACTTGAACGTTTGCGGCTCCCCCTGTACAACTTACAGAGGTATTTATGCTATTTCTATGTTATGGACAGCTTTTGTTCCCTGGAAAACTGTCCAATATAGGGAGGTGTACAACTTAGGAACTGAATTCGCAAATTTATTTTTTCAATCGGCAATTTATCTCTGTTCAGCCCAAGATTTTCTTTTGGGATAGGTCCTGAGTATAGGTGCTGGTATAAATGTTTTAAGTTATTCAGTATGTTTGTTTGGAAGTTTTGTTTGATTATGGGCTGGGATGCAGACTCACTAATGACGCTCCATAAGCCAGTTAATTACCGTCATTAGAGAGTCTGATTCCCCGCCTTGATTTCGCGAACAGTACCAGGATGTTAATTTCTATTCGCAGGATTTTTCGGGCACCCCCGGTAATTTGCGGGGTCCCTAGTAGCAATAACCCATCGGTCGATGAGAGGCAGGTGAGTTAAATCCGAGGAGAAGGAGCAATGGCCGATCACGGCTTTTCATCCAACAAAGGGGAAATTTCATCGGCAACTGGTACAAAATGTCCGCTCGGGGAGCCATAAAGCCGATCATCGTTTCCCGATGACTCCGATGAAATAACGAAAAGAAACCGATAAACTGTTTAAAATATATGTGTTAATAAAAAATAAACGACTGGCAGCAAAATTTTCAAAAAATGTCCGTTCGGTTTATTATGTTTTCGTTTTTTGTATGCTAAATTTCCGTTTTTCTGGGAAAAAAAAAAAATTCTTCCTCCACCGGGCCCGAACCATGAACGTACTCTTTACGAGATAAGCGCGCTGCCCCTAGACTATCGAATCTTGTTATGTGTAAGGCAAAGTGTGAAGTACCGGTTATTTTAGTCTCAGATTGGGACTTTGGTGAAATTTTGACAAAGTGTTGTTCAGCTATTATTAATAATAGTCAAATTATTCGATTGGTAGGAAATTAATTTCACTTTTTACCAATGTATGTAAGTAGCAACAACATTCATAATTAATAATTAAAAAACAATATTGCCAATTGTATAGGAATTTTAGTGTGATTTTAACTTTCATATTTCTTGGATAACTTTTAAAAATTAAATGATTTCTCTTCTTGCTGTTTACATTAAAGAGGTTTCAAAAGAGTTGCTCATTGTAATGAAGTTTCCGTTTTTCTTATAATGCAGCTGACGCTCAAATAGATTTTCTTTTCTTTTTTTTAAACACACTTTTTTGTAATTATTTAAATATTACAAACGATTTTTATATAATAAATGCTTACATTTTTTTGTAAATATTTCTTTTCAAATTTAAATTTTGTGGGAGGGGGCAAGGGGGGGGGGATACCACCCCCCTGCCCCCTCCCAACCCCAATACAAGAAATTTGAAGTAAATTATACGATTAATTCAAGAATTGTTCAAAATTTCCCTTAAATTATGCAAAGGCACATCTAAATTACGCAAATATTTATAGGAATTTGGGTAAAGTGTAAACCACTGGGGACACCTGCAAGGCCCGTTGACTATAGAGCTGCAGTTTCGGATAAGATATTGTTTTTCGGTTTCCCATCGGCGAAACTGCTCGTCTAAATCACTTCTATCCATGAATAAAAGTTCATCTATTGCAGATAAACAAAAGTGCACTTGCCGATGACTGAATTCGACGAGTCGATGAGTTAACGATGAGTCGATGAACGACCGAGCAGAAAACAAGCAGTCATTGCTACTAGGGGTGGAGGCCAGTACAATTAGCACATTTAAAGTAATCATTCCCTCGGGTATGACAGTTTCGGAGCAAGCGAGGTTCCCCACATATTAGACATTAAGAAGTTACGAAATAAGTCATAAACGAGTGCCCATAAGCTTGGCAATTATAATTGTCTTATTTTTGGCTTTTGATAGTCTTCAATAGTTATATCAAGCCAGTAGTATTTTCTAAGATTATAGATATCCGCATCATTTGGCGTGGGTTTAAGTGAGATGAGAAATATGTCAAAAGGTTTTTTGGTATTCCCGTTTGTTAAGTATGTTATTCTTTGGCAGACCCTTATTATCGCATGGGCGAATCGGGACTTTGCCCAGGGCTCCCAGTTTCAAATGTTGTTCTGAAATATTCTTTTATATGTCAAAACTTTATGAAAAAAAAAAAAAAACACATTTTATAGATGGGGATCTCTAAATTCATCAGTGCCCCTGTTGGTCATAATCGGGTCCCTGTTCTTTGGGGATCGAATTTATGTCCACGCAAGAAGTCGTCGATATCTTCTTAGGAAGGAGTGTTAGATTTAATGCCTTTTATTATGACTTTGCGTGGTCTAAGCTCTCTAGGATACATTGACTGGTTGGAATCCAATATTATGGCCTCACCATGGCACAGTGGTTATGCCACTGGAAATGGTAGACTGGCGGAGAGTGAAGGTCCCTGGTTCGGGTCCCATCGCGCGTCCGTCGACCTAACCGTTCGTAATTTTCTCCGAAACTTAGCGTAAATACGGGTTAGGACTCCTTAGAAAGACCCCCCCCCCGACGGAGAGCACACACCCTTGTGTTGCCCTTCTGACGAGGATTTATAAGCGGGCTTCTAGTGAAGCACACAAACGGATATGCATGTTCACAATAACAACAAGAATATTATTTTCATTGAGGTATGCTTGGAGAGAGCGAAATTTCTTAGAGTTTAAAATATACTCTCCAGCTATTTTGGGGCCGAAGTCAGTTTTTATAGGAGGTCGTTTATTTTACTTAATTGTTCAATAATGTTTGTTTTTGTTTCACTATAAACTACGATGTTAACATTGCTTTTAGTATGATTATTTTGAGGTGAAGTATTTTCTTGAGAATGACCATCAATTTCAACGTTAGGTTGGTGATCGTCCTACGTTGATGTGCTCGATTTCTGACAAATCATATGTAGGGAGAGCGTGTGGCGAGAGCTGGGTTTGAACCCAAGGACTCTGGGTGGTGGAACGAGGCGCAATCCGGCTCGGCCTAAAGGTACTCGTTCGACCGGCCTTCAATTGCCGGGTGTTGTGTTCGCGGAGGTGATCGTGCCACCACACATATATATCGCCAATTTCTCAGCGCATTTAGCAGATGGGGGTAGATATTTTCTTACAAGTACGGTAATAATATCGGAAACATTTAGTTTCTATTAAGCCATTAAATAAGGGGAACTGAATGACGCTTTTAACAAAAGCAGTAATAAGAAATAATCGCAATGGTGACTTGCAATAATCTCCAGTTCCAATGTTAATATCCTTATTGGTTACGGAGCCCGTGAACCTATATATTAGGAATGGGCAGAAGTGTCAACAAGCAGCATGCGCAAGATCTGAGCGCGCGTTTGAGTGGCAGAAGTTTTTCATGTGATTGGTTGCAGGACCGACATTTTGCCACTCCCCAGAGCTCTGCGCGATGTTTACGTGTGACATCAGCTGCCCATTCCTAATAGGACACTGAACGAATATTGTGCAAATAGTTAAAATTAGAGCCTGGTAGACAGCTTGAACTTCTAATATCTAATATAATAAAGGGAGTAGAAAAGGCTAATTGATGACTAGTGTCTGGTGCCGTCCTTCACCTTGTAGTTCCATTCTTCTTAAGTTTTGATATTCTACTCTACCGTTTCCCATCTTGATCTCTTAGTCTGCCGACCCATTCTTCCCAAAATTTTCGAATTCTGTTGTTCCTCCAACTAGGTTCGTCTCACCATTTCGGTCATTATTACGCTACTGAACACTGAACCAACAAACAACTATCATACCGTCGACTGCTCTTGAGATTTTAAAACGATGTATTGGAAATACACCCAATTTTAATTTTATGTGTATTAGGGGAATAACATAGTAAATATCAAGCAGTTAAATACCCATTTTAAAATACTTATTTTTTGTAATTTTTTTTTTTTTTTATTATTCTTATTCAGTTCTGGGATTGTACCTGCTTTGTACACCAGGCAGCGCTGTAGAGCTCTCAAATGATTATTGCGCAAGCGCAAAGAAGCTCCTCATTCGGTTCACCTTCGGAATTTGGGCAAGGGTGTTTGCTGGGGGAAGAGCTGGGCTTGCTGTGAAATTATTATATATATTATTTGTAGAAATTTAAAAAAATGGAAGATAAAAGTGAATATAAAGCTAATGAAGAAGAAACAAAATGGCAAAGTTTTCGGAAAGCACTTTGGAATTCAGATACCAAAGAATGTTTAGGAAGAACAGGGTTAAGTTGGTGTAAGTATTTTTATTAGATCTTTAAAAAAAATTGAATTTCTGATTTTTCTTTCAATATATGCAGTTTCATGTGCTCCATTTCGTTCTTTGCTTTCTTAATGATTTTATGCATACGTAAGATAATCAGTACTTTTAGTTGCTATTGCAAATTTTTTTTCGTGAGATGGGCTGCCCTAGATTTAAAGGGACACATTAGTTACGTATTTATACATGCAGAATTTGTCTATATTTAGCTACGTACTTAAAAAGTAGTTGTTTTAAAGTTGATTTGCTATTTTGTTTCACTAATCGAAATGTTTTTCGCTTCTTTTTTGCAGTTAGAATTACAATATTTTACATTATATTTTACGCTTGCCTGGCCGCCTTTTGGACTTGTATGTTAGTTGTATTTTATCAGACATTAGCAGATGATCAGCCGAAATGGAAATTAGACAGTAGCAGGATTGGTGCAAGCCCAGGTAAGTGATTTTTAAAACTCATTTAAATTTTACTTTCCTCGATCTTTTTCCCCCCCACCTATTTTGCATAAAAAATTTACAGCTTGCTTAAGTTTTTCAAATATAGTGAATAAATTAAGAAAGAAAATGTATTTAAAATTCCCACAGTAATTCCAGTGATACTTTATTATATTCTGCTAATGCCTAAATAAAAGAATGATCCTTTGTCAAATATTTACCAGTTAAAGACTAATGAAATCAACTATTGAGTTTTTTGTTTTTGCCAAAAATAGTCGACTGGGAAAAAAAAAAAAAAAAAAAACCTGCACATCTTATTATATTCAAGAAAGATTAACTAGCAACTCTTTTTTGCAGTTAGCCATACAATTTTTAGTATAACTGCTAGAAGATAAGTGAGTGAATGTCGAATTATTTTATATGTAAATTATCTCAGAGTATTTTTTTTTAGGGGGGGGGGGGGTTCATGTGGAACTTTTTGTTTCAGCCAGAATTTCTTAACTAATGTGTATTTAAGAAAATTCATTTGATAAAGGCATGCAAATATTGAATATTTTAAATATTAAATTGATGTTAAAAGCACTATTTTTTAAAATTAAATTATACAATAAGATGATATTAACCAAGTAATGTTTATTCTTGTATCTACTTGTTTAGATTTATGTTAAGATTTACTTAAAATATTATAATTTTAATAGTAAGAATCTTATTTTAAGTGTTCAATTGTTTATTAAATGATTGGCATTAGATTTTAATAAATACCAATTGATCATTTATGCCTGATATAATTTAAGAGTAAGGTGCGAATTGAACATTTGCTCCAGGGGGGAACATTTGAAAGTAAACATTCTCCAGGAGGGGACATTTGAAAAAAAAAAAAGAAGGGAAGGTGTAAATGCTCCACTCCCATAATCTATTAGGTATTACATGACAAATGCAGTCGCTAGCATGTCTGAGAAGTGATTTTAATTCCAACAAAAGTCGACCCCCGATTTTCTATGTACATATTCCTGCCTATGTCGATTCCATGTCTACCCTCAAATTCAGCCCACGACAAAGCAATGATCATTCCTTCATTTCGCAGTCTTTCTTTGAAACCTGACCCCAGTTATAGAATGAGAAGTGGCATCAGGCATGTGTATATCTATTTCAAAGGGATGTTTGTAACTTGCTGCTTTGTCCAGTAAACAAAAGAATTTCTATTCTCAATTCTTAAAATCATTAGGTACTGTTGAACTTGTCGGGATAGAGATTAACTTAATATTTCTCCAGCAGGGGATAAATAGTATCCCTTTCAAGGATCAATTAATATTTCTTTAGCCAGGGATATTATATTTTTCAACCGGGGACAATTTCCGGCATCCCCTCTGTCAATTTGCACCCTGTTTAAGAGTACTATTTTTTAAATAATTAAAATTAATATAAAAATATTATCTGATTATGAAAATAAATCATAAATATATGAAGTATTTCAAAACCTTGGGAATTTTTTTTTATGTATAAAAGTAAAGTAATTCGGTACTTAAGTAATATCCTGGCGGTCATTCCTGCCAAACTATTTTTTCGTCAAATGTGCTGGCAAACTGATGCCAATCATATTTCAAACTATAAATAATTTCATATGTCCAGCATTTATCTTGGTGAAAAATTGCTTGTCCTTAAATTATTGAGGAAATGAAATTAACCAATACCAATGCTTTGCAACTAAAATTTGGTATGCGTATTCCTATTGCATACCCTTTAAATTGCAGTGAACTCTTTAGCAGCTGCCCGGCAATTAGAATAATTCTAGTTCATTAAAAAAAATCTAAAATTGCTTTGTTTGATTCTATGTAAATGAAACAACACTGAACATTCGTCTGCCTTTTCTACAAAATGTCTTCATTAAAGTTTGAATTGGCATTTTAAGTAAAATAGATTTTTGTTTTGAAGTAAAAAAAAAGGAATAAATAATGATTTTTTAAAACATGCATTATCACTTGTTCTTGGCCTATTTTCTCGTTTTCAACTTAATGATCTGCACTCCCAACAGGACTTGCTCCACTGGTTCAGAACTGCTGCTGTTGTAGAGCTCATGTTCCTACTCAGTGGCATACTATAAACTTGTGCGACCACTGCAGTATGGGAGGTACATTCTATAAAAACTTTCCCCATGTAGTAGTATTGGACATAATTTCATTATTTCACAGAAAAATGAAATGAAATAGTCTGAAATGAGCATGAAGAAATTTAAACAATACACAGCTCAGAAGACCCGAAATCTGTCGGTCTCAAGACTCTCAGATCGGTACAAGGCAAAACAAGTCTTGAAAGGTCTGTCTACTGCAATCTGTTTGTGTGTAAAAAAGAGAAATTTAGAATTGCATACTAGGCTGGTTTTTGCCTAGTACGTAAAATTTCACTCTGAAAAGAAGTAGTACTGGAGCTGAGCTCTGGTGAGCTGCCATGCAAATTAAGCCCTGCTTGTGATGCAGAAAAAATTATCTTATCATACATGCATGTTCTGTAGTATGCCTCATCTTTCCTTCTGATTTATCATAAAACTAAAATATGACCGTCTAAAACTGTGAAATGGATTGAATTTTACAAAGGTTAACATTGTTTATAAGAACAGTGCATGCAGGATGTTCTTTTGAAAAAAATATGTTAAAAGTATTTTATTTAAAAACAACTATAAATATTAAAAAGTACTTGAGTGGAATATACATTGTCTTGGTGATGTTGGATTAGCTGTTTGATGTCAGTGTTTGTTTTCTTTAGGTCTTGGATTTCGCCCTTCACCATCGGATAAGAGCATTGATAGCACCCTCAATTGGGTCAATGCTTCCCGTCCCGAAACTGTTAAGTACTGGGTCGACAACCTAAAGAAATATCTAGAACGTAAGTATTTTTAACAAGGGTTGATGCAGAAGAAAATTGGAAAAGTTTTGCTGCCCCTTCAAAATTATGAATAGAAACAGCCCATCATTGGCATTTTACCCTACATTTTAATCTGTTTTATCAATTATTTTAACAAAAAATGTGACTTTTGCAGGGATGTTAATTCTGCGCCGAAACACAAATTCTTGCGCCGAACTGCGCTTTTAGCCGATTTTTGCGCCGGTCTGCGCCGAATACGTCATTTTGACTCTTTCAGGGTGCGCCGAAACAGAAATATTGCGCCGAACTGCGCTTGTAGCCGATTTTTGCGCCGGTCTGCGCCGAATACGTCATTTTGACTCTTTTTTAAATTTTTGCCACGCTCAATTATCTTTTAAAGCGTGTATGGAAAGCTAGTTAGCAGTAAAGCAAGATTCAAACTGCGTACGAAAGCTGCATTCCGAAGCCATTCTACCCGCCCCGGATCGGACCAGTCGGGCTTTGTTAGTCACCTCAATCAGGGCCGGCCAGATAGGCAAACAAGTAATCATTGCAATGGGCACCGTTTTTTTGTTTATGAAGGGGCGCGATTTCCAACTTAAAATCATAAAAGCAATTTTGAAAAAAGTAAAAGGGAAGTCTTTTTCTACGTTTGTAGGGTGGAGTGGGTGTCATGTACCGCAGGGCCGCCCCTGATCTAAACCAGACCGGTCCGTAAAGAAAACAGTATATTACGGTGACACACAAAAAAAATTCCTTCCGTCCATGTAAATCCATGTATTGTTTTTACCAAGTTGCTGATAGCATAGCCTGTATACACCCTTTTTTTCCAGAGCTTTCCTAAAGTGCTTTCAAATAGTGTTTTGCTTTTAGCAAATGGTGTTTGCTTGCAAACTTTGCTTTTCTTGTATGCATTTATTGTGTTCCTAAATCTTCAATTTTATGCTCCAAAATCATGTTAATTCTGATCTCGAATCTTAGTTTTCTTCTCGGAAACTATTTTTTTGTGCTCCCGAGGTGCTCCCAAATGGAATTTTTCTGCTCCCAAGGTGCTCCCAAATGAAATTTTTTCTGCTCCCGGGGTGCTCCCAAATCGAGTGTTGGAGTTAACATCCCTGCTTTTGTTAAAAATTGGTATGAAAATTCACAAAAATGGGACCCTGAAAAAAATTCTTGGATCGACCCCTGATATTAAGTTACAACCAGTAGATGTTTCTTGTTAGATTATGTGTACAAGCACTGTCAGCCTGGTGTAAGGATTTCTGTTCTTTAACTTTTAATGAAATAAATATGACAAAGGAATTCCATAATTTTGCTTTTACAATTTACGACAATCTGTCCTTTAAAATCATGCTTCTGTTCGAAATGATAGAAAATGTGTTTCATGCACTATCCAAACAATTGATAAAATTAAATATTCTTATACAATGTATCTGTATTGAGCAGGCACAAACAGCAAGGGATTTGTTCTTCTAAGATTTAGCAGACTAAAATTAATATTCCATGCACTAAAATCGAAGTTTGCTGTTTTGTTTCTTGCAAATTATTAATTAGCACGCAAGTTGCGAATTAATAACAGTGTTTACCCAGTTTACATTATGAAAATTCCCATTGAAATTGCTAAACCTTAATGTTATCACTCGACGAGTTTTTAAATTTGCCAGATATACCAAGGTGGCTTCAGGTTTGGAGATCTATCTCTAGCACATTACATTTGGGGATATAGTGCCAGAAGTTGACAAGCTTAGCAACTTTTGACATTTTTTGAGGGAGGCAAACAAGTACTATTGACTACTGCTACTGCCATCTTACCATTTGATAATTATATAGATAATTTTAGAGCACAAATTTATTTAGTGTGCAACACTAAAATGGTTATGAACCATTGTTTTATATTAAAAATGTACTGTCATATTAAAGAAGGAATAACTAAATATGAATGACTATATTTTGGCCAAATATTAATTAACAATGTAATTAAATATTTCAAAAGTAAAAGAAATAAAGATGCTATACTTTAGTTAGGATTTTACTGTATACATACTGGGTGATTAAAATACATGTTACAGCAATTATCTTTTAACCCGTAAGTGATCAAAACGTACTTTGGACTATATTCCATATGCGGTGCTGTTTACATTTTGATGTTGGTTTTGGTGCCATCGTGGGCAATGCTCAGCAGGAGTGAAGTAGCCTGCCAGTGGTATTTTTGACTGGCAACCATAAAAACGTTATCGCCAGTTTGGGAATTTGAAATTGTTTCATGTTATGGATGGAAGGGAATGAAATGTTATGTTATTGTATGAAAAGAAAGTGTGAGTTTTGAAATATGGTGTGAATATAAAGCTAAATAAAAGAAAGCATGTTGGTTTTACATTATCAGCCGGTGTGTATGTTTGTTAGGAATGCAGTGTCAATATAAAACTAAATAAAAGAAAGCATGCTGTATTTACGTTATAAGCCGGTGGGTGTTAGGGACATTTCTGAGTGGTTAATTTAAAAAAGTCAAGTCAAATGCTTTTTTTGAATAAATCTTTGCAATGTTTAAGGTTTTTAATGTGGATTTTAAATTGATATTTGATGTTTCTGTGTTTTAAGTTTTATTTATGTGCTATTCTAATCATACTGACTTTATATGAGGTGTACAACTAAGTTGTTTAATCCACCGATGTTTTTTTTTGAGTTGAAAACGGGCCAGTGTTTCCCCAGTTTACATTAGCTGTGCAACTAGGTTGTTTAATCCACCGATGTTTTTTTAGTTAAAAACGGTCCACTGTTTGCTCATTTTAGCCTGTTACTGAATTTGCAGACGTTTTTTAGTTTAAATATGGATGGTGTATTTTGTTTTAAGGTTCTTGTTAGTGGAATAATGTGCAATTTTAATGTGTTAAAATACTTTGACTTTGCTGATCGTGCAAAATGGTTGGTGACCAGCAACTCGCCGTGTTTACATGGGGTGCGTACCGTCTTGTATGAATTTACCCATACTTTGTTAGAAAAGTTGTAAAATTTGAGTAGTTTTCAGATTCGGAATTTTTTTTCAAAGGGCTGTATACTGTAAAATACCTCAAAAGTGCCCCCACTCTATCACCCACCCCTCTTTTTACATCAATTTTGTTTCTTCATTGTTGTCACTAATTCGGTAAAATCATACAAGCCGGTGCCCACCCCATGTAAACATGGCGACAGTCGCTGGAGCTTGGCGACCGCCAAGCTCCAGCGACTGTCGCCATGTTTACTAGTCATTCTAGGCAACCTGTGGTCCGTTTTTAACTAAAAAAACCCCAGTGGATTCAGCAACCTAGTTGTACAGCTATCTAAACTAGGCAACCAGTGGTCTGTTTTTAACTAAAAAAACCTCAGTGGATTCAGCAACCTAGTTGTACAGCTATCTAAACTAGGCAACCAGTGGTCCGTTTTTAACTAAAAAAACCTCAGTGGATTCAGCAACCTAGCAGTACAGCTATCTAAACTAGGCAACCAGTGGCCCGTTTTTAACTAAAAAAACCTCAGTGGATTCAGCAACCTAGCTGTACAGCTATCTAAACTAGGCAACCAGTGGCCCGTTTTTAACTAAAAAAACCTCAGTGGATTCAGCAACCTAGTTGTACAGCTATGTAAACTACGCAACCAGTGGACCGTTTTTAACTAAAAAAAACAACAACAGTGAACTAAGCAACCTAGTTGTACAGCTAATGTAAACTGGGCAAACACTGGCCCGTTTTCAACTCAAAAAAACATCGGTGGATTAAACAACCTAGTTGTACACCTCTTATAAAGTCAGTATGATTAGAATAGCACGTAAATAGCACTTACGAAAACATAAACACTTCAAATATCAATTTAAAATTCACATTAAAAACCTTAAACATCGAAAGATTCGTTAAAAAAGAACACTTACCTCTATTTTTTTGGTAAATAACCGCTCAGAAATGTCCCCAACACCCACCGGCTTATAACGTACTATATTTCTAACAAACACCCACAAATTCTTTTCTTATATTAACATAACACATTTCATTCCCTTCCATCAATAACGCAAACAATTTCAAATTCCCAAACCTGACGAAACACGTATTCTTTATGGTTGCCAGTCACAACTACCACCGGCAGTTGGCGGTGCATCGCTCACTCTCGCGTCAGATTGTTCGCCAATGATTTGTAAACAAACCATTGACATGTAAACAAGGCACCGTATACGGAATATAGTCCACTAATTCCACTAGGTCTAGTTGAAAGCTAGACAAAGTCCAAGAGGTCTTGAATCTTCAATAAGTTGTAAACAAGAAGAGGCGTGGCTGTCAGATCCTCATGCGAAAAGCCCAAGCAGTTTAAAAAGATGGGCAGTGCATTTAGTGTGATTCAGAAAAGTTTTTTCACCACTGACATATTTAACAGTCATGATATGACCACTTCTGAGTCTGCTGATGGTGACTTGGGCCGATCTGTCACATTTAAGTGCAAGGGCACTGCCAGGAGATTTCTCAATACCAGGAGGATAATGGAGGTGTCTTTGGTGTTTTCTGGTTAATGGCCTTTATTTGTGAATATATCTCGGAAGAGGTTAGACTTCCACAGGATGTTTGTTCGTAAAATACCGAAAAAATGCCCCTTACTCAAATTGGTTACCCTTATTCCTCATTATTGTCCTCCTTTCTCTTCAGTGCAATTCTGCTTTCAATGCGCATGCTCCAGCTCCAAGTATGAGTTACCATTCCATGGCTATGATGAAATTTTTGAATAAAACATGGAAATTTTATCAGTAATGCTAGCATCAATGATTGTTATAGCCTGGACTTCAAACTGTAGCAAGTGTGTGGAACTAGTTTACCTTAGTTTAGTCTGATTGAGAGAGAACACATGCAAAAATGCCTAAAATAAGTTCCTACTCAATTACAAAAAAATTACAAGTAATAAAATGGCTTAAGGAAAAATGCTAGTCTGGGAGAGTGCCCTCCATGGAGGTCTTTCTAAGGGGTCCTAATACTTATTTATACTAAGTTTTGGAGAAAACCACGGAAAACTCTGAAGGCTTGGTTGACACACGTGACCAGAGTTTGGACCAGGCACCTTCCACCTCCCAATTTAGAGTGTTATGTGAAAATATTGTGTAGCTATTTGTTTACTTCTCTCTTAAAAGTTGTGGTAGTTCAGCTTTTTAAGATCCTCCATTAAAGGTCTCTTCTTTAAAACACAACAAAATAAATTTATTTACAGGTTGAATACAATTAAACATAGCATTTAAGCTCTCTTGTCGGTATTATTTAGGGGCAAAGGCACTTAAAGAGGTATTTAAGGGGGCTCCAGACCCCCTAAAATTTTGATTTATCAGGGTTCACTCTAGACTGCGGGATTGCACGATTCCCACAATACCACACTAAATCCCACTCAAAAAAAATTATGCTCGTGAGATTTTCCCGCATGCCGAGTTGTTAGATTTCATGAAGCAGCCAAAATATTTAATGGGGTAAAGAATCAGATATCATTTAATTGTATTGTCATCAATTTCATTTGTGTATTATATTGCTAATTTTGATATTTATAATCTTAGTTGCACTGTACTTTTTTAATAATAATTTTGCTTGCAAAATGTTAAAATAAAAAATAATTTTGAAAATAAACATTCTCACTCAAAATTTTAAAAATCCCACTTAATTTTGAAGTGGGAAAATCTCACCCAAAATTTTTTCCTAGTGTGAACCCTGTTGTTACTAAAATGATAATGATAGTCTTGCTAAAATGATTGCTTATTGTGAAAAATTCTGGTTTTTTTACAGTTTGGATCCCCTCCAAAATGTTTTTCTGGATAAGTCCCTGGCGGCACCCTTTCACATTGAACATAAATTTTATTTTACGTAATCTAATCTCATCTGGTAGTAAGGTTCATGGGAGGAGTGCCTTCTACATGTGTTTTGCAACACCTCTGCCGATGGTGGGGCATATGGTACTGATGGTGGTACCAGTGGCATAGTCAGAAATTTTTCATGGAGGGGAGGCTGTGACTACTGCAACTTGTATATGTATACATATGTGTGATAAGAAGTGAAGAATATGCAAAAAATGTATTGCAAAAAATTCCTCATGGGTGTGTGTGTGCCCCCCCCCCCCCAAATCGCCACTAACTGGTACTACTGATGATAGAAAAGAGCATTTTGCGTAAATATGCATTAAACAAAAATTGTAAAATTAAAAAAAAAGTGTAATGGATTTACTTAAAAAGTAATAGTTTTTTAAGTTTAATAAATTTATTTTGTTGTGTTCTGAAATAGATTAGAAAATTTATTATTATAAAAAAATTTTATGAGCAAATTTTATGTTTTATGCAATAATTCTATTTATATTCACTTCTTGCAGAATAATTTAAAACTTTACAGAAATTTTTAATAACTATATTATTTTTAACTTAACTTTAGGCATCAGATTCAGAAAGTAAGAATATTTATTACATATTGTCATTTGGAAGTTTTTCCCAATTGAATGGGGAAAAACAAGTTTTGGATGAGAAAAAGCCAACCCTGGGATGTGTACTGTATATGTAGAGCTGCGAAACATTTCGGCATTGATCAAACAGATTAGCGAGTGGATCGATAAAAAAGAAATTTTGTTTGCAGATTATCACAGAAATAATAAGCAAAAGAAAATTATCAACAGAATGCTGTCTGAAGGATTGGATGACAGATTTTTTGAATTTCTTCAAAAGGAGTGAAAAAATGGCTTTTAGAGTATAAATAAAGTACTGTATTTACCCGTGTATACGTTGATCCCACGTGTAATTCGACCCCCCTCTTTCCTGATTAAGAAATTTGATTTTTTTAAAATCCTGCATATAAGTCAACCCACTACTTTCCCGATCAAGAAACTTTAATCTTTTTAAATACATTTATTCAAAATCATCCAAAAAAAAAAAAAAAAAAAAAAAAAGGTACTAAATATATAATAATAAAGATAATAATATGACTCTACTGATAGTATATGGTAAAGTACTAATATATAAAGTTAAAACGATTCAGTATCGGACTTGTCAAACAATTCATGAAATTCCTTCATTATCATCAGCCTTTCATGATACACATATTGGGTTAGGATCCCTTAGAAAGACCTCCACGGGGGGCACTCTACCCTTGGGCCTAGAGCCCACGTGTAGCTAATTGGCCGTAATCCCGCAACAACATTGTATACGTTTTCAATCTTTGTATTGCTACATTCTTCCTGGTATGAAAATCATCCTTAAATGACATCATTGTGTTATGGAATGCAGGAAGAGAACAATTGCCTTTTAAAAGGGCATTTTTGACTTCTGATTAAAAAAAAAAAAAAAAATTCAAAATTAAGGACCCTCATAAGTTGACCCCCCAACTTTAAAGCCTTTCTTTTGTCAAAGTGTTCTTTTGTATCAGTGTTCAGTGCTTATCATATTCATTGGTGATTGACCATTTCCTATTCATGCTCTTTCCTACCTCATGACAGAATTTTTTTCAGCTCTTTAAAGTCTTACAAGACATGGTGTATCCCATAGAGCAGATATAAAGGACAGAGAACACTTTGGTAGCCCTTACTTGGCGAACACATCCCATCAACTAACTTGTGGCTAGATCTCGCATGCATAAGTCTCACACATTCAAATCATTAATTTTCTATGGAGCATTTGTGGCCAGTGCACTAATTTCTGTTTACGTCGTTATAAAGAAAAAATAGTACCTAGCTGCTCTGTATATGGATGCAACTTACTATTTGTGAAAGGTTCTGGAATAACATTTCACAGAAGCCTCCCCCCCCCCCCCCAAATGTCAAAAAAAAAAAAAAAAAAAAAAAAAAAAAAACTACATATGTTAAACAAAACTTAGCAGTTGCCCATATCAACATATCGCTATCAGTGTGGGATCATTTTGTTATGTAGTTGTATTTCACCTTCATAAATGGATAATACTGTAAAATGTAGCATAACACAACGGAATGACTTAATCTCCAGGAACAAACACATTTTCTTCCAAAGCAATTTGAGAAAAGAATGAAGGATTAGTTTCAGGCAGCTTTTACAGGGTGTCGACAGATCAGGGAATCAGGGAAATCATGGAAAAATCAGGGTACTTTATCCATCTGGAAAAATCATGGAAATATCAGGGAATTTTGTAAAAATATTTAAAAATCAGGGAAATTTCGTTGTTGCCTAGTAAATTAGATTGTTTTTAGTTGTCAATCAGCGTCTGACTCGCGGCTCCGTTCCGGATCATACGATACTCAACTGAGGCAAACATTTTAGGAATCCGAAAACACGAATATAGATCACACGAGAACATAAAAATATGAATCACGGTTTTGAAAAAACAAGGTGCACATGATAAAGTTTTCGGATTTCGCACAAACTAGTCTTTATATACTAGATGACTAAATGTCGTCTTTTTTTTTTATAGATAGGGCCAGGGGCGTAGCCAGAAATTTTTCATGGGGGGGGGGTTATGACTACTGCAACTCATATATATGTATACGTGTGTGTGATAATGTAGTGAAGAATATACATTTTGTATGGCAAAAAATTCCTCATGGGGGGGGGGGGGTTGACCCCCTAACCCCCCCCCCCCCCCCCCCCCTCCTGGGCTACGCCTCTGGATAGTTATTAGGTGGCCAGTTTATTTTGATCAGTCATCCTTACGCTTGAAATTGAACACTATCTTTAAAAAACGAGGAAACTTTCTGCTATATTGTCTTTTAGTGTTCGGCTAAATTTTATGTTTGGATTTATGAAACTGAACTACAATTTTATTAAGCATTTTTGTGGTTTTCTATTATTTATTTCCCTATATGAAGCATTCACCTGTTGGTGCATGATACACAATGGTGATTTACATAAAAGATTATGGAATGCATATAATTAGTTCTGGAAATTTGATAAAGATAATCAGGGAAATCAGGGAACTTTTTTTCTCAATTTCTGTAGCCACCCTGTTTTAGTCCATAAAATTTATTTTTTTATCATACTTTTTAATATAATATTGGACATTTGTTCATTTATTTCAGCATATGAAGCATTAAAAACTGGTTCCAATGCTGTTGATTGTACTGCTGACCAGAATGCTGGCCCCGATAGAGTTTGTTACGTCCCTGTTCTCTCTGGTGAAGATGAAATCTGTTCGCCTGAGCGACAGTTTGGTTATCCTGAAGGGAAACCTTGTGTTCTTGTCAAAATGAACCGAGTGAGTTGATTTTTTGTATTAAATAAGTTAAATAAGTTAAATAATTATTTTTCAATGACAGATGAAAAAAGTTGTTGATTTGTGTAGTCTAATTCAGTGGTGCGCAAACTATTTTCATCTGCGACCCCCTAATTTGTGTAAAATTTTGTCGCGACCCGCTATTTTGAGTATAATTTTGTCGCGACCCCTGGATAGACAGTAGAATTTTCTTTAATTGAAAACGAAGTTACATTGAAATTCTTTCTGGGAGTTGCTCTTGCAGGGTGTTTTTAAAAGAGTGTCGTGACGTCATCGATTGAAATAACGCGTTTTTAAAATAGCGCACCAAACTTATAAACCACCATAAAAATTTTATAAAAGTTGTAACATTATAAAAATCAGTTAATGAATCAACACATAATTTTAGTAAACAATGCTTTACTTATGCATATGGATATAAATATTTTTTAATGAAAAATACTTTTAAAAAAAACTTTACATCATAAAAAGTCAATGTGAAATATGTGCTTGCAAAGAGCACATGATTGTTTCTATGTTCGGATCTGTATTGGAAATCGCAAATCGTAAGTCATCCTCTGGATCCAATCGAGATCGATGTTTTGTTTTAATCGAAAATAATTTTGAAGATCACTATGCATGATCCGTACAATTTGCAGATCACTATGCATGATAACGTGGTTTTGAAGCCCCGTGATAGCGATCTCGAATATCGCGCTCATAAAATAAGTCAGTTTCTTCTCTTGTATTATTTCAGTTCTTTGAAATGAATAATTGCAGATTTTTCATAAATGTGAATCTCTTTGAATTTGGCGACCCCCGGTTTGCACACCACTGATTTAATTTACTGAAGTTTTTTTTTTGGTTTGTTAAAAATTTGTATCAAAAAGTTCATTTTGGTCTTTGAATTCTATTTGTAAATGTGTGTCTGTGTGTCAATGTCATTACAAATAAAGTGTTGCTCTTAGACAAACCAAAATTGGTACAAAGTTTTAAAGCAATGTTTTTAAAATTTAAGACTAAATTTTTATCCATATTTCATGGATTTTTGAGGTGAAATATTAATAAATTACATCTAGAAGAAAACAATAATCAAATCACATCAAATATAGACGGCATTTTTCTTTCAGAAAGTTTGTTTTGAATATGTTATATAAGTTAAGACACAAAAATAACTATTATGCCCTAAACATGGAAGCTTTGCAGATTATAACCACAGATGGTGCTGTAAAATGACATGACGCATGCACAAATAGATCCGGAATGGAACAATATTCTGAGGAAGAGAGCAAGGCATTTTGAAACTAAGGCTGAGGGAGGTGGTGGCTTCCACCGAAAGTGCTACTGACGGATTTTAATGAGTTTTTAACCTTTTAAATATGTTATATAATTTAGCAATTTTGAGGCTTAAATGCAAACCTTTTTTTAAAAAAATTGTTTTACCTTTTTATTGTTTTGCTACATATTATAAATGCATGCACTAATGCAAAAGCAGAAAAATACATTAATGATTTTATGCAAATTTTTAAACTAATGAAATATCTTGCAAATTTTGAGTTATCTTGTGATCTTTTTCGTCATTTTTCTGTTATTGCGGTGTCCAGACCCAAGATTTGTTTTATTTAGTTTGAACTGAAGACTCCTGGAAGCAGGTTTTTCAGTCTGAAACACCACAGTGGTGGATGGATCTAAGGATTTTTGAGATTGGGTCCACCAATGTATTTTTAGGCTGACACAGATGCCAACTACTACGGATTCTCCATAGTTACTACGGGATTTTTAAGTTTTTTTTTTTTTTTTTTGTGGACTGTGGAAAAACATTTTTAAGTTAATTCTTTTAATGACCTTTTTATTAAAAAAAAAAAAAAAAAAAAAAAAAAAAAAAAAAAACCAAGCAGTTATTGCACAACACTGGAAGCCAAAAACAATTGCAATCAGCACCAAATTTGTATCAGTGCCAGCTGAAGAGAAAAAGTGTTGAGTCTGGCCTCTCTTCTCTCCCATCCCCTCATCTTTCTCAGGCTTTACACTTTTCTCTCTTCTGCTTTTGTTTCAAGCCGCACTAACTGTGAAGGCTCGGTAACAGATTAAATTCTGGTAAGTTTCTATTTATTTTTAATTTAGATCAGTTTTTAATAGGCTATAATTAATCTTTTTTTTTTTTATAGTTAAAAAAAAACTAAAATTTTGTCTATGTGGCTGACTACTGACATCAAAAACTATGGAAAATATTCAGAGTTTCTACTGAAAAGTCTAATTAAGGCTTGGCATCTGCTAACAAGACTATTGGAAGTGGATTTTCATAGTCCCTACAATTTGACCAGATATCTGGTTTCCATTTTGTTATTTCATTCGGTTGCTTGATTTTTTTCAATTGCAATCTGGGTTCATAGAGCACTGAGTTTTGGTTGGCAGTGATTAGGGGAGCAGGGAGAAGATTTAGCTTTTTATTTTAGATTGGGTTCTTGTTACCAGAAAGATACCAGATAGCTTTTAGTGATGAAAGTTGAATGATTTAGTTTATTTTATTTCTGTTAAGTCTCTAATATGGAAATTACTGCTTTATCAGGATAAATCTTTGAGCTTGAAAGGGCATTAAGTATCGATGTAAGAAATTACTTTTTAATAATTAAATATTCTTATAGCAAGTTAAGTTTACTGTTTCTATAAATAAACTTGTATACCTTCAGTATTATTATAGGCAAACCTTATTGTAGTTGGTTTTAAAACTAAATTTTGTTACTTTTTTATAAATAACTGCACACTGTGGGTCAGGTTTTTAGATTTTGCCTTATAATCTTTTGATACTTAAGTATTACCCCAACCAACACTAGTGTAATAGAAAATTGCATTAATGTTTTCAGTTATTGGCATTAATCACACAGATTGGGAAAATAAATTGCTAGCAAAAATGGTTGATAAGACAGGGCTGTTTTTAACCTCCCATTCGTCCTAGGCACTTTAAATTGTTGACGACCCCCTCCCCTATTACTCCTTTCTCTTTGTTTTTGCTTTTTGAAGGGTTTTTTCACTATCCACCATTTATGAACCCCTCATGTCCCGGCCCCTTCACCTCCTATTTTTTGCACCCCTAAATCTTTCTGGCCCTAGGCTCGTGCCTAAGTGGAAAAGCGGCCCTGTCCTAAGATAATACACAAGTACTCCCTTATTTACAACAAAAAATTCTTTATTTGATTATAATAATGAAAAAATCTGGAGTGACTCGACTTTCCGAACACTTACGATTAACATCACCAAGCATTTAAATAAATTTTAATCGATGAATAATTCAAACATATATACCAAATTGAAACTCAATCAAATGTGCCGTTTAATTGCTAGCACACTTTCAAGAATTTCTCCCCACACGCCATAATGTAAAATCTTTGTCGTAGCCCTGTAGAAAAACTATAAGACCTATACACATCAAAATCAATACCGGTCTTATGATGGTGGTTTATAACATGTATTGTATACCCAATTTGAGCTCAATCGAATGTACTGTTTAAACGCTAGCGCACTTTCAAGAATTTCTCCCCATACGCCATAATGTGAAAGAAATCTTTGTTGTAGCCTTGTAGAAAAACTATAAGTCCTATACACACCAAAATCAATACCAGTCTTGCGATGGTGGTTTATAACATATATGCCCAACTGGAGCTCAATAGAATGTACCGTTTAAATTCTAGTGCACATTCAAAAATTTCCTCCCATAGGCCATAATGTAAAAGAAATCTTTGTCGTAGCCCTGTAGAAACACTAAAAGTCCTATACACACCAAAATCAATGCCGGTCTTGCGACGGTGGTTTGTAACATATATATCAAATTTGAGCTCAATCAAATGCCCCATTTAGGAGCTATTATGTACACACACACACACATACACATACATCTCATAAAAATAGCATAAATGAATTCAGAAGACCTCAAAATGTGTAAATACACCAAAATCTCGAAGTCGAATTTTTTCATGATTACAATACTTTCCTTACATAGTACATGTTCAGAAAGTAACAATACATTACTTTGTAATATAATCTAAATGAGGTGTTAAATCTCTAATTTAGATTTATAACTGGGAACCTCGCCGCTATTCAGAAGCTCCTGATGATTTAAAGAAACATCTGGAAAAGAAGGATGAATTTGACCCTAGTCGTGTATACATAACATGTGTTGGTGAGGTATGTATCTTCTTTCTCATTTATAGTTATTAAGGTTAAGGTAAAATCAGCTGAAATTGCTTTTAAAATTTATTTTGTTAAGGGTGTTTGTGGAAACAGAATCTCCCTCACTGTCTTTGTACACAAAATAAATTGTGCCAGACATGAAAAAATTCAGGATGGTTCTTCATTATCTGCACTACATACTGTAATAATTAAAAAAAGACAGTGCTTTCTATGAACCTTTCTTTAAAAATTCTTCAACATGGAATTTCTGAGTAACACATCCTACCAAATTTTTCTTGAAAGTTTTTTAATTATACAGGTTTATCATTTGTTACTGTGTATAGTACTACTTCTAAAGAGAAATTAAAAAAATTTTGAAGTACTTGAGTAATTAGTTTTTGTATTTATGTTCCAAAATAAAATGAATTTTTAAAAGTACATTGTTCTGCTCATTGAATTCTTGCAAGTGTTAAAAATTATAAGTTCAGAAAAATATTTGTCCCCTGTATGATGCAGCAAATAATGCTGAAGTGGTCATTGTCAGAGTAGTCAAATTAGCAAAATTTGGCTACTCTGACGATATATACTTTCCTCTTAAGGTGCACGTAAGTACTCACGCTGGGGTAAATCTCACCCCAGTAACATTTTGTCTTCGTAAAAAAATCTGATGTGTCCAACACATGACTTCCTTGCACGTCTATTAAATCAAAAATATTTTCTACGCACTTCCTCTAAACTTATTTGTTTGATAGAGATAAAATATCAATAATAATAAAGTTTAGCGATTTCTAGCCAAATACTTTGATATCGCCAAGCTGAGTTCAATTTGAAAGATTTCCTTCTGACACTTTATTTCACAATATTTCACCAAAAGCCGACAAACATGAGATAGTTTGCGAGATTTTGGGGATAGCCAAAGTAGTCATTGACCACAGACTTTCAATGAATTGAATGCATCCATACACCTTAATGTATTTAAAGTCATTTGGCACTGTAAATAAATTCCCAGTCGATTGCTGTCAAAAAAGATATTGAAAACAGTTAGATATTATAATATAGCTCTAAATACAAAAGTTCAAAATTCTACGGGTTAAAGTTTTAGAGTTATACAAAATACGAAATAATTTTTGGCGCCAAATTTGGCGATATTTCGGCGAAACGCGTCAATGTCGATGACATTTGGCGAGATTTTAAGCATGGGCCAACAATGACAGATTATCGCCAATTTGGCGATATTTCGCCAAAACTCGGCAAGAACGATGACAAATGGCGATACTTTGGGCATGGACCAAATGACTAACTATCGCCAAATTTGGCGACATTTCGGAAAAACTCGCCAAGGTAGAGAGGACAGACGGCGAGATTTTGGGCATGGACCAAACAATGACTGTCTACAATTGTATTATATTGAAGATGTCCATAGACATTAAAGTACTGAAATTCTTTTCGGTGGTCCTGTAAATAAACTCTCCAGTAGATTGGAACCAAAAATCGAGATGCACAAGTAGATGTTACAACAATCTTATATATGAAATTTCATAATAGTTTTTGAGATTTGAGAGTTAAATATGCACACACGTACACCAAAAGTCGCCAAGCTTGGCGACTTTTGGCATAGTTCTTGAGGGAGGCACGGGACTGTGGTCGGGCCATTACCTAACTTATGTGGTAGGACGGTATTGTGCTTGAAATGGATGAATGCCCCTAAAATTGCCATTGGCCGTAATGTATTGGAAATCTTTTGAGTGTTCCTGTAGCAGAACTGTAAATGATAAAGACACTTTTTTAAATTGAGAAATTCATTTTCTAACTCTTTACAGCATATATCACTTCTGAGTCGTTTGAAATAGCCCAATACCTCTAAAAAACGCTTTGATGAATTTCGGCCCATAGAGCGTAATGTATTTCGAATCTTTTGGGCGGTTCTGTAGATAAACTATCCAGTCGAATGGAACCAAAAGGGGAGGTGCACAACTAGATGTTACAACTATACAAAATATGAAGTTTCGACATTCTACGCCTAATAGTTTCTGAGTTAGGCGAGTTCAATGAATTTCGGCCCATAGAGTGTAATGTATTTCGAATCTTTTGGGCGGTCCTGTACATAAACTATACATTCGATTGTGACCAAAAGGGGAGGTGCACAACTAGATCATAGAACAATCCTAAATATCAAATCTCAACTTTCTATGACCAATAGTTTTTGAGATATGCGAGTTACATACATACATACATACGTACGTTAGGGTGTCCCAAGATGCAATGGAAAAATTTTTTTTTTCGAAATCGAATACGCATACCCTCTATTTTTTTTCTATTTCATCTCAGTAACATAAATACAAAGTATTATTGCAATACGATAACGGTAACCCGTGCCGACTTTAGGTCAAAGTTGAACGTAAAATCTTGTATGGAGAATACTATGGAAAGATTGTGAAATGCACGTTTCTTTGGTACGTAAGACACCATTTTAGTCAAAGCAAATATTTATATTATAGCAAAAGAAGCATATTATAGTAAAAGAAACATGATACATACTTTTGTTTCAACGTTTGTTTTTTACAATCATGATAGATTTTCGTGTGTTCTTGTACACAACATAGCAAAAATACTCTTTGTTCCTCCTAAACCGTTATTAAACCATAAAAGTCCTGCATCATTTTTACCGCTCTTTCAGCTGTATTGTTCACTGCTCTAAGCATTGATATTGTTTTTTTAGTATCTAGAAACGTAGCGTTATTATTCCATGAAGAGGGACTCTAATTGAGAAAACTGTCATCAATTTTGAGTCTAGGAAATAATGACGAACAACGATTTTATCTTCGAATACAGACAGATATAAAATCATCGATGCTTTTTTCTGTGAAAAATAAATCAAAATAACAGGTATCAATTGCGTGATATATATAAATAACTAAATAAAAACTACACAATCAATATATCAGACTCACCATACAATGGAACACGAAGTTTGCCCTTCGATGGAATGTATTTCTTCTCAGGGGCCAAGAAATTTTCTCTATGTAGATTTGCCACCATTTTAAATTTTGTTTCTTCGTCCACATCATCATCAAAAAGTGTTAGTATTGCTATTTCATCAGTCAAATACGATAAATGCTGGGGAAATTTTAGTAAAGTAGCTTTCGAGATATTTTCATCCACATTTTCGTAAGATTCCAAAGATTTCAAAAAACACAAACCTTTGTAAGGTGCTTTAACTGCCAAAATGCATTGAAGCCATGGTTTAACGTACATTGTCACGATAAACAAGCAGACGTCTAACAATGCTTTCCTATCCTTTGTGTTTAATTTCATCTGAAAACTAAATAACAATAGTTTTAGGGAGTAAATCGCTCGGGCCATCCATCTAGCTTGGTGCATGGCACCCGGAGGTCTCACTTTTTTTTTCCCCTGCATCTCCTGCTAAAAATACGATAGAAAGTTCAATCAAGCCCCGATAGTCTTCTCTGGCCATATCAGTTTTAAGTTCAGTCCGGTAAGACAAGCAAATTTTCAAGTTCGGATACAGTTAGGAACGATTCCACTGTATCTCTATAGCATTGCATTTTAGCAGTATCGATGTTCTTCCAATTCTCTTTGAGCTTTTTATAGAAAAGGATATGGGGGCTTGTTGTCCCTTGTTTAATTTTTACTTCGAATACAGCCTCAGTTCGTATACATGATGACTGCAAGCGAAAAAAGCATTTTCCTATCAAATTTTTGCTCTAGAAGCGCGCAAGCGCCATTAAAACGACCTGTATTCGAAGCTGTAGTATCAAACAGAGAATTTGGACTTTTTCTTCGAGATTCCAATCTAAGGCCGCCTGCCAAATAGCCTGCGACTGTTCTTTGCCTGTAGAATTTTCCAGTTTTGGCACAGCAATGTGTGTTCTTTGAGTCTATATGAAATAACTATGGGCAAGCGTTCTTCTTTAAATTTTAAAGCACTCAAAGCAGGTAAGAGTTTGGTCGTCCCAATGTAAGGTCACTACATCCAGTACTTCGTTTTGGAAATCAATTTTTATGTTTTCTGTGCGTTCCTTCCGTTTTTATGTTTTCTGCGCGTTCCTTCCGTTTTTCTGTTCCGATCCTTTGAATTGAAGACTTACTTATTGGAAATTCGTCAATGTTAAGTCCAAGTGCATCAATAGTAGCTCACAGAATCTCGTATACTTAACTGATACCTGTCTAATGCAGCAACTAACTTTGGAGTAATGAAATCTTTCCTCATTACAGATTTACTTGTCCCAGGTTCTGAGCTTTCGACTGGTGTTGGGAAATCTTCTAAATCCATATTTTCATTAGAATTCGAAGAGGAATCATCTTGCAATGATGTCGAAGATATTTGTTTCACCTTCTTTGACATTTCGAAGTCGTGCCCTTTCCTCTTTTTTGGCCAGTTTTTTGTCCACTCCTTCTAAATGACCGGGCCGGCCCGGCTTTCTTTGGCGCTGCAAGAACATCCTATCTTCCTATATTTTCATTAATTTAAGTGCATCAGCATGTGCAATATCGAACAAATTGTCTGAATTACTTAAAAATTCTTGTTGTCACCCCTTGAATACGCCTTGTGATTTCTTTGAAATTATTTGTAAGTCTCTCCAAACTTCATTCATATTTACAAGCTTCCTTACACAATTCGGCAACGATTTTGTAGGTATGCGTGCCTTTTCCTAAAAGATAGTACATTCGCGAATAGCGAGATTTGCACTTTCATTAACAGTTAAATTCACTTCTCGAATATTGTAAAACAAAATCGAGAGAACTTGCAAATTCAACGGAAGTTTTGAACCCTTTATTTTATGCTTTATGTTTCCTAATAAAAAAATATCCTTTTTTTAGAACTACGTAAGTCCACTGCCATGCTCTGTTCGCTGATTAAAAACTATACAAACATTTATTAACAAAACAGATTAGAATAAGCACATTGATATGTAGACGTACTCTGTCCTGTGTAAACTAACACTGATACGTTTCACGAATAGCCCGTTGTCACTATCGAAGCAATCCAAAATCTGTCTTTTCCGTTTTGTTTTATTTTTACCATTTGTAGGTGGAGGGCGCTCCGCTACAGACGCGCGTCTTCAGCGTTCGCTTGTTTAAGTATACACATGTACTGACTAACGCGTTCAGATGCAAGTCGGCACGGGTTGCCGTTGTTAAAATTACATGAAACTTTATTTACAATTGTTTTGACATAAAAGGAAAAAAATAAAAGGGTATGCGAAAAAAAATAACGACTTTCATTTTTTTGGGACACCCTAACGTACGTACGTACGTACGTACAGACGGCATGGAAAAACTGACCACAATAGACTCGCCGCTGGTCAAAATGAGTTGCAGACGCCTTAATATGATCGTGCATGCTAGCCTACGATGAGATGCATCGAAAAAATTCTTAAAATTAAATTTAGAGGTACTCAAAATCGGTTTTTTTGTCGAAATTTGGCCCCCAAAATTGTTCGGGATCACATTACTTCCTTATACTACGTACAAGGAAGTAAAAAAGGGAGAAATTTTTCGAAGAATTTTGTCCAGTCTTCTACCTTTCAACGTCAAGATCTAGTTGGGGTGGGTGAAGCAATGTTTTGTTATCCGGGAGAGGAGTAAATTCAACTTTGGAATTAAATACTCCTGAGCGAGTATCAACGTTTCATTATTTTGTTAACATAAACTAAATGTAAATGTAAAGTTTCATTACAAGTGTATGACAAAAGGCTATTACAGGGTGTCGACAGATCAAGGAAATCAGGGAAATCATGGAAAAATCAGGGTACTTTATCGATCTGGAAAAATCATGGAAATATCAGGGAATTTTGCAAAAAATATTTAAAAATCAGGGAACTTTCGTTTTTGCCTAGTGAACTAGATCATTTTTAATTGTCAATCTGATGCGTGGCTCCATTCTGGATCACACGATACTCAACTGATTCACAGATACAGACATTTTACGAATCTGAAACCAGAATACAGATCATACGAGAACATAGAAATATGAATCCCAGACTCAAGTGATGTAGGCACTATCACTATGCGAATCATATCGGCATGTGAATCAATTTCGCATGTGAATTGTTCTTGAATAAAGTCATAGGTAAAATGAATGGTAAAACATGATTTAGCCTTCTAATGCGCCGTTGTGTTTTTTAAAGTGGTGGGACATTTGAGTGATGCCTGCTAAGCTCCCTCGCAAGACAATTTTTTTTAATAGATAGTGCTCATTTTTAAGCCTTTTTACATATTTTTTGAAATTTCAAACGATACATTCATTGAAATAAAATAAGTTGACTAGGTGGCCAGTTTATTTTGATCAGTCATCCTTACGCTTAAAATTGAACACTATCTTTATAAAACGAGGAAACTTTCTGCTACATATTGTCTTTTAGTGTTCAACTAAATTTTATGTTTGGATTTGTGAAACTGAACTACAATTTTATTAATATTAAGCATTTTTGTGGTTTTCTATTATTTATTTTCCTATATGAAGCATTCACCTGTTGGTGCATGATACACAATGGTGATTTACATGAAAGATCATGGTATGTATATAATTAGTTCTGGAAATTTGATAAAGATAGTCAGGGAAATCATGGAAAAATCAGGGAACTTCTTTTCTCAATTTCTGTAGCCACCCTGTATTAGGTGAAAGTAATATCATATTAATAAAATAATTGTTGTAAGTATAAAATATATCATGACATTTTTTTTCTTAAAAAATACGAGATTATAAAACTACTAGAAAAATCTCTAAATAAATATAAGTGTGATTTCCTGCATAAAATATTGTAGAACCGATGCTTTTTATGATACAAGTCCACAAATTTGTTTTTACAAAACATTTTTAGTCAAATATATAACGGACAAAATGGGGTAACATTTATCCCACGCGAGTTCTTAAGTTACATAAGTAGATGCGAGTGCTGACGTGTTAAAATAATTTATGTTGTATAAACTTTTTGCACCATTAAATACTTTTTCTTTCTTTCAGAACTCTGCTGATCGAGATAACATTGGAGAAGTTAGGTATTTTCCTGATCAAGGCATTCAATCTATGTACTTCCCATTTACTAACCAAAAAGGTTATGTGTCTCCATTTGTGTTTGTACAGTTCAATGAAATCAACCGGGGTGTTCTTGTGAATATTGAATGCAGAGCCTGGGCTCCAAATATTAATTACGATAGAGGAGATAGACTTGGAAGTGTTCATTTTGAATTGTTAGTTGATTAAAAATCACATCCATCGTTAAAAAGCTAATATCATCATTTTTTTCATTTTGTTTTTTGCATTTTACAGATTTTTATTTGTAGATTACATGTGAAATTTATTCAGCTACTTTCTACATGTGTGCCATCATTTGAAAAAAAAAAAAAAAAACGAAAGCACAGAGATAAAAAAAAAATGCACAATGTTATTTATGCTCAGAGTTGGACTGATAATAAGGAGTAAATATTTACACACAGGTTTAAATCTGATGCTTTTTCTTATCCTTCCAATCTTTCCTGAAGATTTTTACCATCTTAAACAAGATTTTTGCTATAGTTTTTTTTTCCCAATTTTATTGGAGGTTTAATTTCTTTAATTAAAATTGAACCTTGGTAACATGAAATGGAGTTGGGAATTATTATTTTCGGGCTTCTTTTTTCGGTCCAACTTTGACCATGCTATATTGACATAGTATGGTATGGTTTAAAAACTTTATTGAGAATTGTTAACCTTTTTAGATAAATTCTAATGTTTATGGACCTAAACCATGATGCCAAATGTTTCTGCCCCTACAGTGTACGGTAATTCTTTAACTCTAATGTGATCATCAGTTCGTCAGTGACTTTTGTAGAAAAGTGAAAAAAATCTTGAATTATATTTGGTATCTGTGTTAGCATAGTTAATGTGTAATTAGTGCAATAGTTCCCATTCTTTATGTTTTTAAAACACATTTATTGGTAGTTGTAAATTTTAAATTGTTTTGTACATGATAGATTTTTATGTTACTATAGAGCTGCATTTTTTTTATGGTTCTTTGGACCTCATATTCATTATACAATGCTATTCAAAACATTCTTTTTTAGAGTTCAGGGAGCATTTAACTTTTTTCTTACAACTGATCTGATGAAATATTTGTGTGTACTACAAAACTTTTAGTGTGTTTAAATGTCTTTTTTCAATTGTTACATGTGAAGTGATCTAAGAATGAAGAAAAAATAGTATAATAAGCATTGTTTTATACTTATGCAGATTTAATCTGCATCTGAATAGTCTGATATGTGTTCTAAAAATTATTTTTTATATGTTTTGTGTTCTTAAGTATTAAATTATTTTCCTTTACAAATTTATGAAAACAAAACTCATTTTTAAGTGATAATTGGCATGGGAAAAAAAAAAAAAAAAAAAAAAAAAACACATTAAATTCTAGATGCTTGACTTCTGTAAATAACTATAAATGAACAAAAATCATTTCTTGTATATCATTATTGGCAGCTCAATTATTTTTTTTACTGCACCAATCATGAGTAAACAGTCTTTGATAATTAATATAACTGCATGACTTTCCAGTCATCAGACTAATACTTGTGGTTGGACTTGCCTAAAAGTAAGGAATTTTAAATATTTAAGCTTATAATGACAAAATAGTAAGTTATTTTCAGAAAGGCATAGTTGTGTATTCACAGTTTTCACCATCAGATGACATTTGATAACAGATTTGTATTTAACAATTTGTGAAACTACACATCAAAATTGTACTTGCAGAATAAAGAAATATAAATTCTTTTTTAATCTTATATGTCAAGCTATATTGCAAACATGTACTATAATATCTAGAAAGAAATAAAGCTAAATTCATGTCATGTTTTGTGTATAATTTAATTGTATGACCAATAATCCTGTGATCTAGAAACTGAACCATAGGTGATTTGCAGCTTTGAAATTTTTAATTTATTACCCAAAGCATGCTGAAAATAAGTGGTATACTTAGTTTTTATAGACCTGTCAAGTTGTGCAATCAATTACTAAAGTTTAGGGAAAATCCATGAGGGCTAACATGGGAAAACTGTAAAATTATATGAAATACAACTTTCATATGATGAATAAGACACCCCTCAAACAAGACTGCTACAAAACATCGAAGTGTACTTCCCTTTAATACCCCTAGACAACTGATTGGGGGGGGGGGGAGGAATTGAATTCTTTTAAGAATCTATTACTTTGCATTAGAGTACTATTAAAAATAAAATACCTTCAAGAATTGAACTGAATGAGGTTATCAGTCCTGCAGCTTATTACCTAGAACACTTGAATTTGAACATAAACTAAATCACTATTTTTGCATATTTTCAGAATATCAGGGGAAGGATATTTTAGATAGTTCGTAACAAGAAAAAACTTCTGGAAAACACTATTTAAACATTGTTCACAATTTTGATTACTTATGATTGGACATAGAATTATCAACTCCTCATGAACACAATGTAGTTTTATTAACTACCAGTTGAAGTACCCAGTCATTGATAAGTTAGTATCTAATACCGAATTCCAAAAAGCCTGGACATTATTCACCAAAGAATGGTAGTAGTATATTGGCAAAAGTATAGATATATAACTTCTGTGTACTGTTAAGATTGCAGGTCAGAGTAACTAACAAGGAGGGGGCGTACTTTGATTGAAACATATTTCAGTGATCTTTGGCTGGTAATATAACATTTGAATATGCTAAGTGTAAAACTCTTCGATGCAATACTCAAATATAGTCGAGAAAAATGAATATTTATTTTTAAACCCCTTCATCAAAACTTTATGTGCAAGATGCACATTTGCTCGTGGTATCATGGTAAACTCTTGACTCCTATTCTTGCATTACGGGTTCGATTTTTTTTTTTTAACATCAGTACTTATTCATTTAGTGGAAAAATTAGCTTTTTTTTTTAAATTAAGAGTCATTGCAAGAGCAAATCAGCCAAGTCAATAAAAAAAAGTTCCCATCACCATTTCGGAATTTTTTTTGTTGCCTTAACCCAAGGAAAGAACAAATCTGAAATATTTTTAATTTACCTCTTTTAGTTTTGGAGCTATGGTGGGGGGGGGGGGGGGGGTCAAAGTACCACAGACGAGTGACGTAGAAATAATTTGGGCCATTTTTGCCACTTGATTGTCTCAACTGTGGCTGGCTTAGAGGTATTTCAGAGAATTTTTTCATTTTATCCTATAATATACCTTGTATATTAATCAACATCTCAAATTGAAAATTCATTCGAAAATAGTCAGAGCCCCCAAATAGCCCCAATATCATAAAAAATACAGTTTTAAGAATGCTTTAAATCTTGTCTCTGATGTGATACAGAAATTTTTTTTCCTGCAGAGCAGTTATACATCTTCATATAAAGTGAATCCAATGTTAAAAATTTTTGAAGGGCCCACAACATGGTCCTTGGCATTAATTTATGCAATTTCAAAGCATTGGTACAGCTGAAGCTGACATCCCACAGGAGAACCCTTGGCATGGAGATGTAGTATCAACATAGTAGTTTCATATTATGGAAAAACATATTTTGCAGGCACAATTGTTTCCAAGAAAAATCCCAAAAAGTACCTACTTATTTGGGACATTCCACTGGCATGCATGGGGCATTTTGGCGTTACTTTTAGAAGTTTAATCAACTGTAACAGTATTGAAAATTAACTTATTCTGTACATCACAAACATATCCTCCATATATCACGAATAGTTCTTTTACAGGGGCACTCTTAAGAATTACATTATGCTGAATAGGGATCTCTGCAACTACTGAACCAATTTGAAAATTTTTTTCTCTGATAGTACTGATTCACTGATTTTGTACTCTATTTCTGAACATTATAGGCTACCTTTCAGCATGCAGCGTAACTACAGTGGAACCCCAATCTATCGTTCCCTTATCAGGGCTCACAAATAGTCTCTTTTTTCCCTAAAAGTCTTTTTTAGTTAGAGCTCTCTAAATGTCCCTTTACCATGTAAACGGTCCCTATTTTCTCTTTCACCATGGATTCTAGAGATTCCAAAGTCATGCCATGGTAACTGTCGAATGATAAGCACCTGTAAAAAATCTAATTGCAAACCAACTGAGAACCCATCCACATAAATGTCAAATGCAAGAATTTTTACTGGTCCTGCTTATTTATAATAGAAAACAGAATCTGGATCTTCCTTTTTACCCTCACTTTTTAATGATTCAATCTGAGAAGATAGGGAAACACAAATAAAAATTTGAGTTTCTTTTTTTTTTTTTTTAAAGCACTACAGTGCGAGCTGGTTTTTTAGCATTGGCATAATTTGCCTACACAATTTCTCGTGCTGAAGCATTTTTTTCAAATGTGTTTTACCAGATAACGAGAAAGGAGGGAGGGGCAGAATAAAATGTTGAAAGTCGCACAAGGTTTGCAATTTTTGATAGTTGATCGCCAAATTTTGTATCAAAAAGTCTTGAAAACCGAACCAAGCTTGGCAATATCTTCAAAAATGACAGTTTATTACAAAGGAAAAGTATAGTTAGAATATTCCTGGCAAAAATTGTAAAATAGTTTTAGAAGGCGATTTTAATATAGATTTCAATTCCATAGTGTTTGTGGAACAAGAAAGACACGGCACACTCTATGGATTATGATGCCCATTCCAAGCAGTATTTAAAATGGTGAAGTACTGTTCGAATATGCTTGGCAAAGATTGTAAAACAGTTTTACTAGACAATTTTAAGATACATTTTTATTCCAAAGATATGTTCTATGAAACAAGGAAGAAAAATAGGGACAATGCATGAATTATGATACACTTTTAACACAGAGCACTTTAGTACGTATTTAAAATATGAAAGTATTTCAGATTTTTTTTTTTTTTTTAGCATCTACTTTAAATTACTGCAGTTGTTTACACTTGTAAACATGTTTAATACTGTGCCATGGTGAATATCGAATACTTAGATCCTTACAATTATATGGCAACATCAGGATGGATCCAAGTCAAGTGCACAAATAATTCCCAATTTTAGGATCACTACCGAAAAGTTAAAAATTCTAAATACTGAAAAAGAAAGAGTTACTAATTTTAAAAAAGAAAATGTATTAAACAAAATTATTCTTCAGTGCTATTTTTCTTCGTTCGTACAATTGTTATCTTTATTGTGCTTCGACGCGAAATCTATTCTCCCCCCTCCCCCTTTTCAAATCATACTTTTTTAAAATATCGGTGTTCAAATTTAAGTTTGTTTGAGTAAACCTTTGCGGAATAGTTTAATTTTGCACAAAAATGCCGATTATAGTGATCCACCCTGACTTGAATTTGTTATAGCCACTTAAAATCGAGATATGCTGCACCGTTTTTTATATTTTTAGTTTTCAGATTATCATATAAGGAGTCCTAAAATGTATTACAAAAAAAACTTGCAACAGTTTTAACCCCCCTCTCTACCTTTTCCTTGGCTTTCCCCTGCAAATTTCATTTTATTTACATACTGAACTGTGCGGAATTTTCACATATCTGGCATTTTGTGTTTCCCCGGGGGTTTTGCTGTCTATATATTTCTATTCATATGAAGCATCGTGTGCTATGTATTGCTGATAAAGAGCAACTCGGGCTGCTTAAAGAGATAATTTTTAACATTAAAAAGGTGGCTTTCAATGTTCTGTTTTGTCTACATTTGTTTAAAACTTACTGTTCTTTCCTCTCTCTTTCTATCTTCCTGCTTTTACTTATTTTCGTTATTTTAGGTCCTCATGCAGAGTGGCAATAGAGCCAGTAGGAAATATGAGGTAATTTCATAAATTTGGGATTAGGGAATTATATAAATTTGTTTTATTCCTCCCTTTTTCTGATCTTTATAGGTACAAATTTAAAAATATCAGCTAAGCTAAAATCCCATAGCATGAGTGTGTAAAAAAAAAAAAAATCAAATATGATGCAAATGTTGTGGGTTGTGTTTTACTAAGTCCCTTTTTTTTCTAGAATTTGGTCCCTTTTCCTCTAAAGATATCATTAAAAACAGTTGTGAGCACTGTTAACTAAAAGATTAATGAAAAACCCAGTGTAAAATTACTGACTTTTAAAAAATAAGTATCACTTAATTTCTACACAACTTCAATTTGTTTCATTTACAGTTGGGTAACAAATTTAGTATTTTTGGCATATTGTATACATTGTGTGTATTCATAAATACTGTTTTCTTCATATTTTGACTTTAACCCGCATGCATCGTTTTTACTAAGCGCCCCCTTGAAAAACGATGAATCGGGGTTCTACTGTAGTTCTTTTACAGGGATACTAAAAAGAATTATAATACATTGCACTATATGGACATCTCTGTAACTACTGAACCGATTCTAAAGATCTTTTCACTGAATGCTACACTATTCCTGAGTAACATAGGCTAAAATTCTTGCATGTAGCATAATTTACAGGAACACTCAAAATAATTCAAATAATAAAAAAATTGTACATGTACTATAAATAAAATATTTTTATTCTGCAGCATTTTACATTATTTCTGTTTTTAAATATAATTTTCTTTGTAGACTAGTAAAAAAAAGTAGTAAGTTGCTAATATTGAGCTAAAATCTTACTAGCCAGTGGAATAGAAAAAGTTATTTTACAGTGGAAGGGTCATCGCTTCATCAGAAGTAGATGGGACTGCTACAATGAAATATTTGCATACAATACCAGATTCTCATTCATTAAATGGCCTTGACGAGATGACACAAAAACGGTCACTACAGACAGGATTTTTTTTTTTTGCCCAAATGAATTTGCTTCTGTTACTCTTTACGAATGCTAATATAAAAAGTATAAAAGCAGCTCACAATAAACAATACAACAGACTCGGTGGCGTAGCCAGAAATTTTTCATTGGGGGGGGTTATGACTACCGCATCTCATATATATGTATACGTATGTGAGATAAGGGAGTGAAAAATATATATTTTGTATAGCAAAAAAATCCTCATGAGGGGGGGGGATGAACACCCCTAACCACCCCCCCCCCCCCCTGGCTATGCCACTGAACAGACTCTATAATAAAACAAAGTAAATAACCTGAGAAATTGTCATAAAATAGTATACAGAAATAAATGAAGTGGAATTTCAACATTTTTTATTCACAATACAGGGTGATTCATAATGAATGGGACATAAAGAAAACATGTTTGCGAACGTTGTAATTAATATATTTAGAAAATTCAAATTTACCTCAAAACTACATTTATTCAAGTTTCTACAGGTGTTCAATATGTGCCCCTCCAGTGACACGACAAATATCTGCACGGTAATCAAGCTCCTGCCACACTCGTGATAGCATATCGAGTGTGGAACTGTAGTGTTGTACTCCCTGTGATGGAGTTAAACACTGCAGTTATCCGCTGCTTCAGTTCCTCTAAGTCTTGAGGAAGTGGAGGCACAAACACTTTGTCTTTAACAAAACCCCAGAGAAAAAAATCGCAGGGCATTAGATCTGGTGATCTCGGCGGCCAGGGGCGTAGCCAGAAATTTTTCATGGGGGGGGGGGTTACGACTACTACAACTCATATATATGTACACTTGTGTATGATAATATAGTGAAGAATATACATTTTGTATGGCAAAAAAATCCTCATGGGGGGGGTTATGACCCCCCCTAATCCCCCCCTTAGCTACGCCCCTGTCGGCGGCCAATAAAGACATGTCAAATTCTGTGGCCCAGCACGGCCAGTCCAGCGATGGGGTAGACGTTCGTTCAGGAACTCACGTACATTGTTATTCCAATGTGGGGGAGCACAAAACCCCAGAGAAAAAAATCACAGGGCATTAGATCTGGTGATCTCAGCGGCCAGGGGCGTAGCCAGAAATTTTTCATGGGGGGGGGGTTACGACTACTACAACTCATATATATGTACACTTGTGTGTGATAATATAGTGAAGAATATACATTTTGTACGGCAAAAAATTCCTCATGGGGGGGGGGTTATGACCCCCCTAACCCCCCCCTTAGCTACGCCCCTGTCGGCGGCCAATAAAGACATGTCAAATTCTGTGGCCCAGCACGGCCAGTCCAGCGATGAGGTAGACATTAATTCAGGAACTCACGTACATTGTTATTCCAATGTGGGGGAGCACCATCTTGCTGCAAAATGAAATCGGGAACAGCTTCCTCTGGGGGAGCAACCACTCAGAGAGCATGTCTTGGTAAATGTCCCCATTTACCAAGAGAAAGAAAATGGACCAAATGGCCTTTAGAAAGAAAGAAATAAATTTACCTTTAGAAAGAAAAATGGACCAAAAACACGACTGTTTGATAAAGCGCAGAAAACGTTCACCTTGGGAGAATCAAGCTGATGTTCAAATGTTACATGGGAATTTTCCGTGCCCCAAAATCGCAAATTATTAACTTTGCCATATAAGTGGAACGTGGCTTCATCGGTAAACACCAGTGTGTTCTCGAAACCATTCACTTTGAGCTTTTCTTGAAATTTCACACAGAAATTCTTACACAACGGTTTGTCAGTAGGTTTTAAAGCCTGGACCATCTGATATTTGCACGGCTTGAATTGGAGACGCTTCCGTAAAACACGCCACACCGTTGTCTGAGGGACAGCCAGTTCTGCACCTGCACGTTGCGTTGATTTTGAGGGACTCCGTAAAAACAAATCACGAATTCTTTCAATCACTTCGGTTTTTGTTTTTTTTCGTCCTGGGCTTTCCTTTGTTCTTGCATAAGCAGCCGGTATCCTGGAACTGCTTCACCCAACTGCTTGTGTTATGCCGATGCGGTGGTTCTTTACGAAATTTCATGCGAAATTGTCTTTGCACAACAGTTACCGAGAAGGTTTCGGCATATTCGAAAACGCAGTACCCTTTCGGCAGTAAGCATGGACGACATTTTGTTTAACAGTGCCTCTAGCGGCGAGTTCATCATTCGATGATTTTTCCCTGTTGCCAAATAAAACTTGTATAATTGTAGTTGCAGAATAATTTTGTTTCTGCTGAATAAATCCATTACGGCAGTCACACTGCACTATTCTTTTTGGCCCATTCATTATGAATCGCCCTGTATTATTTACTTTTTGTTTATTTTAAATTAAGACACAGTATATGTAAAGTTAATTTAGTTTTTTTTTTTTTTGCAATTGCCAAAGAGAGTTATGACAATGTTTACAAATTATTTTGAGTGTTCCTGTAAATTATGCTGCATGTATAAATTTTAGCCTATGTTACTCTGGAATAGTGTAGCTTTCAGTGAAAAGATCTTTAGAATCTGTTCAGTAGTTAGAGATGTCTGTATAGCGTAATGTATTAAAATTCTTTTGAGTATACCTGCAAAAGAACTAGTTATGGTTCATTCCGAAAGGTAGCCTATAATATTCAGGAATAGTGTAGCTTTCTATCAGTGAAAAAAATTTTCGAATCGGTTCAGTAGTTGCAGAGATCCCCATGCAGCATAATGTAATTCTCATGAGTGCCCCTGTAAAAGAACTATTTGTGATATATGGCGGATATATTTGTGATATATGCAGAATAAGTTAATTTTAAATATTGCTACAGTCGATTAAACTTCTAAAAGTAAGACGAAATGCCCCCATGCATGCCAGTGGAATGTCCCAAATAGGGAGGTACTTTTTGAGATTTTTCTTAGAAACAGTTGTACCTTCAAAAAATGCTTTTCCATAATATGAAACTACTATGTTGATACTACATCTCCATGCCAAGGGTTCTCCTGTGGGCAGTCGTCTTCAGCTGTACCAATACTTCGAAATTGCATAAATTAGTGCTAAGGACCATGTTTGGGGGAGCCTCAAAATTTTTAACATTGGAGTCACTTTGTATCTTCACTTTGTGTAGATTAAGATGTATAACTGCTCTGCACAAAATTTTTTCTGTATCGCATCAGAGCCAAGATTTAAAGCATTCTTAAAACTGTACTTTTTATGAAATTGGGGCTATATGGGGGGTACTTGTTTAGGGCTCTGACTATTTTTGAATGAATTTTTAATTTAAGATGTTAATATACAAGGTATATTATAGGATAAAATGAAAAAATTCTCTGAAGCACCTCTGAGCCAGTCACGGTCGAGACAATAAAGTGGCAAAAATGAATTAAGTATTATTCATCAATAATTGAAGAAATGAAACTCTGCTCCATGCTCTTAAACTATCGAGGAGTCCTTGGGGTATATTGCAGCATTCCAATCGCAAGGCAGTTTTGAGCTCTTGCATAGTTTGGGAAGGGATGGTTCTTTGTGCAAGACATCTGCCAAGAGCATCCCAGGCATGTTGAATAGGATTTAGGTAGGGAGAGTAAGCAGGCCATTGCATATGGAGAATATTTTCACTTTGCAGTGTGCCAGATACCGCAACACTTCTGTGTGGCTACGCATTATCATCTATAAACTAAAAGTCTGGACCTTCATCACCCCTAAAAAGACGACCATCATCCAGAATAATCTCTGCAATACTGTTGCGATGTAACACTTCCTTGCTCAAGGATGTGAAACAGTGTTTTGCCACTGTGCATGATGCCTGCCTCGTAACGATCATGTTCACAAGCAAACTATTGTGCATAATGTGTTCCACTCTCTCTCCAAAGTAATTGGTGGCCAGAATCACTTGTCACACTGAAATGAGATTTGTTGGAGACCATTATGCTAGACCAATTTTGGTGATACCAACCATCTTCTTAACACCAGCGTAATCTCTCTCGATGATGGCATGGCCGAAGTGGGATGCAACGAACAGGCTTCCGTGCATACAAACCAACTTGATTTAATTGCTGTGAGATGGTTCTTGCTGAAACATGCGTACCGGTAGTGGTTGCAAAGTTTGCAGCTATCTGGCCAAGAATGTAATTTCTGTTCTTTTTTGCCACAAGGGCTCATAGGGATCCTCTAAAAGGTGTGGTGTTCCTACCACGACCCCTGGCATGCTTTCGCAAAGCATTTTCACCTTCAGCGGCCTTCTTTAATCGCGAAATGACACTCTTGATACATCCATTGCGGCAGCTACAGGCTGACACTTTGACCTGCTTCCAGTCGTCAACGATCGTAGTCACTCAAATGATGTCTTGCTGACATTTTGCTCTTAATTATTGCAAGTACCAAGCAGAATTTCAGAGAAAAAACTTATAACATCCAGCACTATTTTCGTCAAACATCAAACAGCATGAATCCTGAGCTTGTATGCTCTTACTTTTATACAGATAACGAGTCCTAGTTTACTACGCCCTCTGAACTCTAATTTACTGTATTGGCCAGCTGTCTGAGATGCAATTTTGCATAAATCACTTGTTCCTTAGCAATTGTCAAGCAGTGTATTTGAATAAATGACATTTGTAATTTCAATATTCAAGGAAGTTAAACATAGGTAGATATACTGATTTTTTGTTTTGAATGTTATTACAACAATTATGATTCATAATGATGTACACCTGACAATACATAATTATGCAATATCACTTCAATAAACTGAAAACTACACAACAAAAGCTTGCATTTTCAGTTTTATCTACTTTTAATCTTTAGTTATAGTAAGTATAACATTTCAATAACAAAAGTTACTATTCAAATAATAATAACTATAATCTCTGCCATTCAAAGTCTAATATTTTTTTTTTTCAAGTACTAAAAAAATGAATTGGTAAATTTTTCTAATGTAGTCTAACCTTAATGGAATATCTGTTAAGGAGTATCCCACTTACTACATAATTCAATAATGTATGCAGCTTCAAAATCGAAAATATTTCTAGGCTGGGAATGGCAACAGCTAGATGTAAGCATTAGCTGGTGCATTTCCGTTATAATATCACTATCCGTCAATCCCACCAAGTTAAATTATTTGCATCTGTTGTCATTAAATAAGCAAAGTAATAAAGTAAACATTAAAAGTAGATACGAGGTTGCTATGCTTGGCACATTTTAGCACAGTATTTTATTAACCATGTAACAATATTTATGAGCAGGAAAATATGCGAAATACAAACCTACATAGGACAGGGTGGCTACAGAAATTGAGAAAAAAAGTTCCCTGATTTCACTGACTATCTTCATCAAATTTCGAGGCCTAATTATATACATACCATAATCTTTCATGTAAATTGCCATTGTGTATCATGCACCAACAGGTGAAAGCTTCATATAGGGAAATAAATAATAGAAAACCACAAAAATGCTTAATATTAATAAAATGGTAGTTCTGTTTCATAAATCCAAACATAAAATTTAGCTGAACACTAAAAGACAGTCTGTAGCAGAAGGTTTTCTCGTTTTATAGTGTTCAATTTTAAGCGTAAGGATGATTGATAAAAATAAACTGGCTACCTAGTCAACTTATTTAATTTCAATCAATGTTGCAAATTTTAAAAAATATGTAAAAAGGCTTAAAAATGAGCACTATCTTTAAAAAAAAAATCGTCTTGCGGGGGAGCTTTGAAGGCATCACTCAAATGTCCCATCACTTTAAAAAACACAACGGCGCAGTAGAAGACTAAATGATCTTTTATCTATGACTTTATTCAGAAGCAATTTACATGCCGATATGATTCGCATAACTGGCTTCTGGTATGATCCGCATCTTAGAACGAGTCCGAAAACATGCGCTTTTTCGGATTCGTATAGTGTTAGTGCCTACATCACTTGAGTCTCGGATTCATATTTCTATGTTCTCGTATGATCTGTATTATGGTTTCGGATTCGTAAAATGTCTGTATCTGTGCATCCGTTAAGTATCGTGTGATCCAGAATGGAGCCGCTCATCCGATTGACAATTAAAAATGATCTAGTTCACTAGGCAAAAACGAAAGTTCCCTGATTTTTAAATATTTTTGCAAAATTCCCTGATATTTCCATGATTTTTCCAGATTGATAAAGTACCCTGATTTTTCCATGATTTCCCTGATCTGTCGACACCCTGTAGGAGGCATCAAATTTACAATGTCTATCCATGTTTTTGAAAACACTGTTAACATTGTAACCAGGGATATTTAATCAAAAATAGTCAATAATGTAATAATACAATGAAAACACCAGGCTAACTCTGGCACACTAACACAGGTGTTATTAACCCATTAAGCGCCAAAGCTCTCGTTACGGGAACATCTCATATATTTTAACACAATTTACGAAATACACATTTTATATAAGCATTTACACTATAGGGTGTGTTATATATTTTTATTGGAACAATATTTTAATTTAATGTTTTTTTTTCTAATTTTTAAAAAGTGAAATTTTGTCTTTATGACTGTCTTATATAAAACTAAAAAATAAATAAATAAATGGTCACTTAAATGTTTTAAGTAGAATGCATATTTAAAACCAAAATCTTGAACAACATTCTTAAAATCCTGCATGAATAGATTCCTATAGAGGAATGTTGGAAACGCTTATATTTTCTGTTCCCACAGCGGGAGCTTTGGCACCCTCCCACTAGTTAGCATTTCCAGTTTGATTTTGCTACTGTTCAACAATAAAGAAAGGTTTGGCACTTTGCCAGCTGGTTATTTCGTATATTTATAGTAACAACAAAAATAATTACTTTATATATACAGTTTTGAGCAGCATCTGCATAAAAAAAGGAATTGCTGTATCCAAAATGGAGAAAGGCATTTATCCCCATAAGACGCCAAAGCTCCCGCTACGGGAACATGCTATATTTCCTAAATGCTTTGAGTTTAAAAAAAAAAATTTCAAGTGTTCTATAATAGAGGCATGCAATGTATGTAAAAAATTTATATACATTACAAAATTTCTTTCCGATTCTCATAGCGGCGTTTAATGAGTTAAAATGGAAAAGCACCCATTAGCAGAACCATGAAGCTTATGAAGATAAATAGTAGTGTACTGAACAGATTTCATTCGATTACACAACCATGTATAGCTTATTACAAGAATTGTTATGGATTACAATTACAAGAGATTTCTTGAATGTTTAGTGAATGTTATTTTGGTAAAAAAGTGGTAATCTTGATCATGATGAAATCAAATGTTAAAAGAATTTGAGAGTAAATAATAATGTCCGACCGAAATTTCGGTTTCGGCCAAAAATCAAGTTTCGGCAGCAGTTTCGGTTTCGGCCGAAACCGAAACTCGTTTCGGAAGTTATCGTGCACGCTCGCCTAACTTCGTTTCGCACGCCAACGCGGTCAGCCCTGTTCGGGAATTGTCGTGCGCCGTTCGGATATCTCCGCAGCAACAAAACTTAGACAGTGCGTTATCGTCCGATGCAAACAGAGGTTATGTTTTGTTTTGATGGAACTGATTACATGTAAGTTTTTATTTCGTTTCTATACTTAAATGATTTGTATAGCTAATTAAATATTGAATCAGTAACTTTGTTTTGTTGTTATTAACAAATCAAGTCACATGTAAAAAAGAGATTGTAAATGAAAAATATGAAGTGTTTAATTTGATAAATTATGTTGCTTAAGTAAACTTGTTTCAAGTTTTGTTTTACATTCCGATGATCTATTGATGTAGTTTTGTTGTACTAGGGTTATTATTACAGTTTTATTTTTAATTGTTTCAGAGTAAAATGTCACAATGAGAAAAAAATCTGATTTGGCAGTACTTCGACAAAAGTATCAGTGGTACATCAAAAGCTGTTTGTAAGATATGTAGCAAGTCCTATTCGTTAGGAAGCCACGAACCAAAAAAACAAACAGTACACGGATTGAAGCTTCATTTATCAAAATTTCATGACGAGGAATACAGGCAAGTACTAAAACATTTATCAGTATTAAACGATTTAAAAAGTGAAGCAAAATTGAAGCGAACCGACTTAAGCGTATCTTTGCAACAATCGAGCTCAGATCAGTCGACTCTTGTTCAAACAACCATTCCAAGTTTGACCTCAAAACCTAAAGTTGTACTGTGGCCTGATGATCATGAAATTACAAAAAGGATTGACAAAACTATAATGGATCTCATAATCGTGGACATGTTGCCTTATACTTTGGTGGAAGGTGAAGTGTCCCGCCGACTCAATTTAACTGATCCTCAAGGAGTTTGCAAATATCGGTTGAAATCTGAAAAATATTTTAGAATGTCACTTATTCCGAAAACATATGAAAAAGTTAGATCAAAAGTACAGAATTTAATGGCACAGAGTAAGTGGGTTAATGCTACTACCGACATTTGGACCAACGCATGTAAAACATGTTCACTTCTTAGTTTCACAGCTCATTTCATCATAAATGATAAACGTCTTAGTGATTTTAGGTGCATGTGTGTTAGAGCAAGACCATACCAGTCAATATATCGAACAAAAATTTACAGATATGGTAAACGAATGGGGTTTACAAGGGAGGATTTTTCTTGTCCTACGTAACAATGCCGCTAATATGTTTCGCGCGATGCGTGATCAATATGAATCTATAGGATGTGTCGCACATACGCTCCAGCTTGTCATAAAGCAAGCGCTATTTTCAGAAGACGAAATAAAGGACCTCTTAAAGAAATGCAGAAAAATCGTCGGCCATTTCCATCACAGTGAGCCAGCAACCAGGAAATTAACGGAATGTCAAAAACAATGCGGATTGCCAGAACATGCCTTAGTGCAAGACATTGACATGAGATGGAACAGCACGTATTTGATGCTGCAAAGACTTTTGGAACAAAAAAGTTATACTATGTTGAACATGGTAAGGTTGATTCTCTTCAATCTGATGAATGGGTCACTGTGAAGAATCTCACATCCGTGTTGACATTTTTTTATGAAGCCACCCTTGAGTTATCATTTGATAATGCATGCATTTCGATTGTCATACCTTTGATATCGTTATTAAACCGAAAATTACAAGTTCGCTGTGAAAGTGATAACGAAATGATGACCAACATGAAAAATTCACTATACCAGTCCATGAACATCAGATTTTCGTCATTGAAAAAACTCCCTTCGTTGATGGTAGCTACAATATTGGACCCTAGGTTCAAGTCTAAATACCTCAATTCCAATGAAGTGGACATTGCTATTACAGAACTAATATCTTTCTTGACTGAGTCTGAAGTCAGCAAGCAATCATCCCGCAGCACAGATAATTTCAATGTTTCTTCGGCTTCAACTATATGCGTCTCGCAAGCTCACCACATACAGCAAGAAAAAGAGAGTCTCTGGGATGTGCACTATGATACGCCTAGTCAAGCAGAGACCACAGAATCTGAAAGAAAAGATTCAGTCTTACCTGTCGGAGCCATTATTACAACGCAATGCTGACATATACAGTTATTGGAACAGCAGTCCATATCCTATATTGAAAGGTGCAGTTTTAAAATACCTTTCAGCTCCACCTACCAGTGTCCCGAGTGAGCAGCTGTTCAGTGCTGCTGGCCAAATATACTCTGATCGTCGCAATAATTTACATGGCGAAAACGTAGACAAACTGCTTTTCTTGGCGTACAATATAAGACTTTTTAATTATGAGTATTAATAATATGAAAAACCAAAAAAGTAACCCTGTATTTAGGGTTACTTTTTTGGTTTTTCATTCATTTATTTTTCAAGTTTTTTTTTATATTTGATTTATGATTGTTTTTAATTTAAATGTTTACTGTAGTTTAGTAGTGAGTTACTTAATTTTAAATGTAAGTACGACTGTCCTACTAACTGTGATCTAGGTATCTTTGTTAATTCTAAATGTGTGATTTATTAATCTTTGTTAAGACTGAAACTAAGAGTGTAATAATAATTATTATGTTTATAAAAGAGATACCTAAAAGAAGCCTAAAAGAGATTGATGATTCTTGTAACCAAAGTATTAATGAATAATTCAAAACGAATGCTTAGTATTTAAAATATTAATAATATTTTTATTTATAATAAATATTATAAAAATATTATTATTAAAATATTTTTTCATATAACAACTAATAAATAAATGATCACAACAAACTTAATATAATGTGTTTCCATTTAATGTCCTTATTAATGCAGAATAATGGGTAAAATGGTCCAAATTTCAGTATTTTTAAGAATTTTATACTTGAACACGTGAATTTCGGTTACGGTTTCGGCCGAAACTGAAGCCACGGCCGAACATTCGGTTTCGGCCGGACATTAGTAAATAATTTTATAATGACATTTCTGTAAAATATTTCATACTCGATTATAAATGGTACTGAGCACTAATTTGAGAAAGCACACAGCTGCTATAATTAAGAAATATAAATGTAAGAATTTGTTGTACAACATGTTATCCTATAAAGCTATTTTTACAGCCATTTCATCAATGGAAATGTCACCAATTATGTCTTTTCATACATTTTGCAATGTCGGTATTTGGCATGGCAACGTTCAGCTTTTATGATGACCGTAAAATTTGTAGCCTAACCTAAATAAATTTAACGGCAAATACCATTGATTAAAGAAGCATGATTTTCAATGAAATTAGTTCAATAATTTGACCAACAGTGTATTAAGTATAAAAGAACAGCAAAGTTCGGGGCGGCAGAGCTGGCTGCTTTGGCAGCTAGTTGTAATAAATATTCAATGTACCAAACTGCAATAATTAGTCAATTTAATCCCAGATAATGGAATATCCTGCTTATTTGAATAAATTTGGCTAATCAAGTGAGTTCAACTGTAAATGAATTACAGTGAAACCTGTTTTTAAAGACCATCACTGGGACCAAGAAAATGTGGTCTTTAAGAAGGGCCGGTCTTTGAATTCAGGTAATACGATACATTTTGACAAAATTTTAAGCGTACTTAATTTTATCAATAGAATTGGAATTTATTTGATAATTACCTGATTATCACTGAAAAGGCTTTTATGTAAAATATAATATAATAAAAAGCCTGCGTGTGCTTACTTTTTTATAATATGTAGAGAAAGACAGTGAGATTTATATATATTTTAATAAATGAAATTACAATATATTTAAATTAAAAAAAAATTTTTTTGCTTTACATCGTAGGTACTTTATTATTTTTAAAAATATAACAGATTGTTTAACAGCTACATTTTGGGATAATTGTTTAATCTCTTCTGTACACATGTCAGATGTTTAAATAGTTCATCACCCCCCCCCCCCCACCTGCACGGAATAATTAAGCAAGGTGTTAAAACACTCTTTTGCTTCATTGAAAGTGATTGCAGTTTTTTGTGATGTGTCTTCACCAGATGATGATATATTTTCAACTGCAATCAGTTTGTTCATTCTTATTTTCAGATTCCGTCACTGATGTACTAAATTGTCCATGAATGGGGGAAAAAATTTTTTTTAAAGAATTTGCGGTCGTTAAAATAGGATTTTAAATAAATTTGTTTCTTATACAGTGCGGTCGCTGGTCGCGTCAGGCAGGTGGTCGTTCAATAACGAAAATAAACCATTATTTATAATTATATTGTACTCGGGAGGACCGCTAAGACATGGTCGACAAGACCAGGTGGTCGTTAAATACGAGGGTCGTTCAACACAGGTTTTACTGTATAAGCATTGATGAGCAAAAAAAAAAAAAAAAAAAAAAAGATATCTAGTCACACCACGTGAAGGTAGTGTACCTTGAGGGAAATGAATTTCAGTGATCTTAAGCATAAAGGTAGTTATACCATGTGAATAATATGTTACATGTAAAGTACTACAATGCAATACCCAAATATACTTAAGAAAAATGAATATTTTCTAACAATTTCACTAAAATTTAATATGTAAGATACACATGCTTTTGCTTGAGCATTTGTAGCACAGTGGTAAAGCTTTTTCTACTCTTGCATTATGGGTTCGGATCCCATGTGTTGAGAACATAAAAAAAAAAAAAAAAAGTCAAATGAAGAATAGCTTTCACATATGGCAAACATATTTCTTTAACATTATTTTTAACATATTTCTTTTTTTACAAAGAACTGTATACATACTAATACAAAATTTATGTTTGAAAAACGTTACTATGTGTTTGAGAAAGAAAAAAAAACAAAACCCAAGTCTGAGTAGAACAGTTTCTGAGATACTGCAAGTGGAAAAATTTAGTATTTGCTACCAAATACAAATGGGTTGATCTTAAAAGCGTAAAGAGAGAAGCACTGGTAATTCGTTCAATAAGATACCACACTTTTGCATTAATGGGGCTGATAATTCGTTTAACAAGATACCACACTTTTGCGTTAACGATGGGTGATGTTAGATTGGAATGCAGAGGGCAATGGAGGAAAAGTGTGGCAGACACTCAAAATGCTTTTTGAGAAGACGTTGTCATACTTTTTGTTTTTTACTATCTTATATTTTACAGCTTATGCACAGTTGAATTAAATCAAATATTATTTTATTAAAGGTAAACATAAATGCACGCAACAGTAAATTAAATTGGTAGAAAAAAGAGGCATACATTTTCCTTTTATTACAATGTTACTTTACTTCCAGATTTTACAGTAGTGGTGCACACTTACGAAGAGACCTGAGGAGAGAACCTTAACTTGCCTCATGTCTTTAACATCTCTTATTATAGGGCTGTCATTTGATTTCTGAAACAATTACTCAAAAACACACTTTTCTGATAACATTTTAGACTATATTGTTAAAATATACAACTCTGCCATTTCAACGGCCATAATAGTTAACAATCATAACTTAATACACTCATGTCCATAAATTAAGGATAATGAAGTTCAGGCAAAGAAAGAGAAAGAAGCAAAACAAATTTGACTTATTTGTAAAGTCTATTTATTAAACAAAAAGTAAAGAGCAAAAAAGATGCTATATGTTTGACATAATTAATAAAAATTGCAAGTTTTATTCCCTTGACCAAATTTCAAAAAAGAACCTATTTACAAAAAACAGTATAACATGGTTAGTAGAATGGTTAATATGGAGTATGTCTCCCGGACGATGCAATACAGGCCTGACAACGCCTAGGCATGCTGAGTATCAAATGATCAATCTAATCTTGGGGAATATTACACCACTCATCAAGCAATGCACTCCGAAGTTCCGGTAGACAGGTGGGAGGGGATTGACGGGCAGCAATTCGTCGGCCAAGCATATCCCACACATGCTCTATTGGATTCAAGTCTGGTGAGTATGCTGGCCAATGCATACGGGTGATATCCTCCGATTGAAGGCATTCGTCTACAATGTTTGCACGGTGAGGACGGGCGTTGTCATCCATAAACACAAATTCAGCACCCATGGCGCCCCGAAACAAACGTACATGTTGTTCCAGAATGACATCCCGATAGATGTAGCCTGTCATCGTTACACTCTGAACATGCAGGTCAGTTCTGGAACCAAGAATAATTCCTCCCCAAACGAGCCATCCTGCACCACCGTAACGGTGTCTTTCAATGGTGTTCTCTTGGTGGTAACGGGTACCTGGCGCTCTCCAGATGAATGTCCGGCGAGAATCAGACTCCAAACTAAATCTGGACTCGTCGGAAAACATCACATAAGACCACTGTTGCGGTGTCCACAATGCATGCTCTCTACTCCAGGTTAATCGCAGGCGACAGTGAGTTGCGGTAAATGGAACACATCTGACAGGCCTACGAGCATATAGACCAATGTGCCCTAAGCGTCTGTACACGGTCTGCCTTGAAACTGTCGTACCGGTAGCTGAAGAGACAGGTCTGATGCTGTACTCCGTCTGTTTCTTTTGGCAGTAACTGCCAAATAGCGGTCCTCATTCGGCGTTGTAACTCGGGGGCGACCTGTGCTGTAACGTCTACTCACATTACCATCATCTTGGAATCGTTGCCAAAGCCTGGAGATGACACTCTGGGCGATTCCAAGTTCCTCGGATACTTCCAGCTGGGTACGTCCACATTCCAGTCGTCCGATAATTCTGCCACGTAAAACATCATCCAAATGCCTCCTTTGTGCCATAACTATGCGGTTTTTGCACTGAAAGGCTTTCACAGCACTTGTGAACAATTTTACTTCTTTGCCACCATTCCTTATATACCCCTCTCTTACACTCTCGTCATTGTGACGTACCATCCACGCCATCTGGTGGTTTCCTGTAATTTGCATATTCTTCTTCAAGATGTGTGTGATCATTCCACAGGTGAAATTTTTATTTTAGAGATCAATTTCTGTATGATTCTGAATTATCCTTAATTTATGGACATGAGTGTATATCCGTATCAGGCCATTCAGACTTGCTGCAGAAAATTATTTTTAAATGTGGACTTCCAATAATTTTTTAAGTCACATTTTGAGATTTTCCAGGTTTTTAATCAAAATTTGCAATTTTCCCTGTCAAAATAAAATGACCCAGTTTTTTTTTTTTTTTGTGTGTGTGTGTGTGTGTTTTCTGTGTCTAACCTTGTTTCTTAAATAATATCCAAGTAACTAAACATTTTGGAGCACTTATATCTATCCTTTTTTCAAAAGGACACTAACACCTTAGTTAAACACTGAGAGAAATGAAGAGAATTGCTGATCCTAAAACTTTTTTCTAGCATTAAGTTAAAAACACATAAAAACTTTAAAACTCCGTTAAAAGTTAAAAACAACACACCATTTAGCGCTTTCGGCAGCCTATCCCGCTGCTGTTTTCAGAACTGATGAGTCTCCTCCCAGCTTTAGCACATCATACCAGGCTCCATAAATCTGCGCCTGCGTCATATTGTTGACAGCACCCTAGTGTAAGTATTTCCAATGCTTCGTGTTTCAAACTATAATTATGGTTATTGCAATTGGCTATTTTTTTAATGTTAATGAAATGAATATCGATATTTTCTTGTAAGGCAAGGCAGGAGAGGGCAGTTCTATGTCTATTAAATTTAATGTCGTTAATGTGTTCCTTTATTCTATCTTTTTTTCCTTTTTGTGACACCTATGTAGTGGCCAGCAAGGTTAGAGTCTTTAAACAAAACTTATTTTATAAACACCAGCAGTTTCCAAAGGATTCATTTTATCTTTATCGGAGCGAATTCTTTTAAAAATATTACTATTAGGTTTTATGGGGATTCTGAGATTCTTTTTACGGGCATGGTTAGTAAATTTCTCAGCAAGACCACGACAGTAAGGAATGGGATGAGTGAATGTAGGTTTTGCTTTTTGAGCGTTGTTGATGAAGTTTAATTTTTTCTTCCTTTCTTTAATTAACTGGTTAACGATATTATTGGGGTAATTAGCATTTTGACATTGTTGTTGTATAAATTGCAATTCTTCTTTGAGTAATTTATTGTTAGAACAGATGTCTAGAGCTCTATTAACATAAGAGCGGATTATCGAAGTTTTATAGTTAGAGGTTGTTTTAGAAGAGAATTGACTATTTTATTGTTAGGTTTTTGAAAGACCTATATCGTATGATTGTATGTAGACCTGTATTGTGTGGTTTCTATATTGTGTGGAGTGGTTCTTATTATTTTAACGTCAAGAAAGTTTAAAATGTTGTGTTGTTCAACTTCCATAGTAAATGGTATATTTTTATCCAGAGAGTTTATTTCCTGAAGTATATTGACACACTAAACCTTGGCCCAAAATATACCTTGGACGGTAATCTAAATATAAATGATACCATCCCTGCATATGAAACTGCAATAGAACCTTTACCCAATGCTGACAAAAAAGAACTGCGATTCCTAACACAAAAAGAACTTCCTAATATAAAAAAGACTGCTGGGAAGGATCGAGAAGATAGAAAATGCTTAAAGACTTTGAAAGACAATCCTGATATAGCTTGTCTAACCTCAGATAAAACTGGAAAAATTGTTATTTTGGATAGAACAGATTACATCAAGAAAATGCTTGGAACAATTAATAAACTGGATGTTGAAGTTCTCAATAAAGATCCTACCACAAAAATTAACAATATTATGAAAGATATCCTTAATAAAGGAAGTTGGTCCGAAGATAAACCTCCATAATTAATTAATCCAACTGCTTTCGCCCCTCGAATTTTTGCAAATATAAAGATTATAATTCCCCGTCCCTCTGCACGATAGTAAGTGTGAAGGCCTGACGACAAAAGGGCACTTTCGAAAAGCAATTCAAAACTAACGTCGGTGGTTCATTGAAGGTGGTCAATCGAAATATTCAAATGAATGACTCGAAGAGAGGTAGTCTTGACTAAATCTATTTAATTAAATGTACATAATATTTACATTGAAGTTTTACAAAACGAAAGCGCATGTGTGCGCTTATCGAAGTACAATCGAAACTCGTCTTTCGTTCTCTCACATCGACAACTAGTTAGAGAGTGCTTGCTCACGCCCTCTGCTGGAGAGCAAGATTTCGCTACACTCCCCACCTGAACTCTTCAAGAGAGTTCACCTACACAAATCTAATTTGAAAGAAAATACAATACAAATGTCTAGTAAGGAATAAACAAACATAACTACTAAATTATATGTCAAACAATCGAACTTAAATTTTGAATTCTCCACGTAAATAATAATCTAAACATAAACTTTAAAGGATGCAAATTATTAACACTGAATACTAGATTATGAGAAAAGTTAATGATTATTGTTATAAAAAAGGATATAGTCTTGTCTTTAAAGTTCATCAGTCACTTCAAGTGGGTACAAGAGTTGCACGGGCTTTCTAAATAGTCCCTTTGAAGTTTTCACTAAACAAGCTCGAACATGTCCGTCTCTTCCAGTGAATGATTCCTGAATAATACCCAAGTCCCACAGTAGTTTCGACTTTGATGTTCCGTCTATCAGTACGACTTGTCCAATTTTCATGTCTTTGGAGGATTCAGGAGTTTTAAGATGGTACGCAGTTTTTAAATTTAGTAAGTATTGATTCCTCCACTTCTTCCAGATTTGCTTAAGAAGTTGGGTTTGGTACATCTTTCTTCGAGTTAAAGATTCTCTAGACGTATCTTCAAGTTCTACCAAACTTATTGGAAATTCTGTTTCATTTCTTCCAAAGTTTAAGAAATGAGAAGGCGTCAAAGGCGAGGGTTCGTCCAGGGAGTTGTTAACGTACGTCAGCAGTCTCCTGTTCACAATCATTTCTATTTCAGTCAGTAAGGTGGATAACTCTTCAAAATTCAACAGTGCACGACCTAATATTTTTCGCAACGGATCCTTCACAGACTTTACTAAACGTTCATAGAATCCTCCCCACCATGGAGATTTTTCTGCAATGAATTTCCAAGTGATGCCTTGGGAAGAAATGTAATGTTTCAACTGATGACTCAACAATATTTCGGAGATGTGTTCTAGTTCACTACTGGTCTTTTTAAAGGCCTTTGCATTATCCGAATATATAATAGTACAATTTCCTCGTCTGGCCACAAATCTCCTAAAGGTTAACAAAAAGCATTTCGTCGACATTGTTGTAACTAACTCTAAATGTATCGCTCTTGTGACCGCGCAAGTGAAAAGTGCTATATAAGATTTCATAGTTCCCGTACCATTCTTAACATAAATTGGTCCAGCAAAATCAACGCCGCAAACATTAAAAGGAGGCATTTGGGATATTCTATCTTTGGGTAAGGGAGCTGTTATCTGGCCAGCAGGTTTTGCTGAATACTTCGTGCAAATCAAACATTTACTGATAATCTTCTTTATTAATTGTCGTCCCTTAGGAATCCAGAATTTCTTTCTCACTTTCGTCAACGTTAGGGATACTCCGCTATTCATTACCTTTTCGTGTTCCTTTCTTACCAACAACTCCGTGAATCTAGACATTTTAGCAAGGAGGATCGGTTGTTTTTCGTCTAGAGAGAAATCTGACTCAGCGAATCGACCTTTGAACCTGAGTATTTTCTTGAGTCCAAAAATGGTGCTAAAGAGTAAATCGACGAATCAGATCTTATTCCTTGATTATTTTTCAAGTTCGCAATTTCCGAACCAAAAAATTCTCTTTGCGAATCTCGAATCCAAAAGTCTTCGGCTAATTGTATTTCTTCTGCAGAAAGGGTTCCATTTCTCTTGGTTGTATGTCTAACGTTGAATACGAATCTTAGAACATATGAAGTAACTTTAAGTAGTTTGGTCAGGTTACTGAACATCTTCAGGTCTAATAATTTTTCATTTGGTTCTACGGAACATTTGTTCTGAATAGTGTGTTTAAATCTGCTCCTCAATTCTAACTCCTCGTTGTTCATCGGACACTTTTCGTCTCGAGGCCAGCAGTTAGTTGGCTGCCTTAAGAATACTGGCCCAAGCCACCACATATCATTTCCTCTCAGTTTTTCGATAGAAGATCCTCTTGTGATCAAATCAGCAGGGTTCAGTTTTCCTGGACAATGGAACCAGTTCGAGGGTTCGGACAATTTATGAATCTCTTCCACTCTATGCTGCACAAACGGCTTAAATTTTAATGGATTGTTTCTAATCCAATGGTATACGATAGAAGAGTCTGTCCAAAAATAGCAAGACTCTACGAACTTTAGTGTTTTCAGAACCTTGCGACATAATCTAGCCGACAAAAGTGCTCCCATGAGCTCTAGTCGAGGCAAGGAAAGAATCTTCAAAGGAGCGACTCGACTCCTGGATGCCACAAAGCTAGTGTGAAAGGTCTTGTCTGAATTTTTAATTCTCAAGTAAGCAACTGTCCCATAGGCTATTTTCGAGGCGTCTGAGAAACAATGTAACTGGACTTCATCGAAATTATTTTGTGTAAGATAACACCGAGGAACGAGAATGGCTTCAAGGCTAGACAGTTCTTCGCACCATTTATTAAACTTTTCTCGAAATTCAAGGGGCAATAGTTCATCCCATTGAAGACCTAATTGCCAAACTTGCTGAATTAGAAATTTGATTCTTATTACAAATGGGGTAATGAATCCTACAGGATCGAATATACGCCCAGCTACTTGTAGCAGAAAACGTTTCGAATTTATTTGTTTTCGGAGGAACTCCTGCAAGTTATGCGTATCAAAATAAAAGCCATCCTTTTCAGTATCCCATGCGATACCCAAAACTTTAGAAGTTATACCAGTCTGTCCTAAAACGTCTCTAGTTGTTTCTACAGATATGCCATCGTCCTGCCAAAGTTTCCTTAAAATTTCCGAATTGGTTTTCCATTTATGTAATTGCATATTTGTCTCTTCAAAAATCCTGATACATTCTTTGCTAGTAGCAAATGCACTATCGGCGTCACTAGATCCCGCAATAATGTCATCGACATAGCAAGATTCATTTAGTAATTCACAAGTGTCGGGAAATTTGTCGGCAAACTTTCTCAAATGATGTTTAATCGTAGCACCGAGTAAAAACGGGAAACAATTTAGTCCAAATAGCACTCGAGTGAACCGATATACATGCGGGGATTGAGATTCGAAACTAGGTGAATCCGACGAAAAAAATTTTGTGCCATCTCTATCCCTTTTGTCGATTTCGATTCTGAGAAAGGCTACTGGGTATTCTCTAAACTTGAGTAAAAGTTCAAACAGGTCGGGGTAGAGGTTAGGCCCTATTTCCAAGCAGTCATTCAATGATAAGTTTCCTTTACTATGACTCGACGCATCGAAAACTACGCTGAGTCTGCTTGATCTTCGCGTATTACAGCTCTGTGGGGCAAATAAAACTCTGGATGTTTAACTTCAGGTTCGGCATTTTCATAAACCGGCTCGATGATGTTTTGGGTGAGGTAATCATCAATGACCTTTTTATATTCTGAAAACAAAGTTGGGTCATTTCGAAACTTCGAACAGAGTCTAGAAAATCTTTCAAGAGCGATTTCAAGATTGTTTTGTAACAGATGTCCCTTTTCAGATTTCCAAGGTAATCATACTTTATATGTTTTATTTTGGTGTACGACACTAGATTCATATTTTTTCAAGCTTCTGTCACTAAGTGGATCAGAAGTTTCAATTTCAGATTCAATTCCGAGGCTTTCCAACTGCCAGAATTTTTTAATATCTTCAGAGATATTGCTTTCTTCAACTATAACTTTCATCGCCAAGGAATCCATGGACTTAGTTTCACCTTTCCCCAACAAACACCATCCGAACAAAGTTTCGGTTACGACTGGCTGTTTATTAATCAGTTTTATTCTTCCCGAAATTAGAGAATAATAATAGTCTGCCCCAATTAGAATTGAGATTTTAGCATTTCCGTTTTCTGTGTAAGTGTCCGACAATTTCAGACTCCTCAAATCTTTGATTTTATTTATTAGATCAACATCTGGAGGAGAAATTTGTGCTGATGAAATTTCTTCGATTTCTAACACCTCGACGTATACGTTTAGATTCGGGTCATTTCTATTTTCTAATTTGACCCGGACAACATCAAAGGACTTTTCCATAGGTGTTTCACCACCAAAGGAATGGACCGAAAGCAACTCTTTGCGATTGAAAGGAAGTTTTAACTTTCTAGAAACATCTTTTGTTATGAAACTGCGCATGGAGCCACTGTCGAATAACAATCTTACATTTTCGAAAAGATTTTTATTACGTGCGGAGACAGCCGCCGTTTGGAGAAAAATTCTCTTAGTGTTGCTATTTTTCTCAATTTGACAGGACGAGACGGCCATATCATGCGGAGCGGACGCCTCTGGTAGCGAATTGGCGTCTATGGGATTTTCCTTTTTTGTTTTATTATGAAACCGATAATAAATGGCTTTCGAATGTTTATATTTATTCCCGAAGAAGAAGCAACCGTCTCTCTGGCGACATTCATTAGCCCGGTGTGATGGAATTAAGCAATTTAGGCATCTGGCTTCTCTTTTCAAAAGCTCTCTTCTAGCTTCAACGCTACCCTCCCCACAGCTCTCTGAGTCATGCTGGTTTTTGCAGAAGATGCATTTCAAATTAATATTGGTTAGCAGTTCGTGAGCGGAAGTCGGAGTCTTCAAAACGCTGTTTCTATATTTCGGTGAATCAGCGCTTCGGACTCTGAACTCACGACCTTGACCCAATCTATCTGCGCGCAGGGGATTTCTACCCGAACAAACAGCAAGTGCTCTTTCGCGGCTAAGGATTTCGTATTCCAAAAATTTCAAAAGAGCTGCAAGATTCCAACTTTCAGACTTATTTGATCTGCTATACTCCAATGTCAGATCGGGTGGCAATATTTTTAAAAGGATTGGTACTAGGAGGTTTCCATATGATTTTGAATCAATTCCCAATGACTCAAGATTTCTAACTTGGATTTCGGCACGGTCAAACAGTTTTTTCAAACCCGTAGTATCGCTCGAATCTCTGACAGGGGGGATATCTAACAGTTTTCCCAAATGAGAGTTGATTAACAGATTATTTTGTCCAAACCTCGAACGTAAAATTTTCAAAGCAGCGTCATAATTTTCATCTTTCAATGCTAAGCCCGAAACAGCTTTGGCAGCAGATCCTCCAAGACAATTTTTCAAATAGATCAATGTTTCAATTTTATTCAGATTTGGGTTTTTATCAATTGTGTTTTCAAATTGGCCTACAAATTCTAGCCAGAGTGATGTATCACCGAAAAATTTATTTACTGTCAGCTTTGGCAGTTTTATCAAGTTAGTAACTTCAAAGGTTTGATTTGAAGCGATCGACGAAGTTGTTACTTTACTGTTGGCACTTGAATTTGGAACATGAACTATATCACGATCTAATTCTTCAATCCTATCGCACAGTTTACATTTATAAGCTATCAAATTATCCAAATACTCTTCGGAAGCTTCCACTTCCGTTTCTACTTCCTTGACATCAATTTCATTCAAAATTTCAGAATTGACCAATTTAATGATCGGTTTTTTCTATCAATTGATTTAACAAAAGTTTTAGTTTTTTCGAATCTACTTCTGATTTCAAACTTTCATCAATTTTTCCAAACAACTTCGTTATAAGACCCTTTTGGGTCGATCTCTTTTTTTTCAACTTGTCACATTGACTCAAAAAATCAAAATGCGGATATCGAAATAAAAATGCGGACTTACCTCCCTTACTAGAATCTCGAACAATGTAGTTCATCACAGATAAAGAGCATTCGACCCTTACCGGCCGCTATGCACCATGACGACAAAAGGGCACTTTCGAAAAGCAATTCAAAACTAACGTCAGTGGTTCATCGAAGGTGGTCAATCGAAATATTCAAATGAATGACTCGAAGAGAGGTAGTCTTGACTAAATCTATTTAATTAAATGTACATAATATTTACATTGAAGTTTTACAAAACGAATGCGCATGTGTGCGCTTATCGAAGTACAATCGAAACTCGTCTGTCGTTCTCTCACATCGACAACTAGTTAGAGAGTGCTTGCTCACGCCCTCTGCTGGAGAGCGAGATTTCGCTACAAGGCCCAACCTGCCTCCTCAAAAAATATTAGACCATATTGCAATGGCTCATCCCAAACTCGGACACCTCCCTTAATTCAACTAGCGATTTCTTAAAACAGTTAAATAACATTGTTTTCTCAGATTGTAACTCAATGGTCAGTTTTGATGTAACTAACTTGTATCCCTCAATAAACACCTCAGAAATGTTTAATGCCATAAGCAAAGAAATAGAAAACTACTTCAATAAAGATATAACTGTAACACTTAAAAATGCTCTTGCTCTTATCCTCAATAACTCATATTTTCAATTTAATAGTGAATTTTATACCCAAAATAAGGGAGTACCCATGGGCTGCCTGATCTCTGGAGTGATAGCGGAGTGGAAAATGAGAAATCTTGAAACAATTTTAAAGAAATTTCACCCCCACATAAAACACTGGTTTAGATATGTTGATGACGTTTTTGCAATAATGGAAAACAATAGCCTAGATAATATACTTCATGAAATAAACTCTCTGGATAAAAATATACAATTTACTATGGAAGTTGAGCAACACAACATTTTAAACTTTCTTGACGTTAAAATAATAAGAACCACTCCACACAATATAGAAACCACGGTCTTTTGAAAACCTACCAATAATAATAAAATAGTCAACATCTCTTCTAAAACAACCTCTAACTATGAAACTTCGATAATCCACTCTTATGTAAATAGAGCTCTAGACATCTGTTCTAACATACTCAAAGAATTGCAATTTATACGACAACAATGTCAAAATGCTAATTACCCCAATAATATCATTAACCGGTTAATTAAAGAAAGGAAGAAAAAAATTAAACTTCATCAACAATGCTCAAAAAGCAAAAACTACGTTCAATCATCCCATTCCTTACTGTCGTGGTCTTGCTGAGAAATTTACTAACCTTGACTGTAAAAAGAATCTCAGAATCCCCATAAAACCTAATAGTAATATTTTAAAAAGAAATTGCTCCGATAAAGATAAAATTAATCCTTTGGAAACTGCTGGTGTTTATAAAATAAGTTTTGTTTTTAAAGACTAACCTTCCCAGCCACTACATAGGTGTCACAAAAAGGAAAATAAAAAATAGAATAAAGGAACACATTAACGACATTAAATTTAATAGACATAGTACTGCCCTCTCCCGCCTTGCCTTAAAAGAAAATATCGATATAGATTTCATTAACGTTAAAAAAATAGCCAATTACAATAACCATAATTATAGTTTGAAAGGCAAAGCATTGGAAATACTTACACAAGAGGACGCTGTCAATGATATGATACACGTGCAGATTGATGGAGCCTGGTATAATGTGCTGAAGCTGGGAGGAGACTCATCAGTTCTGAAGACAGCAGCAGGATAGGCTGCCGAAAGCACTAAATGGTGTGTTGTTTTTAACTTTTTTAACGGAGTTTTAAAGGCTTTTATATGTGTTTTAACTAAATTTTTTCTAGAATTTGTAAAACATTTTCAAAGTTGTTCTTTTAAGAAATCATGCAACTTTTCAACAGTTTTTTAAGGAATCTAATTGCTATTTAGACTGTCTCTTCACAAGCTGTAATATGCACTATTACAAAATGTGAACCTAGAAGTAATGGAACATTCAATTAAAAAATCTGAAACATAAGCATTTTGCAATATTTTCCTAAACTAATAACTTTTTGGCCCATTTGACTCCCTTCCCCCCTCAAAAAAGAAAAAAAAAGAGAGAGAGATAGTAGTTATCATAAAACCAGATAGAAATTATACCATAAAATTACATGAACTCTGCATTTTGAGTTGTATTGTGGTTTAGCCTGTGTTTTATTGACACTTTTAAGGAATGAGAGAATATTTTGTGAAGAAAAGTGAACTTTAATTCTTATAAAATATGTCACAGAGCACTGTACAACAACAAAAGAAAAGTACAGATTTAAGATTTTTATAATGAAATTCACTGTGCTTGTTTAAATGAACAAAAGAGGAAACAATTTTTCATGAGCTATTTTTTAATAAAGCAATTAATCTGTACATGAAGCACACTAAAAGCTCCTATGTACAAACAATGTAACAACAGCAATGGACTACAGATACAAAACATCACAAACAGTTGTCATAATCATTCATTCCTATTTATGAGGCTTTTTTAATTGGTCTTGCCATTACCAATGTAATATAGACCTTTCAATTCCTTTTTAACAGATAATTTGCATATATGCACAAGTTCTATGCATACATTCAGGTAGGTACGTGTACGCTATACACATAATTTTTTAGTGTAACTTTTCTAAATTCATACATAAACAATTCAGCATTCCAATAAATCAGTCATTCTGTCTAAATACATTTTAAATAATACAAGGTGTGTAAGAACAACAGCCTACAACTGTTTAGTAAAACCAATTCAGGTCCCTTAATAAAGTGCATATTAGTAATAAAATTGTAGCTTTTATAAATGTAAGAAGGGGAAGGGGAGATAATTTCCTAATAGATAAAACATGAATGAACTAATTAATAAATCTTTAAAATCAAAACAAAGCCATTTTTTGTTTCCTACATATTAAAAAAGAATTTACCTTTTCGTTTGATGTAACTAATAAAATTTTATACGAAATAATTTTGAAGGGTTCATTTAGAAAATATTATTATATAATTTTTAAAAATTAAATATGCTTTTAAAATATACATACAAGCCTGCCAGATAATTATCATCACAGTTTTTAACCTGGCTTGATATGTTAGAAGAGATGAATTTTTCACATACACCAACCACAGTAGGAACACAAATATCACAAAGTTTAAAAGGAAGAAAACTTTATGAAACAGTATATTAAATTAGAAAGATGATTCTCTCATTGGGGAAAATGTTACAGTTGTGTCTTCCTTTAAAAAAGAAAAAATATAACCAATTTACACACACATATTAAAATCACCATTTCACACTTGGCAGGAGCTAAAATATACTTTCTTTAATAAGCACTCAGATTATTTGGACCATCAATAAGTTCAGAAATATGTCCATAAACAAAAATATTAAAAGGAAATAAACATAACTTGAAATCTTAAAACCTAAACAAAGATCTCAGTTTATAACCACTTGCTTCACAGTAAAATTTATATATTGTGTAAGCTCTTTTCATTATATTAAAACTGGGGATAATATGAGATAAACCATTGATTTTAATTCAAATAGACAACCTTTAATTTTAAATATAATTTACTTAAATTTCTAATTCAAGAGAGCAAAAACAAAATGCAATCCAAATTTAATGAAAATAAGTGCAAATGAAAAAATTGCTAAGTTAAAATTCAAATAACATTAAATAATCATCAAATAATTAAAAAATGATAAAAAATTTCTGCATTCAACGACTTTACATAACAATCAGTAATTTTTTTATCTTATAAAATCATAAATGGTATTAAAACAATAATAAAGTGTTATTAAGTAATGAACATATGAATAAAAATCTATAATAAACTGAGATCAGTGCATACATAGTTAAATTACAGATAGAAAATTAATGATCAACACTGATATATTTATATATATATATATGTGAATACATAGATAGCGAATATAAAGTTTGGAATGAAACTTCTTTTCTTTTTTTTAAAGACATTTAACAACAAAATAGTACACAACAGAAAAATCCACTGAAGCATAGCCAGTAACACAAATAGGTTTAGAAGCCAGGAGGAGAAAGGGATTTGTTTCTTTGCCTACCATTGAGGAATTTTAGGTCTGGCACTACATGGTGATGCTATCCAATGTTGGAGAAGGCATCCGAACTTGGTCAACAAACATCATGTATCTCTCCAGTAGGCTGCAACAAACTACTTACATCCCATAACTGAAAAAAAAAAAAAAAAAAAAAATATGAAGTTGAGAAAAAAAAATCTTATTTTTTCATAAAATCTTCAGCAGTTACAGTGAAATTTCTATGACTGACCACCTCTACTAAGCAACCCCCTCCTCCAATGAACAATATTTTCTAGGCAATGATTTTTTTACCATATCTACTTAATGCTAAAAAATTCTCTAGAAGAGACCACACAACCCTCTATAAGCAACCGATCCCGGCTCCTGTCCAAAATTTTTCTTGCAGTAAACAAAAACCACATTTCAAATGAGTTGCTCGGCTGCAATCGACAGAAGGGGCAAGTACATACAAATCTTGTGGGTTAGAGAAGATGCTTGTCTAAGAAACAAGTGATTTTACTTTTGGAGCAGTGAACTGATGTGATCGAGTCACAAGAAAAATGAAATTTGGAGAGGAAGTTGCTGGTTACTTTTGGTTATGAGAAAACCCCCAAAACAAATAGATTTTACTATGGCAAATTCCGACTCCATGAAGAATATGAGGATAAATGCTCTTTTGTCCAATGTAAAAAATATATTACATTCTTTGATCGAGGGGGAAAAAAAAAAAAAAAGAAGGAAAGAAATCTAACATTTCTAAATATTTTAATAAAATTAAAATTTTAGAATTATATTTATATAATTATGTATGCAATTTCATAAATAAGAAAAACAATATTTTTTAGATTTTTTTTTTCCCCCTCTGCTACCCAATGTTTATACTTCTTTGAACAACCACCTCTCTTAGTGTTTTTTTCAGAATAAAGGGTGGTCGCTCTCAAGAAGTCTCACTGCATATCATTAAAATTTTTTCAAGGAGTAAAAGTAACAGATTTATGGGATGTGAGGCTTTAATCATTTTAACGCTACATCATTTTTATTTTCTAAACTTTTCTGTTTTGTTCTAACACTTTCGTATCATTATAAGTAATACACTTTACCTGCTATAATGCGAGCAACTCAAAATGCATACTGGCATGCAGGATAACAAACTCAGGTCATGGCAAGATAGCATTACATTTTTCAATGCTGAACATTGCACTATTGTGCAATGTAGCATTCAAATAGTTCATTTCTATACAAGAGCTTTCTTGTCTATCTGTTTGATATAGGGACCTGAACCATTTATTGGAACAGGAGCAATGTTAAGGCAAAACATACACTAGCGCTGTCTGCCAAAGGGAGGAATGTTTTGTGCAGGAGACATTTTAATGGTGGGTCAGGATCCATTTTACCACACTGACTTAATAGGATAAGAGACAAATACTGTTGTGAAGGGGGTATAATAATCTAATTTTTTGTGTAGTTATTTCATCATTTATTTTGTTTTTTGTGGATTTTACATTCTTGTAAGTTGAATTTTTATCTTAAACTGTATTTGATATATCACTGAAAAGTTCAGAAAATGCTTTTAAAAAATTTTTTAATCGGAAGAGGTTTTTTTTTTTTAAATTTTTATTTTGCAATATATGTTGCAAATTACTTTAAAACAGATTGTTTTTTTGATAAATTTATGAACTGAATATTTTGTCAGTTTAAAAGATTTCTTCATTATTTTACTCAGTTGTTGAAATACAGTACTATTATATTTTTGGAGCCTGGGAAAAAAACCAACACATGCACATACATATATACATACCAAATGTTTCAAAACAATGATACAGCAATTATTTCTTAAACCACAAGTAATCAAAGCATACTTTCAATTAGAAAGGTTAAGTTTTGTAAGAGTACATAATTAGTGGATGATACCTAAAAAACTAAATTATCGATACTTTTATAATGCAGTACACCAATCAGTTCAGGTCAGGGTTTCCTTTTTTTTTTTTTTTAATGCAATTTTAAGGAAAAAAAGAATGCTATCTGTAAAAGACATGTAAATATTAAATGGTTTTTAAAAATAAATATTAAATCTATACACACATATTTTTAAAACTTTACGAAGGAAAAAAATAGTAATGAAATCTTTTGTAATTTAAATTATTTTGTAAATAAAAAAATGTACTTATCTTTGAAAATACTAAATTTTTACATTGCATTTTTTATTCAAATCATGTCAATGATTTCTAATCAGATGTAAATCATAATACTTTGAAATCTTAGTCCTCCCAATCGCAAAATATATCTGACTATATTATTATCATACAGGGTTCCCCAAAAGGTGGTAACAGGCTTTAATTCTTTATCTATTAGAAATAAGTGGGCAATGTAAATTGAAAAAATGTTCAAAATAAGATCAGAAATAAGACTTAAGTAAAGATTCGTTTTGGTAATTTACAAAAAAGAAGTTTCTCTTTTTAAATCTGTACACGACCTCCCATACAAAAAATTCACAATTAATAAAATGTGCCACATACACTAATGAGGTGATTTACCAAATTTCAGCCTTTTATCATACATTATCAAAAATTTTATAATGCAGTACCAATCAGTTCAGGCATACGAGGTGTGTCTAAAAACTCTGATATCACAACGGCAACCTGTGCTACGCACACGGGCTTGCACATGATGATCCAGAGACATGTCAAGAAGCGCCACCTGGCACGAAGCCTCTTGGCTGTCATGGGAAAACCCGCTACGGGCAGTCGAATGTAGTCAGTGTGAGAGGTAGTGTCACCGTGCAATGGAGCAACGAGTAAACATCAAGTTCTCTTACAAATTGGGAAAAACAGCTACGGAGACACGTGGAATGTTGGTGCAAGTGTATGGGCCACAGTTGAGCAGGACTGGGCAGTGGGTCCTGCTGCACGAGAACGTGCCTGTTCACTCTGCAATCCGCATGTGCCAATTACTGATTCAGCTTGGCGTAACTGTTCTTGATCATTCACCGTACTCCTCTGATCTGGTGCCTGAGGACTTCTTTCTGTTCCCCCGCAAGAAGGAGGTCCTAAAATGGCTACGTTTTGCAGATGTGTGAGATCCGTTCTGCGATCGATTCCGAAAGAGACATTTTCTGACAGTTTTCAGAAGCTTTATGAACATTGTCAAAAGTGTGTTGTGTACAATGGCGATTACTTTGAAGGCCAATAAAGGTAATTTATTTGTATCTTCTGTTTTGTTTCTTTTCTAATATCATTCACCGAACTTTTTAGACAGACCTCATACATATATATATATATATTAATGACTATGCCATTTTATCTCTCACCCCCTTTATTGAAAATTGTCCGAAAATGTGTCCCAAAAAAGCGACATAATTTTACATATATTTAAATACTATTAGCTCACAACAGCTTTAATCTATTGTTACAATATTTCGTAAGCTATAGAATATGCATCCCATGTATTTATCTATAAATAGGTTTCAATCATAAAAATTTCAACATAGGGTTACCAGGCAAAATACACGAAAGATGAGAGATAAAATGACATAGTCAATTAATATCGTTCAAATATGGTAATAATGACACTAAAAAATTAGGGGGTTCTGCGGAGTTTCCCCCTAACGAGGCTCGAACAGCTGAGTTGCAATTTTAAGGAAAAAACAATGCTATTTGTAAAAAACATGTAAATATTAAATTTTTAAAATGAATATTAAATTTGCACACACTTTTTTTTTTAAACTTTACAAATGAAATCTTTATCCTTAAAATCTTTTTGATATCTTTAAAAATTGATTATCAGGGGCTATAAATGAGTTTGAATGTAAGCATATATTGCTAGAGCAGAAAGAAAGGTTTTTTTGTAATTTTTGTACATCCCCTGAAATGCAATGATTCAACGTGATTTTTTTATTTAAGAGAATTGAAAAGTGGTCTAAGTCAGTGTTATATTTGTCTTCATATCTCTTACATGTTTTAGGATATAATTCTTAACACTAGAACCGCAGTGTTTCAGATATACCTAATACCGCGGGCTGTGTCAAATTGACCCAACTTGCAGAATTCCCGTTGCAATGCAACAATAATGTTATATTTCAACAGTAATGATATTAGTTCAATCTTAACATTCGTATTAAGTTAAATATTACATTAAAAGTATTGTTGCTATAATTCTTGTTAAAACCGTGTCGCTTGAGATAGGTATACCTAAAACCGCGGTATGGGTCAAATTGACCCGACTTGTAAAATTCACGTTGCAATGAAAATGACATAATGGTATGCTATTATACCATTTATTATGTCATTACCATTCATTTTATGAATGATAATGACATTTATTTAATTTGAACTTCGGATTCCAGACTCGTGGGAAGTTTTGGTCAAAATGACCCATTCCGCGATATCAGGTATACATATTAAAAACAAAAAACAGATAAAAGTTACAAGCTTAAATTTTTTACAGATAATTAATAACATAAAGTTAGGAAAAGTCACGATTTTATAAAAAATTCAGTTCGTAACTTTTTGAAAAAAACGGAATCAAATCTGGTTTTGGGTCAAAATGACCCATCCTGCGGTTCTAGTGTTAAATTTTGCATCTCTGATCTGATATTTTTTATTCAACTAAAACACGCAGAGGAGGCTTGTCAAAGCAACAAAAATATTTTTTCTTTCGTATTTTCATAGTATCCTGGTTTTATTTATTTTTCTGCACTCAAGATTTTTGTCATATTTTTCATCCATTTCTTTTTATTTAACTACTTGTTTAAATTTCAATATTAAGTTATTTCATACTCATAAATGGTTAATTTCACGGCAAACTGGATAAAATGTCATGCATGTCACAACAAATTTTTCTTTATTAAATATAATTTTTTTAAAAATAAGATATAAAAATAAATAAGATATTCATATGCATTGGCACACCAAAATTGATGAGACATGATAATATCAGTCGTGAAATTAACCAAATGCTTTTATATCAATAAGGACCCACTTTTGGGAAAAAGTCCCAGAAATTTGGAAGTCCTGGTCCAAGGGGCCCGTCCTTCCAAAGTCTAGCGACATCACTGACCAAACCTTTCTAATTAACATTAATTACTTTACTAACATTCAGTGCAAAAGATATTCATATTATGTTTAGCTTCAGCATCATATTTCGTTCCAACTGCCAATTAACTTACGTGGCAGCGAAGTTACGTCACCAGTTTTCAAGTGCAAGAACGCTACCATCTTGTATCAATTGCATGATAACACACTGCGAGTTGTCCCCTTCTCACTAACTTGAGTTTGAAGGTTGCCAGTTTGAGAAAAGAAAGGTCAGCCGAGAACAATGTTTTCGCAATTTACGGACGAAATGAGCTGAAGTAAACATAGAAACATGCTTTAGAAGGAGTCTCAGCAAGACTAACTGATGACCATTAACTGTGGTTAAAAGAGGGTATAAAAGGCAAGAGTTGAAGGGAGAGAGGTAGACTCCTTTCTAACAGCAAATAGTGAACATGTGATAAGTTCTCGAGAATGATGCCAGCAGCAGATCCATGAGGTTGCTGAAATTTCCCCACATGATGCCACATTAATTTCGTAAGGTCTTAATTTGCATGTTGCATGTTTAATCCTTTTTTTCAAATCTTTCATTTAATACCTTTCTCATATATCAGCCGATTATTTCTTTTCTTTAATTTTTGACAGTAGAGATTTATCTTTTACTTTGCATAATTAATTACTTAAAGAATTTTGATTGATTGCTAAACTATGTGCATTACTGGAATGATTTATGTTTCTTCATTTTGGTGATAGCATTCTTTATAAGCAGTTTAACTAATATGCATGTTTAATAATTGATCATTCATGATTTAAGTATCTATTAGCTGTAGCCCGCCGAATTCGGTGGTCACTTTATTGACCGCAATGTTTCAAAAAAGAAGGGAAAAAAAAAAAAAAAGGAAAGATCAGGAATGTCACCGAGGTCTTGTACAAAACGGACAGGAAAAATCGAAGTGCAACTTGGACGTGACATGATGTGTGACAGAAAGTAAACAAAAAGTTTCGCGTCAGTTCTTACTTTAGCAATTGTACAATGGCGGTGATGGATTGAAATCTTTAAACTTTGTTTTTAACTATCTTTATTAAGTAAAGAAAGAATAGTACATATTAAATGACGTATGAACTCGATTACAGTCACAAATTCTAATTCAGTATTTCGATGAAGACGATTGGGTAAAGCAGTCGACCACGGAACGTCCAGGTGAATTACCGTGAGTGATCTTGACTGCCGTTGCATTCTTTGATCTAACCATTGAAAGAGCGACATACACCATTTCATGAGAAAATACGGGTTCAGGAAAGTAGACGCCAACAGTATGAAGTGAAAATAATGAAAGATATCGGAATTCTGCAAGAGACAAAAAATCTAATCCCCCAAACGGCGATCGCGCGCTTCGGGCTTTAGTTACCTTTCTCTCTCGATGGTAAAGATCCAATATCAGACAGAAAACAGAAAAATTAAAGAAATAAGAGATAAAGCGCAAAAATAAAGAAGGAGTTTATAACTGCAGTCAATGTGGATAATTAACCACAATGTATTTTCTATGTAGAAAAATATGAAGAAAAAAATTGTGAAAAACTTTCATATTTTAAATACGCACTAATGTGCTATAAATTAAAAAGCGTATCATAATGCATGCGCTGTCCCTATTTTTCTTCCATACTTCATTAAGTGGAAAAGAGTATGATAATTCATGAGCGTGCCGTATTTTTCTTCCTTATTCCATAAAACACTTCTTTGGAATCGAAATCTATATTAAAATCGCCACCTACCTAAACTGTTTTACAATATTCGCCAAGCACATTCTAGCTATACTTCACCTTTAAAAATATTGTTTTGAATGTGCAACATAATCCATGAGTGTGCAGTGTTTGTCTTCTTTGCTCCATAAAATACTTTTCACAATTGAAATCTATATTAAAATCGCCTACAAAAGCCACTTGTTCAGCCAGACGCGAAACTCACAGTTTTTAACTCCAGCAAGCTTGGCATTCATTTTACCGACCCACTCAAGGGAAGAAAGGCTGAGTCAACCTTGCCCAGTCCGGGAATCAAACCCAAGACCTGTGGCACGGCAGCAGAACGCTCTAAACGTTACACCACTGGGATTATATTCTAAAATACTTCACCTTTTTGAATACTGTTTCGAAAGTGTACCATAGTTTATAAGTAAACCGTATTTGCTTTTCCTGTTCCACAAAACAATTTCTAGGACCTGAAATATATATTAAAATCGTCTACCAAAACTATTTTACAATCTTTGCCAAGCATATTCTAACTATACTTCTCGTTGTTGTAGGTAAATAAATCTACCATGTTGTAGTTTCTACCATGATGTAGTTTCTAGCCAAATGTAGAAGATATCGTCGAGCTAAGCTCAATTTTTGAGACTCACATTTGGCACCAAACTTGGCGGTGAATCATCAAAAATTGTAGAACTTGGTGGCTTTCGACATTTTATTCTCTTCTCACCCCCTCTCCCGCGCTATCTGTCACTTTTAAACATTTCTCTGTATAGACCGTAATGTATGAGAAATATAATTTTGCAGCTCTGTGAAAAAACTATAAGTCCTACACACACCAAAATCAATACCGGTAGTGCCACGATAGTCTTTAATATATGAACCAACCGTTTTGGACCTAGCGCGCTTTAAACGATTTAATTAGCAAGAAAATAATAAAAAACGTCAGAATTCGTAGAAAGGAGTGACGTGTCCTGTATTCTGCAAGGGACAATGAACTAATCCGCCAAACGGAGTGCTCGCGCTCCCTGCTTTATTTACATTTACTCGAGCTGCCCTCAGGGGTAAAAATCTATGAGGGAGAAAACTGAGAAATTAAAGAAATAAGAGAAAGAGTCCCAAAATGAAGATGTGCATGTTATCCCGGAGTTTGTATTGCAGCTGTATAACTCCTAGAGACCCATGCTTGGGAAGTTCGGCAACGTGCGGTGATTTTTTTTTCAGAACAGCATGTGTATTTGCCATCTACGGTGATTTTTCATGATTTGGTGACCTATACTTAGATATAATTGATCATTATTTTGCATTAGGGTTGCGAATAAAATACTGCCTTTTATTTTAGCTTGCTTAAACTTCTATAAATGCATAATTAACGCCACCAAATAATTTATTTTGCCAACATGTTGTAAATGCCCAAATTGAGCCACAAATTAAACTTCACAATAAGTGATCTCTTACTTTAAGCCCCCTACTCTCGTCAACCTAAAAAATCACGTTTGCGAGCTGAACAGGCACAAATTACAACTCCAAAAGCAATTACATGGAAATGAACAGGAACAAATTAGCACTAAATGCATCAGTTAAGGAATGCATAGCTGCCAACCTTGGAGAATGAAAATTAGGGAGATTTTCGAAAAAATTAGGGAGATTTTTAAAAAATTAGGGAGACTAAAAAACCCTTGTTATCGATGAAAAAACTCCATGTACACATGCGTAATATATCAGTAACCAAGAAAATTACATATAGAAGAAAAATGTATAGTTTAAAACATTTATTAAAACAGCCAATTTTAAAATGCGATACTTTTTAAAGAAATAACAATTTTTTAAACAGTAAGTACTTTTGAACTATTTGCATTCATGGGCACCGGCAGCATTGGGCAAAGGGGGGGGGCACTTGCCCCCCTGGATTTTTGCAGGCATGAAAACAGCTGAAGAGCAAAAAAGAGGAAATACACGTGGACATATTTTCCAGCAAAAAATTGAAAAATTTACGTGCACGTATTTTCAGGCATATATAACAAGGTTGATAATGCAAAAAAATGGAACTGGGGAATAATGAGTGAGCTTAAATTCAACCACTGTTAAACTAAACGGTGTACTAAACAATTTCTACCATTTAAATTTCAACCACAAACAAATTGACTGTGATCCTGAAGAAAATAACTATGCACTGTAAATGTTTAATAATCAGTTTTGGATATACAATATTTATTAAAAGAAAACAGGCTAAAATTATTTAAAATAATTATCTTAAGTAATATCGTAAAATCCTAGATCAAAACAAATCATAAGTCTCACATCCAAATTTCAGACTATTCTCTTGATATGAAAATAAAATTAAAAATTGATTCTCAAAAAAAAAAATATATATATATTTTAAGACGTATCTTTTTTTTTTTTTAATTTTGATCAGAAATGGAATGAAAAATTATATATATGGCATTGGCATTTTCTAAAATAAGCATTCAAATGGTAGAATAAAAGTGAAGTTTTCTTGTTTTATTGGAAAAAGAATAATTATTAATAAATGTCTAAATATTTTCTCAGGTAAAATTTTAGAATCTTAGCAGTCTATCAGCACACAGAAGTGGAACTTATGACAGGGACATATGTTCTGCTCCTTCCTACATTAGCTGCAAAATACCAACTCACAAGATTATGCTTTTTAAAATTAACTGTAAAAATAATTACCAAAGAAAAACCTGCACATGAGAATAAAACGAAATTGCGATTTTCCTGATTTTAAAATTGAAGGGAAAATGATTCAGAAATCAATAAACGTACTATGAAGAAAATAATACTTTTCTGTTGAGTTACTAAAATGCCCTAAAATGCCTTAAATTTTAATTTAACAATAGAGTGTTAAAAACTCTGTTTTACATCTTGTTTTTAAAATTATTCATTTACCAAAAGGCTGCAAAAAGATTAAGTTCAGTTGGCAAATATGGAACCCGGAGATCGGGGATAGTTAGTTACCATAATTTAGCTAGTATAGTCCGCGGACTATGCATGTCAAAAGGGATTTTGGGAATTATTCGGTTAGCGGGTGTCGGCTATTTTTGGCGACTTTTTTTTCTCGCCAACACCCGCTACTTGGCGCTTTTTTTTTGTCGCCAAATTTTTCACGTGTGAAACACCATTTTAGAATACGATAAAATAATACAACATGTTGAGCACTGTCAGGAAATACAAATTACTTTAACACATTAAAATTCCACAGATATTCCACTTAAAAAAAAACAATAAAACAAAATACGCCATCCATACTTAACACTAAAAATTGTCAGCAAATTCAGTAACAGGCAATTAAAAATGAGCAAACAGTAAACCACTTTTAACTAAAAACATTTCAGAATATTCAGCAATCTAGTTCTACAGCTATGTAAACTATGCAACCAGTGGACCCTTTTTAACTAAAAAAACCTCAGTGGATTCAGCAACCTAGTTGTACAGCTATGTAAACTATGCCACCAGTGGACCGTTTTTAACTAAAAAAACCTCAGTAGATTCAGAAACCTAGTTGTACAGCTATGTAAACTCGGCAACCAGTGGTCCGTTTTTAACTAAAAAAACATCAGTGGATTCACCAACCTAGTTGTACAGCTATGTAAACTAGGCAACCAGTGGTCCGTTTTTAACTAAAAAAACCTCAGTGGATTCAGCAACCTAGTTGTACAGCTATGTAAACTGGTCAAACACTGGCCCGTTTTCAACTCAAAACAACATCGGTGCATTAAATAACCTAGTTATACACCTCATATAAAGTCACTATATGAAAACATAACAACATCAAATATCGATTTACAATTCACATTGAAAACCTTAAGCAATTGCAAAAATTCTTTAAAAAAAAAAAACACTTACCTTTATTTTAAGAAACTCTTCAAAAATATCCATAACACATCAGCTAATAACATAACACCAAAACACTTCCTTTTATTTAACATTATAACCACGCCCTCCTTCAAATAAACACACACTTCCTTTTTAAACAACAACATAATATTCACTACACTTCAAATAACACAACACATTTCCAAATACATCTTGTATTCCCCGTAAATAACTCAACAAACACCAAACAAGAACTTACACATCGAATTCAAATTCACCTGCTTTTCGGTTTACCGATTACAGTTAAATTGCCTAAACCAATCACAAAATTCCTTTACCAAACATCCTGGTATCGTTTAATGAACCCAACGAGCGTTTTTTCATCAAAATACAGCATCATCCAACACCTCAACTCAATCTACACAGGTTACAACAGACATCTGACTCTAACGCTAAAGTAAACAAACTTTCGACCAAACTCCAAGTTTGGCGACTCATCACCGCTTGGCGACGACACCCGGTAACCGAAGAATCCCCGGGATTTTTTTCCAGGACACGGACTATCTGGCTGAAATAAATTTCTTATATTGATGTTGCTTTTTGATCTGTAATTAGCGCGCAAGCTCCGGTGAAGCCGATGCTAACAAATTTATTTCTGTAGAAAATAAAGCACATAGATGCATTTCAAGTGACGGCACGTCGGCATGCAGGGAGCATTTGATTCCCCCCCCCCCATTATGTCATTTAAAGCATCGACGTAGTTGCAGGTGCGGACAAGCTTCGTGAAACCATTTTAGAAATATTTCAGTCCGATATGCAGAAGAACCAAATTTATGAATACAAGAATAATTTATGTAATACGGAGGAAAACGGGCCTTCACAAACGAAGATACCGACGCCGCGTCATCATCGCGAAGGTTGTTGTTGTTTTGTCTTCACTCTGCGAGCTGGCTAATAAAGCAAGAGAGCGAATTCTGCTGAGAAAACGTTAAAACATGACTTGTGTCGCCTCAATTTCTTTCTATTTTTTCAATTGCGAGCGCGAATTTTTAATAAAGAGCATTTTTAAATTTTATATTTCGTTACTTTTAACCCAGAGAGAGTATCAATTGAATGTTTAAAATTAAGTATTATGTGGCTTGACCCATGAGAATTAGTAATGATCTTTTCTTCTTCTTTTTTTTTTTTTTTTTTGGCTTGGTTATGTACATTTTCCTAAATGATTAATAAAAGTAATCTTTTTATTTATTTAAGGGGGCGATACGTCTTGCCTAAGGACAGATTAGAGTAATCGCCCCCCCCAACCCCTTTAATCCGCCCGTGGTTTTACCATTAGTTAACTTTTCACGAAGTTACGGTAAAATCCGCATAACTGTTTAAAAAGAAAATGCCAAAAAAAAACCAAAACTCGGAAAATTTTGGTTTTCTTTTTCTTACGGATTTCTTAACATTAACTCACATTTTAAAAAAGCATTATTCTTTTATTCAGCATAAAATTAAGATGTGCACGTTTTAATAGCTATAAATATCGAAGTATTTATTTATTGGAATTATTATTAATAATTTATTTATTTAAGAAATAAAGTATATTTAAACTACCATAAATTATTTTACTTCCTTTGCATGTTGAAGACCTAAAGGAATACGACAAAATTTATATTTTAAATACCATTACTAAAAGCTGCACTTTTATATAAGTTTTATTTGCCGTGCAGACAGTCAGTTTGCTTTATTTAAACAAAAATTCCAGTTTAGCATTCATAAAATGTCTGGAAGTTCTCGTTCGGCCGACGATTTTTTCAAAACCAAGCAAATTTTTGGATCCGAAAATGACCACAAACATTTCGTTTTCAATCCAAGTTTTCTAAGATATTCGCTAACACCTGCCATTTTCTCCATAATCCACAATAGAAGTGTCAGTTAAGCTGGTACGTGTTCGTGGAAAAAATTTACAGATTCATCAAGTGCGCAAAACAGCAATAAAAACACGTCGCGAGTAACAATAGCTCATCGACAACGGTTTTCCAGTGGCGAAAGGTCTCGATAGATAATTATTGTTGTGTAGTAGTTCGCCAAGTACATAATTATGTATCAGATGCCTTTCGAAACATCGAGGATCTAAAATAAGAATTTGCCCCTCTGAACTAAGTTTTGAATTTACGAACTCGGAAATCAGTAACATTGCACTCTAGCTGACTTTAGTCTAGGTGCAGTGTGAGATGCAGTGAAAACGTACATCCCAGGCGCGCATTATCCTCCTCTTGTTACTCTGCTATGTCCGCTAAGAACGTTGTAGATTTAGGACATGTTTTGCTTTAGGTTCGGTAATCACTGTTGTTTTCCCTTGCTTTTTTGTTCTTTAATGGTAACCATACTTTTAAGTAATCTTTGCCCTCTGGAGTAGTCTTAGCGAAGTTTCTTCAGTTTCTGTCGTTAGCATTTAACAAGTTCTGTAAATTTTTTTTCAAAAATTGATAAGTACATAAAACATGGGAATAATTTGGAAAAATTCGGGAGATTTATAAACTTTTCGGGAGTTCGGGAGATCGTTCTGAAATTCGGGAGTCTCCCGGAAAAATCGGGAGGTATGGCAGTTATGGGAATGTGAAGACACTTAATTATTAAACACACATTTATTGGTGACTGAAAAATAAATAAATAAAAGTTATGCTGGGTTGATTCCTTCTTTTGGACCCCATTCTGCCAAGTAGATGAAAAATGCATAGATGTTGTAATCTTGGCGATTTTCTGTAAATATATGCCAACCCTTGTGAAAGTCGTCATTTTGAATTCCGGTGCTATGATTTAACTAAAGTAAGGTAAGGAGACAGCGCCTGAAAGAAAATTCTAGTGTTTAGATTTTAAAACGTTAATTTCAGAGTTCAAACAATCTCTTTTAACCTTGTTAGGGTACTTACACGTTATTATCCAATTGGTTATTCCCGCTCAATTATTTTTTCGGAAAATGCGTCTGCAAACTGTTGCCAATCGCATTCGGAACCACCAATCATTTTATGTGTCCGGCATTTATCTTGTCAAAAAATTGGTTGTCTTGGCAGACTGCCAGGATAATACGTAAGTATCCTTGCTATAATTAAGGTATGATTTTGGATTAAAAAATTCTAGCTTTTAGATTTAAAAAACAATTTTAGAACTTTCGTAGTGTCTTTGAGAACGTTGTAGCTCCCTCCTGGACGCAAGATGGGGAAACACGCCAAAACTGCTATTTTTAAAATTGTTCCAAGTGGAATCCAGTTGATTCCTACATAAACGACCCACTCTCGCCAAGGTGGCGATAACATTACATAAGCAGTTACCATCACGGGTTTTTGTATTTATGTGGCAACCATAACTTAGATTAACATGACAGTTTAGAACATGTAAGTACATTACTTTAAATGTATTTTTATTATTATATTGTTTTTTTTTTCTTTTTCTCTTTTTTTTTGTTTGTGTGTGTGTGGGGAGGGGGTTGCCAATGAATGCAGTTTTAATAATTAAGTGTCTTCAAATTCTTTAACTGGTGCATTTATCGCTAATTTGTTACCTTTCATCTAGTTGCATTGAAACTTGTGCATAACAATAACTCCTCAAACCCATGACTGTAAAACTTGCAAAAGTGCGGCAATTTTTTAGGTTAGTGAAAGTGATTGGTGATTATGCTCAATTGATTCAGAATCTGACCTAATGAAATCGATGCTTTAAGAAGAAAACTGCCAAATGAATACAGCTATTTATTATCATTTTGGAAAAATGCATCACCTGAAGTCTTAAACTCCTGTAATCCATGCAATCGTATTAGCAATTTTAAAATTTATGAACTTTAAGAAATACATTTCGACTTAATTCTTTTACATGCTTTATAATTTACGTGAAAATGACGTAATAACTTATGAAATGCCATACTTATGTGTGGAGACAAGCTTTTATTCTGGTTACTGGTTGGTCGAGGAAAGTATTATGGTCAAAGTGAATCATAAACGACTTCAAGAATCTGCTGCGAGCTGCCTTGGCATTTTAATATTATATATAGATTGTTAAATTGAGGGAGAAAATGTTATCATAGATTGTGTTACTGTTGTAGATAAATGTAATTTAAAATAGTTTTACTTTAATGTAGTGCATTTGATTACTTTCACTATACTTAGCCTTTGGGTTATTGCAAACACAACACTCTGCTATATTTAGAATTGAGATTTTCAAGTATTAAAAGAAGTTAATGCTCTATTTAATTGTTTTTAGAAAAGAAATTTTAGTTATATTAAAAATAGACATAACAGTGCACTAGCATCTAAATGGTATGTTTAACTGAGCGAAAATTGCATATGTATATTATTGATCACAGTCGCATGGCTTTCATAGATTTTGGTGTGTGTAGAGCTGATAGATTGTTTACATGGTTGCAAAAAATAATTCTTATACACTGCGATCTACGGATGCAAATCTTTTTAAAAGTATGCTAGTGTCTAATTGGCCATTCGAATAAGTTCATATTGAGTATGTTATTATAGGTCACAGTCACACATACTGTATAGATTTTTTTGTGTGTAGACTTACATTTTTTGTACAGGGCTACCAACTACAAAAAAATAAAATAAAACGTACATTACAGTGAAAATTCTTGAAAGCGCACTTTGTGGTGCATTTAATTGAGCTCAAATTTGGTATGCATATTATAGGTCACTGTCTGTCATATTGCATAGGTTTTGGTGGTTACACTTACAGTTTTCTTTACAGGGCTGCAAAACAGTACTCTTATACATTGCAGCCTATACACTCAAATTATTTTAATAGTACTAGCGTCTGAACAGTACATCCCTTTGAGTTGAATCAATTTTATTATTTTTTATTTTAAATTGAGTTGAATCAATTTTATTATTATTAAGTGCTCAGTAAAGATCAAGTGTTCAGAAAGTCAAGTGGAGTCACTCCAGATTTTTCTTTTTATTTATTGTTATAGTAATGAAATAAATTTCATGTTTTATTTTTTAAATATCAAAATGAAAAAAACTAACTTAACTGTTTGATTTTAAATATGACTGTACCATGAAACTAAAACACTCACCTTAATTATTTTGTCAGTTCCAACAGTAAGTAAATGGGAACGTGTTTCATCCAAATTCATGTGATTAATACTGTGACGAGCATCATGAAAGGAAGCTAAAGAAACCCGGCTGAAAATTAAAAGTCATCTTTAGCAATTTTTATTTTTTGTCTAATGAAAACATTTAAAGCACAAAAAGCCCTATTTTTGAGATAATTTAAGATTTTGAACCCTGAAAGATGCATGCAACGATAATATATACTGCACAGAATGTATTTTATAATAAATAATAGCTATAAAGAAAATGTACATTCTACAGCTTATTTAAAACATACAAAAATGGCAAGTGCATTTTTTAAAAATTAAATTTTAAATGAAAAGAATTTTTTATTTAAATAAATGTGATTTTTTACCATTTTTGAAAGGTATGCAAAAACTTAAAGCATCATGCTTCTTATTAAAATACTGCATATTCTGTATTTGTACGAATAATGGAAAATAGTGCTTGAGATTTGAAATTGCAAGAGCTTGATACATTTAAACATGAAATATATATATGAAAGATATTGAATTCTTTCATAATAAATAAATTAAAAAATATATATATAATTTTATTTGTGTTCATTAAATATCTCCATTTACCTTAAATAGAAAACATTCTATTTTAAAAAGAAAAAATTCTCGGAAATTGTAGCTAAGGCGTTTCTAGTAGTTGCATGAACTACCTGCCAAAACCCCCCTTTTTTTTTTTTTAATGTCATATGGATTCTGTCTAGTTAATGCCCTATTTTTGGCAAGTGAAACTGTCAAAGCCAATTAAATTAATGTACCACCCTTGGCCTTCTAGTGATGAACTACAGAAACTGGACTATTTAACCAAAGGTTTTTTTTTTTTTCTGGAACAATGATATAGTGCTGAATATGATAAAAAAATTTCAACATTTTTAGCAGTGTGTGCAATCGTCTCGGGTCCTCCACGGTTTTCCCAACTGCGTGGAGAAAAAAGAATTGTTGATTCTGTAAGACGGCCTCATTCTTGCCTATAATTTGAAATATGACTACACCCCAAGAATCATGATAAACTATAAAACACAGTCACACCTCTGCATGTGATACTGGCACAGTGCTACAGCATTACAACTGAAGACAAAAGACAAAATATAACTGAAAGAACGACAAAATAAAACTATCTAAGACAAAATATAACTGAAAAGAAAGTTCAGTTCCCTGTTTCAGGCTTCCAGTCTATAAATAATGGCCACCGATGAATTTTTTTTTTTTTTTTTTTTTAATCAAAACAGCTGTATGGCTGTTCAAGTAACTTTTAGGGTGCTATTTCGTAAAGACTTTTGCTATTTTAACACCAAGTTATAATATAACAGGCAAGCCTTGTCAGATATGAAAGGGCCCAATAAATTAAGATAAAACTTTCCCTAACAGAGAACGGGAAATTAAATGTACATTTTTAATACAACAATGCAAATCTATATACAGTTAATTCCGGTTATAGTGAACCTCCAGGGACTGGAAAGCTTCATTCACTATATTAGAAGTTCACTAAAACCGATGTTCCGATGTCTGATAACAATAAAGGCATACAAAACTAGAAAATAGAATTTTATACAAGTACTGAATGTTTATTAAGTAAATCAAACATAATGGATCGCATTTATGATTCTAGAACTAGTCAAGTAAAATAAACATAATCACATTTATGGAAATAAGGTACATTCCATCCAGTTGGCAAAAGCTGCTGTCATTTTTAACCTGTGATATTGCATTGAGAATGGAAAATGAAATCGTCCAGTCAAGTCAAAATTTCAGCTTTTGTTTCACTTTCAAAAGTACCCAGCTTCTGTTAATGAATGCTTTTAAAGGGTAGGATGCATCACATCACTGAAAAAATTATGCTCCTCCTTCTTGTTTAGTATCAGTAAGTTAGTTAGTCAATTCACTTGCATTTCAGAATAGGTACTTGATAATATTTCTATCTACTCAAACACAAAAGAGACACTCCTCATGGGAATCAAACAATATATTGCTTCCACTGTCAAGAAATTTTTAAGTTCACTATAACCAAAAAATGCTACATACATTTCTAATGTATGTGAATCAGGAATAAGGAAATACGTTCACTATAGCCGAAAGTTCCCTATATCTGGAGTTGACTGTATAAAATAGCTTTCTTGTCTGTTTATTTGTTCACTATAGGCTCCTAGACAGTTCGTCAGATCTGGACAAAATTTGGCACATTGACTAAACAGAAAACTACTGCTGAAAGAAACATTCAATTCAATTTTTTGTTCTTCAGTTATTTTATGTCATGCTCCTTTTGTGCATTTTGCATTACCGAAAACTATGATTTTTATACCATTGGAAACTAGAAAGTATTCTTTTTCAAATAAGATGTTGCAAAATCTTACTTAAATTTGCAATTGGAACTTTTGCATTAAAAAATCCAATGGGCAAAAACTTTCTGTTTACCATCGATAAAATATTTATTTTGCCCTCTTTTAAATTTTGTACCATACAGAAATATTAATTACATTTGTTTATATGCTTCTTTTCTGAAAAGATCGCAAGTTTAAAATCTGTATTTCAGAAACAAGAACTGCATGGGAAGCACATTCGTTGGTGCAGAAGCATGGTGAAGCATTGACTGAAGCGTTTCCAAGGCAACTAGGAAGGTGTTTTTTTTTTTAAGTTGAGGGGGAAGGGGGATTAGTAATTAATTTAAGAATTTAGTTTTTTCAACCAAATTACTATTAGAGGATTAAACAATTTTTTGTAAGCTGCGTTACATACAATGTTTGAAGAATTGCACACATGTGCAGACTAATGTTTTTAAAATTCATACTTAATGGTTGTGAAAATAAGCCATGGAAATAGATTAATGAGCATAAGTGGATAATTTTTTTTTTGAAAAGTTATGCCTTTATACCTAATGCTCCTAATCAATGCCAGGCTAAGCAGCTAGTGCTATATAAAAGATAAATTTCTTATACTTTGGTAGATATTAAACTTCTCATTATTTCTTTTGAATGTCTTATTTCTTTACTTAAGCTGCAAAAAGTAAAAAAAAAGCTTTTAATTTAAATTGAAAAACTTCAAGATAAATCCAACCACGTCCTGCACGACTAGTTACATTAACAAAAATTTAAGCCATGGTTCTTTAAGAATAAAAAATTAGAAAACCTTGACGACTTACCTTAAGTTTTAAAACTTAAAGTTATTTTGATTAGATATAAGCAAATACTGCCCCACGCAGATAGACACACGCACACACACACACAGAGAGAGAGAGAGAGAAATTATTAATCAGTACACCAACCATAGCTGCCAACCTATCTTGCCTTAAAACAGGAAGATCAAGCTTAAAAAACAAGAAGATTTTCTGTAAAACAGGAAGATTTTTCCAGTCTTACTGTTTAAACTGTACAAACGAAAAGAATCTGAAATTTGTTGATTTTTGCAAATCAATTTTTTCTCTTTTCATCCACAAAAACATCCACAATGCGATTCCAGAATATTTAATTCTTGCACATTTATATTTCTTCATTATTCTGAATTAGGAAACATCTTTCAAAATCATGGGTCTGTATGATCAGCAGTATTTACTGGTAAATTGTGCTTTATTAAAAATTCTGTAAATAAGTCTGCTGTCGCCACACCTCACAAGAATTTTCTAAGGCTAGCAGACCCTGGCAGTTTAACAACCAATAAATGCATCTCTTTTGGAACATGTGATACTGTATAGAACACGTTGTTGTTGTGCCCATGGATAGACGACACTATCCATGGAAAGAGGGGTGCCAGTGCCCCCGAGGGGGTTGGACTTGTACTTGTTGGTCCCTAATTTTGGAACCGATTCCAGATGAGGGACCAACCACCACCTGAAATCAGCACCCCCAGAGGTATCGTTTAAAAACTTGGAGGACATTGGAGCCATGACGGATTTTACGTGCACTAGCTCCCATTAGCATACACGGTTCCACAGCAGACGAACCGAGAGGGAGATGACCCTCCCAAGCACTGGCCAAGATGGATGCTGCTTCACTTGCCGTGTATAGAACGCATGATCCGAGGTTATATAGTTTGAAACACAGCTCGGAGTTGGGCTTTTTCATGACTTCAGTTGCCATGTAAAAATGCATGAAACTAAATAAAAATATGGAATTGCAAACCTGAAAAATCTTCTTTTGCTTGGCCCGACTAAGAGTATTAGCAGCGGGCAGCCTGGGAAGGCTCCAAGCCACCGAGCCGCTCCGCCTCGCCTTCTGTCCAACAACAATGCTAGGACCCAACGCCGAGTATGGGTCTCAGCGAAGCCTCAGCAGCCTCGTCTCCTGCTATAACACCGATGGTGATCTTACACTGCCAAACGCTACAACGTTTGTCTTATATTTCATACATATAGGTTTTGACGAATCAGTGAATTGGGGGAAGTGGACGAATAAATGTAAAGAAGAGCTCTTTCTCTCAAAAGCCCCAACATAGGGACAAGATAAGGACAGCTGTAACAGTTCAGAAAGACAGTGTTCAAAATGTAAAATTAATTGAAATCTTCACACTTCTTACTTTTAAAAAATCCTATTTGTTATTTTTTAAATTTTAGCTGTATCAGGGTTAGAAATTAAGATATTAAAGTGAGGCGCCAATGGCACCCAACTATTTTATCTTAGTTGCCAAATTATCTACTTGGGCATAATTTTGAAATTATGTAGTGTAGTCATTTAAATATCAAATCATAATTAAAGTTTCTTTACTAAATATATACATGTGAAAGTAGGAAAGTAAATATGTAGAATGTTAAATGCTAGAAAATGCTGCTAACAAATTAATAATAATAAAGAATTATACTGCAATATTAAAAAAAAAAAAAATTTGGAGCTGTAAAATACTGTTCTTTTATAAAAGTCTGCGTCCTATGCAGGCTCTGTGTGCAATCCATACATGCAAGGTCATGCGCCATCGCCAAGCTAAAAATGCACTGAGCTCTAGCCTTAAAGGGGAAAAAAAAAAAAAAAAAAAAAGGAAACAAGCAAACAAAAGAAACCCAGGGAAAAAAATAATTTTACTGAAAAAAAAAAAATAATAATAACATTTCATTATAGTTATGGCAAAAACAGAGCCTGACTATCACATTTGTAAGCGAGATACTAGCCTGGGGTCTCAAAATCAGATAAATTACCCTATATAAATGAGATTTCTGATAATAATGACTTATTCCATGTAATTCTGAATAGGTAATATGGTTTGAAGGGTGTGATTGGTGATAAACCTTTCATAAAATTCCGATGTGTCAAGTATGTTATAGCGATTGTCGTTGATCAGTATGCTTTGCTAAGAATTTTTATTTTTATTTTTATTTTTTTAAAGTTAGGCATAAAAATAATGACCAGGTATTATTTCATGGTCGTTGAACTTAAATTTCTGGGAGAAAATACGACTAACTACCGCTTATTTTTAACCCTGAGCAGTATACAGGGTAAAATGACAGGAAAGTTTAAAAAAAGGGAAGATTTAATTTTCTGCAGGAAGATAGAAGAAAACAGGGATGTGCCAGCTGAAATTAAATTTTGGAGCAATTTGTGGAGCAAGAAAAGAGCATTTTTGGAGCAATTTGGAGCACGAAAAACAGATTAGTGGAGTAATTTGGAGCAAGAAAAAGTCACTTTTGGAGCACAAGAATGTCAATTTTGAAACAAAATTTATTTTTGGAGGGAAAGGGATAAGTCATTAAAGAATGCTAATCTAAAAAATGAAAATTAAGGCGTTTCTTGAAAACTTAGCTTATAACAAAAACCAATTTAAATTTTTTTTTTTGGGGGGGGGGGGGGGGGGGGACCAGAGAGTCAGAAGCTTATGAAATAAATAAAAAATTCAGTTATTTTATACATTGCTATACAAAAGATCTATTTAAAATCAAAAATATAATATTTACTACACTATATTAACACATTTATGCCTAGCGTCCCTTTCTTGGGACGTCACTTTTGCTATCAGTCTAAAACTTCATTTTTCCTAGCCTTCATGGAACCTCAATTCCACAAAATATTTTAACATGGCCCGGTAGGATGTTGGCATTTAAATTTTTACATAATGATTTTAAAAGAAATCATCCCTAGCTCAAGAAGTTGACATCAGAAATTTATCTATTATTGCTGGTATTAGCAAAAATCAAAGAAAGTATCAAAAATATCTGGGCGCAAATGGGTTAACTACCATCAGCGACTTATAAAAAATTTGGTAACAAAAATGAACAATTTATATAAAATTAAATTTAAAACAGAGGTCAATTTTTACTTTTAAGGCATTGGAGGTTTAAACAAAGGGATGCCAAAGAAAAAATATTCATTTTTAAGATTAATAGAGAAAGATTGAAATTAGAATGTGTGATGATATTTGTAAAAATTTGGGAGATTTACAAACGTTTTCAACATAGATGGAAAAATTAAAAATGTAGCAGTTTTGCTGAATTTGGAGCAAAAATGTCCAAAAACGATCTTTTTGTAGCAGATTGGCACATGAGGATTGATTTGGCACAATTTGGAGCAATTGGAGCAGCTGGCACATCCCTGAAGAAAAGTTTAAAATCAGGAAGTCTTTCTGGAAAACAGGAAGGGTTGGCAGCTATGTACCAACTAATAAAATTGGCTAAAAAACTTTTATTAAATTATTGATACTGTAAAATATCCCTCCAAAATATCTTCAATTCTCAAAATTACATCACATTAGTTAAAATTTACTTACTCAGCATCTGTTATAACAGTGTGGCATTCATCACACACTCTAACATCAAACTCATAGCCCATAATAGGGATTTTGCTTTGATTACTACTGCATTTGTCACAAACAGCTTTGCCACATTTTCTACAGTGATGCTAATACAAAATAGAAATAAATATTAAAAAATGGAACAACTAGATTAGAGTATTTTGCTGAAGATATTAAATGTCAAATAACTTAATTAAAAAAAATAATAATTTAAAAAAAAAAAACCAGTTTGAATTTCCACTAAATTGTCCCTGGCCTTTTTAAAATACATGTATTATAATCAGGGTGCGAATTGAACATTTTCTCCAGGGAGGGGGGGGGGGAACATTTGAGAGAAAACATTCTCCAGTAGGGGACATTTGAGAAAAGAAAGAAAAAGGAGGGAAAGTCAAAATGCTCCACTCGCATAATATATTAGGTATTACATGACAAATGCAGTCGCCAACATGTCTGAAAAGTGACTTAAATTCAAACAAAAGTCTACCCCCAATTTTCTATGCACATATTCCTGCCTGTGTCCATTCTCTGAGCTCTGTCTACCCTGAAATTCGGCTGGTGGCAGAGCAGTGCTTGTTCGTTCATTTTGCAGTCATCCTTTGAAACCTGACTCCAGTTACGGAGTGACAAGTGGCATCAAGCATGCGTATATCTATTGCAAAGGCATACTTGTTACTTGCTCCTTTGTCTAGTAAACAAAAGAAAAATTTCTATTTTCATTACTTAAAATCGTTAGGTACTGTTGAACTTGTAGGGAGGGACAGATATTAATTTAACATTTCCTCAGCAGGGTACAAATGGTATCCCTGGCAGGGATCCATTAATATTTCTCTAGCCAGGGATATTACATTCTTAGCCGGGGACGATCCCCGGCATCCCCCCCCATCAATTCGCACCCTGATTATAATCAGAACCTAAGTCATTCAAAAATGTTAACTTTACAAATCCAGAAAAATGTGATTGCTTGAAAAATAAAATATAGTCAACATTTTTTTAATTATAAAACTTCAATAATTTCTTTTAACATTTTTGTTTTCTGTAAAAAGGATTTACATTTTTAATGACTATGATTAAGGTTTACTCCAATAAAATATTTTATAATTACTGAACAAATACTTGACAACACTAACTGCATTACCTAAAACATCCTTGGTTTTGGAAAAACTTCTAGTTTTAAATTAAAACATCAAGGTTGTTTGACATATTTCAGGCTTAATAAGGCCACATGTTATATAATTGAGGGGTTCAAAACCTTATCAAATATTTTAGGAGAGCTTGAACAGTATGGACTCATTTTACATATACAAAACATACAGTATTCTACACAATGGAATTATTCATAATATTAATTTGATAACCAACAACTATATCATGGAGAATGACAGTTCTATGAGTGACACAGCCTACACCAACCAACCAACCACAACACTTATACATACATGTAATTTGGAGAATTTTTGGTGTTTAACTTTTTTCTCGATAGCCTCTCTAATGATTTAAAAAAAATGAACATATGATTTTAATCGGCGCTAAAATCGGAGAGTAATGTTACTGGTTTATTTAGGAAAACTCATTTTTTAAATAATTCCATAGTCAACCTGGATTAAATAATTCCTGTGCATTAATACTGAAACGAATTCAGTGGTGATTACACATGGCTATCTGGTTTAGGCTGAAAAGTTATACGTTGTGCTTATGTTTCTAGTAAGTTAATGTAAGTTATGTTGCTAGTAAGTTATATTGGTAAATTTGTTTCTGATGGAATTAAAAAATAGAATTAGTCATATTAAATGGTAGAGTAAGAAATGTATATAATTTTATACTTAAAACATTTATTTACAGATTAAAAACTAAGGTTCTTAGAGGTTCATCATATCTCGTTCCTTTTTAAAAATGATTTTCACGCCATCTATTTAAAAAAAAGAAAATTATCACCTAACAAAATCTTATTTTTTAGGATCATATGGACATAGATCTTGAAAAACACCGTCTCACAAATAAAATATGATCATGCTAAAGTATAAACAATCATTCTTATATATTATAGAGCTTTAAAAATTATAATTTTTATTTATCTCTCAGGGACCCAGATGGCCAGCCTAATGTTCAGATGTTCAATATGAAAAAAAGTTCTGTTTATCCTTTGTTTATAATAATTAAAAAAAATTAATTTTCTAAGCATTTAAGGCTTAACATTTTGTTTATTATTCATGAAATGATAGATTTTCATTGCTTTCACTTCATATTGAGCTGCAAATAAAAAATTAGGCTGGTTTTCCTTTCCTTTTACTTATCTTTTATTGTATTCTGATAATACCCCTAAAAAGTAATGATATATCCCCATACAAAAACCCTTACCAGGCTAAAAGTTTGTGATGCAACATTTTACTTTATAGCTATATAAATTTTAAACATGGGTCTTAAAAATAATGTTATCAATTCTGAGTGATGCCCTGCTATGACTTTATAAGATTTGTTTTTAAATTCCATTGCAAAATTACTTTATAATTTGTTTTATTTTTTGAAGAAGATTTACACATTCAAGCACTGCTTTAAATTATCAAATATACTGTCAAATGTATCACACTTTCACTGAACCTATATTATGTATTCAAATGAATTTATTTCAATAATTTATGTTTTGCGTCCTGCTATCCAAAAGGGCAAGTATAATTTACGCAAATGTTTATTTTGTATCATAGTATCCAAACTAAGTAAAATGTATTGAAATACATAGTGTAGTTCAAATACATATAATAATACAAAGAAAAAAATTTATGCAAATTTTACTTGCCCTTTTGGATAGCTTAATACAAAAGATAAATTAAACTATTGAAATAAATTCATTTGAATACATAATGCAGACTCCGTGATAATGTAATATATTTGATAGTATATTTAGCATTGCTTGAATGTGTAAATCTTTTTTTAGAAAATAAAAGAAAATAATTTTGTAATGGAATTTAAAAACAAATCTTATAAAATCACACCAGGCATCACTCAAAATTTGATATTTTTTAAGACCCATATTTAAAATTCATATAGCTATAAAGTAAAATGCTGCATCACAAACATTTAACCCATTAAGGGATTTTGTATGGGTTAAATATACCTCAATTCACCAAGACAGGATAAAAAGTAAATTTATTATAATTGATTTTTACTATTTTTTTTTAATAGTAAAGCCCAATGAGTTTTCAGGTATTGAATTGTTGAAAATTTATTTAATTACATAAAAATAGTAAGATATGCATCTAATTACTTATTGGTATACTCACCTGTCTGATTCCAATAGTTTTTTGGTCTACCATGGCTTTGATATTCCAAAAGAAAGGCTTTGAACAACGCTGACAATAATCACTATCAGCCCATTCAGGAGTCTGAAAATTGTATTTAGTAGGCAATAGTAAGAATGGAAGACTAACAAACACACTACATTTATATAACTTTCAAACTTTGTACACCAAAAGCAAAACATTCAAAAGAAACACTTAATAACTAAACGCTAAATAAAAATAAATAAATGTTCACTCTAAGAGTACTATTAAATTTATCTTGTAATAAAAAGTTATTTGATTTGTGCAGATATTTAGCTTATACAGTGCATGGATGGCCAACCCATGGTATGCATGCTACAAAGTGGCCCATCAGAGCTCTAACAGTGGCACATGAAAATTTATTGAAAAAAATAATGTCGCACTCTGGAACATAGTCAAAATGCATACAAACCCAGAGTTTATTATGAGTAAACGTTCAATACTGAAAAGAAAGTATCTAAAGAATATTGCAATTCGTGATTTTAAAACTGTCTGGGGAAACAATTTTTGTTTATACATCAAAAGATTTCCACACCTGTTTCATATATGGAATTTGTGTAAAAGCCCCCCCCCCCCCCCAAAAAAAAAAAAAAAGAATTTGGACCAACACTTTAAATAACTACAGAATTTCAACACAACAGCAAAACCTAAGTCTGTGCTTTTGTTTTAGTACTATATCATTTTTTCCACTACTCATACTTACATTGAGAAAAATGTACTTTTTGCATAAAAATTCTATAAATCAGCCTATAAATACCATTTTTCATAATTTTATATTTTTTTAGTATGTTGGAAAAGTTGGAAGAAACACACAATTTCTTTTCTGAATAGTGGCACTTTTCCCAAAGAGCTCGGACACCTCTGGTATCGTAAATTTACTGTTTTGAATAAAAATATGCACAAAATAAAAAAATGTACAGAAAGCTTAAAAAAAAGAAGAAAGAAAGAAAAAACTTAAAGATAAAAAAAATATAAATTGTACTTTTTCGAATATTAATGAACCTTTTATTCTTCATGTGTTCAGCAAAAGAATTATTGACAGTACAGGAAACAATTTGTATATTACCTTTATATAAGTTTTTTTTTTTTTTTTTTTTTTTTTTTTTTTTTTTTTTAAACTTTTGGACTGGTACTTAAGAACCAAACTAAAAAATTGTCCTTACTGAAAATTTGTATGACTCAGCACTTTTCTTAAAGCAATTTAGATTATACAAGTGATTAAGTCTAAGAATTTTCATTTTTAAAATTTTGCTTCAAAAGAAATGTATAAATGCATTAATTTTACAATAATATCAAGCGCTTGCAAAAACACTTCTAATTTAGAAGTATTTAAATGGAAATAAATATCTGGATGAAAACTGTTTGGTAAAGATGCTGGAGAAATCATGTGGCCTGATTACATATTGATACAAAGACACTAAGGTAAAATATTCATCTTAAATTTTCAGTTTTCAGTAAATAAATGTTTTGACAAAAATAAAATTTTAGTGTTTTGTAACTTCATACAACTGGCAGCTCATTTAAGAGATCTAACAGAAAATATACATCCTCCTTTTCAAAGTCAATCTCAAACAGGAATTGAAGAAAAAGAAAAATAAAATTAGGATTTTTTTTTTTTTTTTAATAACTGATATATTATCTTTTTCCCTTATATAAAGAAAAACAAAAATTAAGAAATTTAGCATAAAAGCAGGTATAATTTTTCATACACAACGAAGAATTTAGCAGTGAGTAAAAATCATTCCAAAAAGTTTGATATTTTTTAAGGAATTATATAGATAAAACAATAATAAGTATATTATACAGGGTGATTCACAACAGATGCGATTATTTTTTAAACCGTTAAGGCGATTATTTTTTAAACCATAAAGGATCAAAACATACTTCCAAAGAAAAGTTCGTCAAATTAGGAGTAGCTTTCAGCTATGGCATTTTTTTTTACTGGGGGTTGTATACAGATTAAAATATGAAATTTAATTTTTATACGGTCCCTCCTTTCCTACCCTTTATATTTAGAAGAATGTGTCTCTTTGCCTAAGAAAATTAATAAAACAAATCCTGTGTCTCTACGTGGAATAGTTTCCGAGATATATCAATTTGAAAACTTTGGCATTTGTCGCCAAGCAATAAGGGGATGACTCCAAAGTGAGAAAATTGTAGTTACTCCACAAATGACGGTAATTTATGTTAATAGTCTCTTGATAGACACAGTTGACTCCTCAAATCCTAATTTAGTTAGAATTTTACTCTAATGCATGTTTAGCAGTTTCTAGTGAAAATTACCACACCGTAGTAACCCACACCATTACTTTGTCATTCTATTTTGCACTTTAATATCACTTCTAAAGAAGTGTGACATAATTAGTGGATGTCCCCCCTAAAATACTAAATTATCACTAATTTCATAAAGCACTACCGATCATTTCAAGTAAAACTATACTTGCTAATTTCATACATTTGAACGTGTTTTCCTTTCCCAACAGTGGGATCATTATTTAATTTTTTATCAACTCATGGTTGGTCCCCCAAAGTAGATTTTTTTCACTTGAAAACTAATGCCAACACAGCAGGTAAATCAGTGTAAGTCATCATTTTTAAAAATAATTTTTTTGCTAATTATTTTACTAGAGACACAGGATTTGCTTTATTAATTTTCTTAGGCAAAGAGCAACATTCTTCTAAATATAAAGGGTAGGAAAAGAGGGACCATATAAAGATTAAATTTCCTATTTTAATATGTATACAAACCCTATTTAAAAAATGTCATATCTGAAAGCTACTCTTAATATGACGAACTTTTTTAACTGGAAGTATGTTTTGATCACTTACGGTTCAAAAAATAACCGCCTTAACATCTATTCTGAATCACCTGGTATAGACCACATATAGCATAATTTCAATTTTATATATGCAGGATGGTTCTAATTAAACTTCCCGTACAAACAGGGTTCAACAGCTAAAATTGATAAATGGATTTTAAACAAATTTAGTTTATAGACTCTCTACATGAGATGTGCTCAAGGAATTTCAAAAGGGAAAAAAAAAAAAAAAAAAAAAAAGGTCAAAAATGCCCAGTAGGTGGCGCTTTGTATATAAAAACAGGAAATTTAAGAGTCGAAATAGCTACTTTGAAATGTACAAGGAATTTCAACATTTATTCAATAGTTTTTGAGCATTGACTAATTTGGGCCATTTTTTAAGCTGAATTTGCCATGCAAAGTGCTATCTAGTGGACATTTTTTCAACAAAACTTTTTAAAAATTTTCTTTTGAGTGCATCTTGTAAACAGTCCATATGCCAAATTTGGTGGTAATCGGCTCCCCCATTTTAGCTGCAGAATGCCGTTTTCAGAAGGAAATTTAATTATAACACCCTGTATATTGGTGTGTTATTTTACACTAGTTATAAAAAATATAAGAAAATTAATAAATGACCTTTGTTTGAAAATCCTGTAAAATTTTTGGATTAATGGTTTCAGGAAAGGTAAGTACACTATAATAAAATAAATAAAAACTTTGTGAAAAAAGCACACATTAAAGGTTACTTCAAGGTGTAATGATCGTTTCGACCGAAAATTCATTCGGTCTTCGTCAGACCGAACGAATTTTCAGTCAAAACGATCGTTATGCCTTGAAGTAACCTTTTATGTGTGTTTTTTAAACAAAGTTTTTATTTATTTTATCTTTTAACAACAGTTTTTTGAGTATTTATTTTTATTTCTTACACTATAATAAGTCAGTGTCTATCTGCAGCATGCAGAGGACACGCATAACATACAGTCTGGATACACCAAACCTTCATGGAAAGTTTCTCATTCCACAAATGTAAAATTCTACCATACTGTCTCTTAACATGTTTTATGACTAGATGTTTCAATTACCTGCAATTTTTGTTAATTCTTTAGATTTTGAATAACAAAAGAGATGTTGTAACTTATTTTGCTGTTAGGAATATAACAATAACATAATAATTTATGAAAATATATATATATATATATATATATATATATATATATATATATATATATATATATATATATAGAAATTACCTTAATCATTAATAAGAGATATAAAGGAACTTATATTTACTTCAAGCCTTCTGACTTTCATATTCCAAAACACTATTGTACTATCTTCAGATCCGGAAATTAGCACCCTTGACGCATTTGCAAAGCACAAAGAAGTAACTTTGTTACTAAATAATAAAGAGAAAAAGTGAGCAAGTTAAAAAGAATAAAAGAAAATGCTTTGTTGATAAAACAAAAACAGAAGTGTAAAATTCATTTATAAATTAAATATACTGTCAAGTATATTAGGCAAGTTGGAGTGTATAGGCTGATTATTTTACCAACTATGCGAAAAATTCCAGAGCTGGGGCCCGAACCCAGGACTACCGCTTAACGTGCGGGTGCTCTACCACTGAGCTACTCTGGGAACGATTCCCAGATGAAATTTCTCGCTTTTGAACCGTTGGCATTTATCATCTTCCTCTGCAAACCACAAATGGAACAGATGAAACAATTAATTCGCGACAACTCCATTACGCCGCGGAAGTTTTATACATTTTTTAGAAAGTGAATATATCAACCTTTCAAGTATATTAGGCAAGTTGGAGCCCCAGCTCTGGAATTTTTCGCATAGTTGGTAAAATAATCAGCCTATACACTCCAACTTGCCTAATATACTTGAAAGGTTGATATATTCACTTTCTAAAAAATGTATATACTGTCAAGTATTTTTAGGTTCTGGGTAATCAGCATGAAGAAAAATAAAACACCTGGTTTATTTACTCTGATTATTCTAAAAATAAAACATTTGCGTGCATTTGCACAACTAAAAATAAAATTTCTTCTCAGTTTAGAATGTTATGATTGTTCCATTTTCTAAAAAGTAAAATTTTGGTATAGTAAATTTCAAGGGACTGAAGATAAAATTGTAATTCTGAAACCTCATTAAAAAATGAAATTTCACTGAAGACTGCATTTGCACCAATATGGTTTTCTTATAATGGAAATATTTCATTTGTTAAACTCAAATATTCATTAATAGTAAATGTGGAGTTTATTGTAATGAGATTTTGCAATTCATCATGTGATCTAACAAAAAATCGATGATTAAGAGAATAAGTGCAATACTAATAACTGAAAATGCTTCACAACTGAGCCATCACCAGTTTTTTTTTTTTTTTTTTTTAAACTGTTAGGTTGTAATCAGCAAGAAGCAACTCAATATTAGCCACAAGAGAAGAATATAATTCTTTTAATGCCTAATTCAATTAAGTTTTTTGATTACAATTTCCCTTTCACACACACAACTAAGGTAGAATGCATATTTCTCACTCCGTAGAGAATTTAAGTTTGTGGCGCTGGTTTAAATGAAGACTAATTTCTATTTTTTTTTAATTCTTTTTATTAATTAATAAAACGTATCAACAGGTGAGGCACACATACAAGAATATGCTGGCTTCAGAAAAAGAACATCAGAAGCAGGCATGAAAGCACGAAACAGCTAAAAAGACTGAACTTTGCTGCGGATCATACAGAACAAATAAATTATTATGCATTTAACACATTACCTGTTATTCTTTTATATGTATTTATTATTAAATTAACTAATATTCATTATATCACTGTATTCAGTATAAATAAAGTCATTAAACTAATTTAAATACTAAATCTCAAATGCATCAATGATGTTGAAAAAGACTGAATTCAGTCAAAAGACTGAAAACTTTCATGCCTGATCAGAAGTCAAAATTGTAGTACATTTTGACACCACTGTTAATTGGTAGAGACCACTACAATTTCAACAGTTTACAAATGGGAGAGCAAGCACTGTTCATTTTAAAATGTTACTCAAAATAGCATGATTCTTTCCTAAATAAATGGAAGAGCTGAGTGGACAAACATGTTAAGCAACAGTTTTGAAGGGGAGAAAAAAAAAAATACTAATACTTCCAGGAGGAAGAATATGTTAAAGATTCAACACTTATTGGTTTTGCCAATTCTTATTATAACGTTGATTTTCAATAGGCGATATACTTATACAACAGTGGCATATGCAGACTTCCTTTAAGGGGAGGGGAAATTATATACAATATTTTGTGTTAAAAAATAAAAATATATGGACATTATGTTACAAATTTTTTCACAAGGGGAGCAGGAGGAGGGTTGAACCCCAACCCTCCCTTACATAAACCATTGATACATACACGATTATATAAAACAGCATTCTACAGCTGATTATATCAAATTTAATAAATTGCTTTGTCCTTTAACATATTCACCCATTCAGCTATTAATCCCTTCTATACCAGTGGATCCATGGCGTGATTCGCCAGAAACACAAGTGGATCCACAAATGGATCGATATTAATTTATTATTCTATTGCTGCCACTGAAAATGGTATTGCAGGAAAATATGTTTGTGTACAGCTGGTATTATGAGAAATGTGAACAGAAAAACTGGAATTTCATATAATTTTCATATGCATATGCTGGTATGGCAGGGGTTAAATTACCATTATATCACAAGACATTAAATAAACAGAGCAACACTTCCTTTTTTTAGATCCTTTTCAAAGGTATATACAGTAAAGTCTCGATAATTCCAAGTGGATGGGACCAGCCTTGCCTCAAACTATCAAAATCATAAAATTTAACAAATTAATGGAAATAAAGCATTTTTTGTAATTTGACAGCATATTTGAATGAAAACTGTACTTACAAATTATTACATTATTGATAACTAGGACAAGTTAGCTATATCAGAAAAGAACAGTTAATTGTTTTTTGTATAAACACATTGACTCGATTCCGTGCAGCAATGTCGTGACATCGCCAAAGCGATGTCACGACATATTAGGCCACATATAGGAAGAATACACCCATTTTCTTTGAGAGGGGGATTTGTGATGTGGCTTCCACATGCACCAAGTATTTGAATTTTGTGGCGTGAAAAAATTCTTTCATGTGTTTTATATGTATTGGTCATTATTTGGGAGCTAAACTGATTTAATCACTAACTCAGATTTATGGGAAACTCAAACAATTGTAATTGAGACTCTGCTGTATTAAGATAATACATTTGAAGCCCTATAATGCTATTTTTTGCAATATATAATTTTTTTTGCAGTAAAAACCACCCATAAAAAGTAATATTCTTTTTTTTTTTTTTTTAACTTAATGGAGGTATGTAAAAGATAAATGAAGATTGAAAAAACCCACTGATGTCCTTGCAATTCATATGCCGTTCCTTGTTGTCCACCTATGTCCCATACAATAATAGATTGATCAAAACTTCCAGAAAATAGAAGCTTTTTCTCAGGGTCCCATGACAAGCAACGTATGCTACCTAGAAAGAAAATTTACATTTTTAGCACAAAATAAGCAGCTTCCACACATAAAATTTGCATAATAAAGTAGAATTACAACAATATATTAAGCAAATGTAATGGTACTATCTAAAAAACAAGAAATGCATGTCCAAAAAAGAAAAAAAAAATGTTTTCTAATTTCATCTGCATTTTGAAAATACAAATGCTTTATATAACTACATAAAGTCTACTGTTCATGAAAAGGTTTAGGAAAACATATTTTAAAACAATACAACATAAATATGACTGATATGTCTACAACTTTGTACAGGATTGTTCAAAATTTTATTTATTATTTTTGGAACTAAAAAATTTCTTTAAATTAATTGTTTCAAAAGTCGACATAAAATATCAATTTTACGCAGATTCGAAATGCCATGATTTAAAAAGCAATACATATGTTTTAACCTTCCAATGTTTCATCTCTGCATTTTATATCACACTATCACTATAATGTTCTCTCCTATGATACAAATAATATCAACACTTATTTTTTCCTTTGGCAAGTTGCATTTAATTTGCACAGTGGAAGCTTAATGTATTGTTCCCACACTCATCATTTTCCTATACCGATTGTTTTATTTCTATGGTCTCTGCATAAATTGTACTTAAATAACATTAATGAATTGCATGTATCATTCCTCGTAAAGATGCTTTCCAGCATTCATTGTTGTAAAACTTTCTCCAGACCAAAATGAACTTGAAGGTCAAGTCGATTCATATGGCACACAAACTGTAATTAGGTATGATGATGATGTAGATGAAGAGTGGTTGTGGGTAGCAGGGAATTTAAAAGGTGTAAAACTGACAAGCGGTCTCCTAACATTGAAGAAATGTGTTTTCAGGGCTTGTCCTTGCTGTGTTGGGCCAGTGATCGTATAGTGAATTTTAAGCAAGATACAAAATTTAGTATCAATTAAAGTATTTTCCCCTACAGTAGAAATATTTACATGAATGATTAGACAATTAAATAGAACCAGTTCTGCATTCTGGGTTATTTATTTAAATTTCAAAGAGCTCATAGCCATTACACTGCACATTAAAATCAATCATACTGTGCAAAAACATTGATGAAATATATATATATATCAGTGGCGTCTCGTGACTTTAAACTTAGGGCGTTGGAAACTGTATTAGCCGACCGGTTTTAAAAAGGGCAGAAATGTGCTCAAACAGCTGCGGGGAAATTGGAACTCAGGGTTAACCTGCCCATTCCCATTTTTAGGAACATACTACGGAGATTCCCTTTACAGAATTTTCATAATAAGAAAAACAAATTTGTATAATATTCATCTATATTTAACAGAAAATCAGTTCGATATGCTCCATTCAAAATTTTAAAGTTGAAAGTTAATTTAAGATGCATGTAATTTATTTACCAATATATCTAGGTGTTTTGTTGTTAAAACTATAGATCGGTGTGAGCAGTTTTATGTCTCAGCTGTTCAGCAGGCTAATTCGCACATCTAAATGCAAAAAAGTTCTCATTTGCCATTTTAAGAATAAAATAATAAAAATGAAAGAAGGGAGGTTATTATTATGTAAGAAATGATAATTTCATTAAAATTATTATAAGACAATACATATAAATCAAATGCATATTTACTTGTATTCATTTGAATTCTAGTTCAAGCCGCCTTTCTTTCTGGAGAAACTTCTGAATAACTGCTTCATAAAATTTGGATTTATTTTCACTTCGTAATTGAGAAAGCAGTTCTTTTTCAATAGAAATAAGACTTAAATTAGTCATTCGGTGTTCAGTCTGAGTAGCGCGGCAGAATGTGTGGATCCTCTTCAACGATGAGAATGATCTTTCTACAGACGATGTTGTAGCAGGTATTGTGGAAATCAATGTGGCTAATTTATAGATTTCTGTGAATCCACTCACTAAATTCATTTCTATCAAATGATTAATCACTTCAATAGGTGTTTTATTCCGTCCTTCATTGGAAGCGTACCAAACGTGCAGATCATTCTGCAGTTTAGAAAAATTAAAAATATCCCCATAGACTTGTTGCAGCTTTTTCAATATATCATGAGGGAAATTTTCTCTTTTGCTGAAGTGCACCAGTTTCGATGGATTTAGAAGTTCAAAATACTGCAATTTTTCAAAACTTGCAAATCTAATTAACATTTGGTTTTTAATGTTGTCGATAATTTCGAAGTAGAGTCTCCGACAATAATCCTTTTGTGTTTCATCATTTAATCTTCTTTTTTTTTTTATTTGAACTAACTCTTCGTCTTCATTAACAGAAGACCACACTGTTTCAAAATTATCTCTTTACTTTTGGAGTTGATTTTGAAATTCCGTAATTTTATTACTGCAGTACAAAATATCGACATTTTTGCACATTAGTTTTTCTCAACATAACTAAGTGACGAAAAAGAACTTTTTAATAGTGTTTGGATAACACTATTAGAAGCCATCTTTAAAAGCTGAAAATCAACGCAGGAGAGGAGATACAGAACTGGTCAGTACGAATTCTCAAAAAAGAATGTTTTTGCAGGGAGAAAACTGAGAAAAGGAAAGGAAATGCGTGGGGGTGAAACCTGAAGCCCAAAGGGGACGGGTAGTGTTACTGAAGTGAGGGTGTTTGTGACCCCCTCTGGCTATCTAGCTGAAAGCGTTGGATTTCGTTTCAACGCCTTGGTTAGCTTAAGCAAGAGGTAGAAGACGTAAAGCGCATGCTCCAATTAGTAGTGGTGGGAATATAGCTGAGTCGTCTCCAACGCCTTGCTTATCTGGACAAGCATGTTTTACTGCCACATAGGAAGGCTGGTAGTCTTGTCATTTGGGAGCTGGGAGGGGAGGGGGTGTGAGGGAAAACATTAGGATTCTCACAATAAAGTCAAGTAAATTGCAGGATTTTTTTTTCCTGTTTTTGATTGGGCGTTAACACACGACTTGCACACCCTGAGAAAACGCCACTGATATATATATATAATTATATTTAGGTTGATAACATCATGATGTAAAAATTGAAAAGCCCATTAAAAATTATTAATGCCAGAATAATTAAGAGGCATTGCAGGGGCAAATGAGGCAGGTAATTCCCATCACCATCTCAGAATTTCATGAATTTTTTTTTCTTGCGTTGCCTTACCCAAGGAAAGAACAAATCTGAAATATTTTTGATATACCTCCTTTAGTTTTGGAGTTATGGGGGGTCAAAGTACCCCAGACGAGTGACGTAGAATTAATTAGGGCCATTTTTATTGTCTCGACTGTGACTGGCTCAAAGGTGCTTCAGAGAATTTTTTCATTTTATCCTATAATATATATTATAAATTTTATTATATATATATATAATTTGAATAAATTTGAGTAGCGAATGGAGACAGTTACAACAATCTTTAAGAATCATTTTGAGTATTCCTGTAAATTATGCTACCTCCATGAATTTTAGCCTATGTTACTCAGGAATAGTGTAGCTTTCAGTGAAAAGATCTTTAGAATCGGTCCAGTAGTTATAGAGATGTCCATATAGCATCATGTGCTAGAATTCTTTTGAGTGTCCCTGTGAAAGAACTAGTTATGCTGCATGCTGAAAGGTAGCTTATAATACTCGGGAATAGTATAGCTTTCAATCAGTGAAAAAAATTTTTGAATCTTCTGTAGTTGCAGAGATCCCCATTCAGCGTAATGTAATTCTTTTGAGTGCCCCTGTAGAAGAACTATTCATGATATATGGAGGATATGTTTGTGATATATGCAGAATAGGTTAATTTTCAATACTGCTACAGTCGATTAAACTTCTAAAAGTAATGCTAAATTATATTTTTGCCAAAAAACCGAAAAAACATTTTTTGAAGATACAACTGTTTCCAAGAAAAATCCCAAAAAGTACCTCCCTATTTGGAACATTCCACTGGCACCCATTAGAGATGAGACGGGCTCAGCCCGAGCCCGAAAGCCCGAGCCCGAGCCCGGGCTCTGTAATTTACGATTGCGTTCGGGCTCGGGCAGGCTCGGGCTCGTGAAAAATTTCTTCTTTGTTGAACATACTCCTTGAAACAGATTTTAAAAAGTGATTCATGGGATAAATAGACGTACTTATTTCAAAAAATAGCGGTACGGGGGACTAGAAGGTGTGTGAAGCTCCAAAATTTATTGTATCCTCTTAATGAAGTAGTTAATTTTATTTGTCTTTAGCTGAAATTTCGGGCTCGGGCTCCAACTTTAATAATATTGCTCGGGCTCGGATTAAAAGTCTTCGGGCTCGGGCTTCAAAAAATGAGCCCGAACTCATCTCTAGCTCCCATGTGTGCCAGTGGAATGTTCCAAATAGAGAGGTACTTTTTGGGATTTTTCTTGGAAACAGTTGTACCTTCAAAAAATGTTTTTTCATAATATCAAACTACTATGTTGATACTACATCTCCATGTCAATAGTTCTCCTGTGGGAAGTCGGCTTCAGCTGTACCAATGCTTCGAAATTGCGTAAATTAGTGTTAAGGACCATGTTTGGGGCCCCGTACCAGGAGGCCTTCAAAAATTTTTAACATTGGATTCACTTTATATAAAGATATATAACTGCACTGTACAAAAAAGTTTTCTGTTTCATGTCAGAGCCAAGATTTAAAGCATTCTTAAAACTGTATTTTTTTTTTATGAAGTTGGGGGTATTTTGGGGGGGCCCTTATTTGGGGCTCTGACGATTTTCGAATGAATTTTCAATTCAAGCACCTCTGAGCCAGTCACAGTCGAGAGAATAAAATGGCAAAAATAGCCCTAAATTAATTCTACGTCACTCGTCTGGGGTACTTTGACCCCCCATAACTCCAAAACTAAAAGAGGTAAATAAAAAATATTTCAGATATGTTCTTTCCTTGGGTAAGGCAACACAAGAAAAAAAAAATCATGAAATTCCGAGATGGTGATGGGAACTTTTTTCTATTCACTTGCCAGATTTGCTCTTGCAACAGCTCTTAAAAATGAAGTATTTAATGACTTTAAATGTTAAATTGCATACACTAAAACAATTATGATGATAAAGTTTGATGAATCTTAAAAGGGTTATGTACACACCAAAATATAATGGAATTCTAGATGAATCTTAAAAATTGTATGCATACTAAAACCATTTTAATGAAAAATTGTGAATATTTAAAAATTTATACATATATTCAGTCGCAAAGGAGCTTTGTAAAATTAGGGGGAGCTGGGGTACACATTGTGGGGTTATAAATTAGGCTACAATTACTGCACTTTTGGTGGCATTATTGACCAATTTTAACAGACAAATAACCTTTTCTAAAAAATTCAGAACACGATCTTAGAAATTATTTAATAAAAAATAATAATAATGAAATCAAGATTTGATTCCAATTATATACCACGTTTACTTGCGTAATAGTCTGACATTTTTTTGCCAATTTTTCATTGTGAAAGTGTAGGTGCGACTACTACGCGGGAAAATGTGCTTCACTATATCAATAAATGCACTTCACTCTCTAATGCTAAAATAATATTGGTATCAGAAAAATACATTATAATTAGAGGTACGGAATTTTTGTTTTTACAAAATACGTGAATTTATGGAAAATTTTCTTATATTTGAGAATGGATGGGAAATATAATCAATTTGTGAATCTACATGAATTCATGTGAAAATTTCTTATTTTTGTCAATGGAATAAGAAAAGTAAGGAAAATTCCAAAAGGTTAGGTCCACGGATGCGACCAGGGCTCGAACCAGACACCTTAAGTCTCCCAGTTGAGAGTGCAAATGCACTCGGCAACCAGTTGCACGAAAATTAAGTCAAACAATCTCTCAAAAGTAAACGCAAGATTCAAAAAGCTTCATACCCTAGCTGTTCCAAAATCAAGGAAATTAATAAACGAATTAGAAAATTTACCCACTTGCTCACCATATGTGGAACAAATTAGAAAGCTTAAAAACAATTCTTGAACAACAAAGTCAGGGCATTTGGATCTAAACACAATACTAAAAACTGCATCAGTAAAAACTTTCAATGAACTTCCCTTACATGTGAAATTAAACACAATAAATGAAACCTATTATCTCACTGGTCAATTTTTTTTTTTCCATCAAGTATGACCATCTTAAACTATATTACGCTAAAGTTTTTCAAAATTTGTTTACTTCCTCAAAATGAGTTCATTGATGGGTATACCGACTTTCATTGCTTTATGTTTGTTCGTGCGATTATGGCAACACTACTCTAAGGCAATCTGCCGGTGCCTTGGTAGAAGGACTTTCTAAGGGGTTCTAACATGAATTCTCGTAACATTTGGAGAAAACCTACCAAAACTGCAGACCGTTAGACCGACAGCCACGCGATGGGACCCAAACCCGGGACCTTCACGCTTTGGCCGTCTATCATTTCCAGTGACATAACCACTGTGCCGTGGTGAGGCCCTTCATCGCTTTATGTTGCAGTCAATGAACAGGAATAAAGATCCCAAAGTTAAGGATATATTGCGAGCTAATAAAATACTCTTTTCCAAGCGTTACTGAAGAAGCTTTAGAGAGCATTTGGAGCCTACTGATAGCTTAGACACAGATCGCTTTTTTAGTAACTGTCAAGTCATTGTTACAGACAGAAGAACGACTCTAGAACAGTCAAATATTTTGAAATTTCAACAATGCTTTTAATTAACATTGAATATAAATTTTAAGTGTATAAAAATTTCGAATTTTTATTTACAGATTATATGCTGCTTATGAATACTCTGTTCATCAGTTGCACAAAAAATAAAGGCATTTTTCATCTTATGGTAATATTGTTTTATAGACATAAAATTCGCAAATAATCTTTGAGAAAATTTTGACAAAGAATTCTAACAACATAATTTATAATAAATCTCTTTACTGAAGGCATCAGTAGCACTATAGTTGGGAAGAGTACAGCAGATAATTTTTTATTTTCTAAATGAAGGTCAAATACGTGACTGCGACTTTTATGCGGGTAAAATATTTTCATTGATTGATTCTTCTTGATTGTGAGTTTTTCTTCTTCAAAACAGGGATGCAACTATTATGCGAGGGCGATAGTTATGCGAGTAAACATGGTAATAGACGCATATAAAAAGATCATCAGCTTTTTAATGCAGTTCAAGTTATTTTTATAAAACAAGATATACTTGATACATAACTTTAGCCCCACCAAGGCCGAGTGGATAAGACACTCAAAATGGTAGATGGCCGAAATGTGAAGATCTCGGGTTCGAGCCCCATCACCATGTGGCTGTCGACCTAATGGCCTGGAGTTTTGAACTATTAATTCTCCAGATTTTGAACTATTAATTCTCCAGATGTAACGTGAATAAGCGTTAGAATCCCGTAGAAAGTCCTCCATCCAAGGCACAACCCATCCTAATCAGATATCCCTTGCATAGCGCTGTCATAAACATCACACTTGATACATAATTTTAGTTAGGGTTTCCTCTGCAGTAACTGGAGAATTAATAGTTCAAAAAACATGTCTTCCGTTCTCCATAAATATTTCATTATGTATCGAATACAGGAATACATATGGAGAACTGGCTCTTTCCCGGTGGCATCGTTTTTTCCATCAACAGTGATGCCAAAAAAATGTGCATTCTTCATTTTTTCTTGCAGAGCACGTTGCATCGAGTGTGCCAACATTTCCAAAATTTCATTCTCAATGTCGGGACTCATCCATTTATCGCCCTAGGAGAACCATGATTCAACTTCCAGGCAAATTCTTATCAATTCTTGAAGATAGTAGTACAAATTTCAATCATTATTGCCCATGAGTTGTAAAGAACGGAAAAAAAAAAAAAAAAGAATGAAGGACCAAGCAAGTGTGCTCACTACCCTTTCTCTCTCCTCTCTTTATTCTTTAGTGCTGAGGGGTGCCAATATTCAGTGTGTGAATTTCCTAAAAAAAGTAGACTACATTTTTGAAATCAGGTTTGAGGTAAACAACCCAGCAAACACACACAGGTTCTCTGAACGTCTATTAACATTCAGAAGACGTTTTCTGAACGTTAATAGACGTTCAGAGAACCTGTGTGCGTTTGCTGGGAATGTACCATAAGCAGATATGGTGTGAGAACTTCTTAAGAGGGAGCCGAGCCCGTCTGAAATATTCCATGGGGAGCCACAGCTCCCCCAGTTCCTACGCTCCTGCGTTACTTAATTAACAGATGTAGAGTTGCTTTAGTATAAAGATTAGGAAGGTGAATAGAACTATAACATACACAGTTTTGAACACATTTGATGATTACACTTTACATAGATTTCATTACTCATTGTGCACAAACGCTATATCACAAAACACATTGAAGAAATAGAAGATTCAGATCTCTTACATCTCTATAGACGATGTCGAATCCTGGAACTCACATTTCATTACTCGTTGTGCTCACACGATAGTTTACAAAACACATGTATTAATAACTGGTCTCATTAATCATTCTTCTCAATCGTTCTTTTAAAACATTAAATATTGTTGATTTTTTATAATGACACATATTCAGATCTTCACAAACCATTAAACAATCCATTACATTATATAAACATATATCTGATATACTTTTTCACATAAAAAAAAAATTGCAGACTGGCAAACGTCATGCTCCTTCAAGAACCCCACGTCGCTGCCCACTCGTTTCCCGTGCAGTGCCGGAACCCAATTCTCTCACTTCACTTCCCCTGGCAATCGGTCCACTAATTATTGTAACTCATAGCCAGATTCTCAGGGAGTACAATTGAGGGAGAAAAACAAGTGCTCGACACAGCAGCCAGACTGCTACGCAACAGGCCTGTAGGCAAGGGCCTTCTGTTTACGATTTGGAAGCTATGGGGATGTGTGTTGACAACACAACACCCATACTTGCATTTGATGCATAAAATGATAGTTTTTGAAAAATACTGACTCATTCTTGAAACTGAGTCAAACTTTGACTCGCTAATTTTGCCCCCACCCCACCCCACCAAAAAAAAAAAAAAAAAAAAATGATAATGCTGCTTTTTCTTCAGTTGGACAATAGTAATTTCATTCAACTAGTAAGAAAAGATTAAAATAGCTTAGGAAACGAACTTAGGAAAGGCAACCAGAGGTAGACTAAATGTAAAGACTGGTATTTCCTTCGAATTAAAAAATTCAATAGCTTGTTGTGAGGCAGATTTCCCCCAGGTTCATCACCTCAGAATAAAGTGTGATGAAAAGTCACTCTAATCCATGTTTGCAGACAAAGATCAGCCGTCGTATAGTGGGATTTTAATTTTATTTAACAAATCAACACATATATAAACTCAAAAAATAATAAAGTCCTGCGGTGGCCGGGCAGACCCTAAAGAGACACAGCTTTTCAGCTCAACAGCAAATCGAAAAATATGACGAGAAACTTAAGCCAAGAGAGTAGTAACAGAAGCAAAACACGCCCAAAAGCATGCCAAAGAAAGTGCGAAAACAAAGAGACGCCAGTAGATGTTAAATACATTTCTATATAAGTATTTTTGAATTCCCAACAAGCCAACAGGATAAAATAAAAAATCTATCAGCTAAATTGTAACCCAAAATGAAAGCCAATGTTATTTATAGATTCGATGCCATATATGGTCATAAACAAACCATCGAAACTGAAACACTAGGCTTTACAAATGCAAAAGTGAAATAAAAAGGAAAAATAAATGAAAATGGAAGATTCATTTTAAATAAGGCAGGTGCAGAAATAAAACTTTACAGGCTAAGCGAAGAAAATCTGAATCGAAAGTGCAAAGAATAAATTTTGAACACAGATTAAATTAAGAAATAATTAACAATTAAGTAATTGATAATTAAAAATAGATATGTGATGATTTGCATCACATATATCTCTCCAACACCCACAAAAAAATATATCTAAATAGGGGTAAAACAAGAAAAGACCAGCCACCTAGACATACACTGAATTACAAAATAAGAAAATTACAAAAAGAGTCTTGCATGAATATAACTTGAGTAGTAACATAGTTAAATACAAATATGCAAAACATGTCGACATGTATGAAAATTTCAAGCATGATTTACTCAATGCAGTTCAGCAGTCTATCTACTTAATTGTAACTTTACTTTTCTTGTAAATAGTCAGTTGCAACTTTTACGTAATAGTCCAGTGCAATTTTCATTGAATTTAAATGTTCAGTAGGTACCTTGTAAAATTTACATCCACATATATCAGGTAAAACATTCTCAAAATAGATGGCTTCTTTTCTTTTTTTTTTTTTTAAACATACAAAAACATATGCAACTTTTTCCGAAAATAACACATACACAACAAAAGCAAATACAAATCAGTGTCAAATTACAATAATTCTTTAACCTTCACTTCAGTACAAAATAACTATATATACTATATATACACAAAATAATTTTTTTTTTTTGCATATAATTTGCATACATCAAAAACTACCAAGTCATTGCCTACATATTAATAGTGCAAAAATAAACATAACAATAAAAAAAATTTTGTGTGAAAGAAAATGTGTAAAAGAATGTGTGTGTAAAAAGTGGGTAAACCAAGAAGAAAAAAGGTGCAGCCACGCTGACACAGCGGTGGTCAACAAAAATTGCCATCAGAAAGAGTCTGACAGCATTTCCAAATCTTAACACAAAAAAGCGGAAGTGTTAAGTTTCCTACAGGGGACAAGGGCGAGGCATGCACAAGGCATTCAAGTTCCGACAGAAGGGAAAAAGAATGTCGAGTAGCACCTAAATGTGAACCAAAACCATGACTCCAAGTGACCAAGTATGAAGTTGTAAGCATAAAAACTTACAAACGTACGAAAAGCATGTGACATCAGAAGCTAAATCTCTTCTCAACAACGAAGCGATTGGGACTTGCGATTTGGAACAATTTAGCTTCAGGGAAAAATTTCAAACAGGGATTGCCAATAAGAAAAACTGATCAACCAAAGACAAGAAAACAAACCACCAGCCAGAAAAGTTCAGTACAATGTGGTTTTGCCTGTGAAACGTCTTCATTTTCAGAATCAGTTTCACTTTCCTGGCATTCCCCTTCCCTTCATTTATGTCTATTACACTGTTCAAATTCTCTTCATCTGTAGGATATGAGGCAGTTAAAGAGTTCTGCATCCACTTCTAAAAAGTTAGGGAGGTCATCTGTTACTCTTCCATTCTTCCAGTGCTTCCCATTTTTCTTTCAATTCAGCCAAGATCACTCTTCATTGATTCTGACAATGTCATCCGTTTGATCAACAAAGCCTGCCTTTTTGAAGCAATTATGCATTGTTTTAGCAGTTACTCGTACATCAAATTTCCATGCTTTATAAAGTTCTGGTACTGCTTTTCGAAGATCAATTTTCCTTTTACCGTTTCATTTTTTTTCAATTGCACCAATTATTTCTTCTAAGATTCTTTTCCTGCAGTGCATTTTTTAATTTTTAATCATTCCGAGATCCAAAGTCCGAATTTTGGATGTGCAGTCTGAATGAAAGAAAATGACCTTAACATTTTTTAGTTTTCTCCACAATCTTTAGAATGAGCTGGACAATTATCGATTAGTAACTTAATTTTATGGTGTTGTCCCATTTGCTTGTCCAATGCTTTCACCCAGCTACTGAAAATTTCTGACATCATCCAGGACTTTTTATTAGATTCATATTTCCCTTTCATAGACTTTATTCCTTTGAAGCACCTTCAGGATTTACTTTTGCCAATAACAAGCATCTTTAGATTTTCTTCGACGTCATTTTAACACATTAACAAAAGTGTTTCTTTGTTTACTTTTCTTTCCTCCAAAACATTTATCTCCTTTAAAAGCTAGTGTTTTTGTAGCAAAGTATTTTGACCAATTTTGCCCATTTCTTCCAATTCTGTCCAATTTCGTCCAGCGTCCTGGACTTTTTTTAAAAAAAGGGGACAAAATGTCAACTCTGTTTTGTAGGGAGACCTTTGAAAAAGAGCCCTATTTTATCAGTGTTAAAAATGCTGTGCAGTGAAAATTCTTGTAGAATTTAAGGTATTTGTTGAATCCAAGAATCACAAATGTCCTCTGGCACAAAGACACTTTCCCTACAAATTGATTTCTGTGTAAGGCTTTGTTGCTTTTTAAATTTGTCCAACCAGCCAGAACTAGCTTTGAAATCCGAATAACTAAGATTTTTTGGAAATTCCACAGCTTTTTCTTGAATCTGTTTTCCTGAAATGAGGCAATTATGATCTCAAATTGCACAAATCCACTTCAGTATTGCTTTATTGAATTCTTCATACTGACAGTGTCATACTCTTTTTTGCTTCGAACAGAAATTTGCTTCACTTTCGAGTATCGTCCGACGATTTTTTAGAGTCGCAGAGAGTGTGCTTGCCGAAATCTGATACATTTGAGCTACATCTTTTTAATACTCTTATCAATTTCATTTTAAATTTTGATTTTATCAGTGATACTAATGCTTTTCTAGCTGACATTTTGGATTTTACTGAAAAACAGCGATAACTAAGACACACAGACGGTAAAACTAATCTTTGAATTCTAGTACAAACACACATACACACAAAAAAAGGAAAATCTGCACACATTTAGTCATTACTTCAGGAAAACCTAGAACAGACACCGTTCATTTCAGGTTTCCACCTTTCCCCTCCCGCATTCTTAGAATTTTGACTCGTAGAAATGTTTCTCTATCAGAAGAGAATCCTAGCCCCACAAATGTATGGGAGGTTGTTCTTAATGTTATCTCTGGAATGACCAGTGGCAGGTGGTTTCAGCAGGTGGTCTGTGCAAACTAAAAAGGTCTGTCCAAAAATTAGAAATTTTCTTCAACAATGTCAAAGATAAATCTGAAAAAATTCGTTATAGGGAGACGAGCACTTCATTATATGGAGAGTATTTTTAATGGTATTTAAGCTTTAGAGTTACGTTCAGATTAAAAATTTTGTTATAGGCAGAAATTCATTGTAGGGGGACTTCGTTATAGGGAGAGTTTACTGCATTAGTTTACCCTAAAGTACCTTTCATAGCAACTTTGGTGCTTTTATCCTCCATGTCAAGGTAATTTCCTGAAGCCAACTCCCTATAATCCACAATGTTGCGATTGTGTAGGAATCAAATGAGATTAAGCGTTTGGTCGAGAGTGCAGTTTAGTATGCCAAATGTGATCTTTGATTTTTTTTCTGCACTAATACTGTTAGCTCTACTACCATGACACAGTATTCAGTAAGAAACCAGTCTGCATTGGCTGATGCTTGATGGCAAAGATTGTATGTAATACAGCTATATTTTTGCACAAAAATAAATATTCAGGAGCAAAATCATTAGCTGGGGAGATTTTTTTTTTAAACTTTCTAAACCAACTCTTTCTTTTAAAATTTGACTCTTATTTTTATTGATAGCAAGTCAGCATGATTCACAGATTTTTAAGTCTAGAACAAGCATTGGTTATGATGCAAAAAATCTGGAGTGACTCCACTCGACTTTCCGAACACTTACGATTAAGATCACTACCAAGCATTTAAATAAATATTAATCGATGAATAATTCAAACATATATACCAAATTGAAGCTCAATTGAATGCGCCGTTTAAACGCTGCTGCATTTTCAAGAATTTCTCCCCATATACTATAATGTAAAAGAAATCTTTGTCGTAGCCTTGTAGAAAAACTATTAGTCCTATATACACCAAAATCAATACCGGTCTTGCGATTGTGGTTTATAAGATGTATACCCAATTTTAGCTCACATCGAATGCCTCGTTCAGGAGCTATCATGTTCACTCACATATACACACACACACACACATACATACATACATACATCTCGTAAAAATAACATAAATGAATTCAGAGGACCTCAAAACGTGTAAATACATCAAAATCCCGAAGTCAAATTTTTTCATGATTACAATACTTTCCTTACATGGTACATGTTCGGAAAGTAAAAATGGAAATAGTGGCTAGGAAGTACAGAATAGCATTCATGATGATGAGGCTGAGCCTACACAAGTGACAAATTTATCTGATGGAATAACAGAATTTAAAACTGCATGAACTTTTATATACAAACAAGAAATTACAGAAAAGAGCCAGAAAAATATTGTAAATCATGAAAATTTGCTGTTTAAATTAAAAGATGAACAAAAAATGCAACATAAAACTACTGACTTTTTCAAATAAATATATCACTTAATTTCCTTAGCTTCGAATTTTTTCTTTTAGAATTTCATAACAAGTCAGTACTTATTGGTGCCTTTGACGGAGTAAGAAAAACAGTTTGATTCCTTCTATGTGAAGAATGGGCACACAGATAGTATTTTAAATATTTTATAGAAAAAGGAAAATATTTCACATAAGTTACATAATTACTGGGATTAAAAATAAAGAAGGTACATTACCTGAATGTCCCTTTAAAGTTGTAATAGGTTTATAACCAGATGATTCTATTTTTAACATAGTAACTTGACCAGAATAATCACCAATAAATACCAGCTTGGACTGAGCATCAAATCTAATGTGTGTTAAGGTAATTAGGTGTAGTAGTACACAATTTTAAATTTAAAAAAATAAATGCCAGAAAATTTTGTTGAGTTTGTTTGTGGGATTACAGCCAATTATTTGCACTAGGGACCTAGACAGAGGGGGGTTGCCCTCTAGGGGGGGGTCTTTCTAAGTGGTCCAAACCAGTATTTAGACTAAGTTTCGGAGAAGACCACTGAAAATTCTGGGTGGAAGCAACATGGGTTTGAACTATGCATCTTCTGTCTCCCAGTTCAGAGCGCTATGGTGGGCTAACTGGTGGGGTTAAATTTTGTCCAGAATGAAATGATCAACCTTTAACCCTTTGGTGGTAATCCAGTGGTTAAGGCAGACTCCTAACAGGAAGGCTGCAGGTTCAATTCCAATGCACTGCAAAAGACCACCATGTACATGTGATGCACATGCATGTTAAATCCATGGTTCTGAAAGTCCTTCCGGCAGTCAATAGCAGTTTCCAAGAGGTGCCAATATTCAGAAGTCCCCTCTGATGAGGATCCAAATTGTGGCAGGAAACTCCAGGAAGGACATATGTAGCTCTAAATGACACACACAGTGATGTGAGGTACCCTCTCCTTGCAAACAACTTGTAAGAGTTCAAAATATTCAACATTTATATCATTGGTTTCAAACTGTTGGTAACAACCCATAAGGTGCTCAATGCTTAGCAAATTTAAAAACCTAATTATGTTTTCGAGTTTGAAGGTAAGTGTTAAATATTAAAGATAAATGATAAGAATTTCTTAATCTTATCCCCTTGAAAAACTCTTATTGAACTATTTTACACTTCTAGTTTTATATCCATTGTCACAACTGTAGTCTTATAGCATGTTACTTATTTTTTCAAGGATATTGTAATATGTTAAAATGTAACAATCATCCTGGCTGAGTAAATATATATAGTAATAAATGTGGTGCCATTCTATCCTGCCAATCTATCTTGTCCCTATGCCGACCCACAATTCGTATTTTAACTGCACAAAATTGTAAAAGATGTGAGACTTCCCAAGAGATGATGCCACTTGTAAAGCGTCACCATTTCCCATAGCAACTAGTCCAGTGGCAGCCACAGCCTTCACCCCGGAAGCAGATGAATGAGAGATTTCGACATGTGACGATATTTGATGCAGACTCTCTCTCTTTTTAAAATTTTAAGATCTTAAATTCCTTTTTAAGATCCTTTTTAAAATCCTTTCTTACATTTTTTGAGCACAAATTTAAATAGAACTGTTTATTTGTAAAGTATGTAGTCTAGAACTTCATTAAAAGATAATTGAATTATGCATTGTGTCGACACCTAAGTAGCTTTCCCATTTAAATATATTTTTATATAATTTGTATTAAAAATCAAAACTTGCAAAATTAGTGTAGTGTTAAAGAGTTTATGCAAGACATCTGGCCTGTGTTAAAACCTGTTAAAATTGCAATTTAAAAAGAAGTTGGTAATCACGGATGTACATAATTACTTCCTACTAGTATCAAACTGATCTTTTCCTCATTATGCACTAGAAATTATTTTTTTTATATAAGAGCAATTTTATTTGTTTTATTTTTAGACACACATTGCTATTATTGGTGCTTAAGATACGATTCATCCAATGAGACTATAAGTAGTGCATGAAATATGTAATTTATTAAGAAAAATCATTCAGAACGCATGAAATAATAAGTATACTCTCAATTAACCGAGATCAAATTATCCAGATTGCAGCTTATTCGAGATGGTCCAATTTATTTTTGATGATGCAAGGAAATTAGTAATTCCATGCATCAAATAATAAATTAAATTGGGACTGGGACCATCTTGGATAAGCTGCAATTCAGGTTAATCAAGAGTCTACTGCAAGTCATAAAATAAAATTCTCAAACTGCAATTCCTATTATATGGGGCGATTTGTAACTCTTATGCAGCTCATACATGTTATGAAAATCTTCTGAGGAAAATTTTGCAGCTGTGACAGGCGATAAATCAAAATCAAAAAGGTAATCTGAAAAAGCTGTCAGCTCTAAATTGCACAAACTGAGTACACAGAAGGAAATTTAAAAGTATTCTGGAAGCATTTGTGTTGAAAAGAAAGTATTCAGATAATCCAGAAGGCAAGAACTGCACAATAGTTTCTAGAGGATTCACAGAACATGCATGAGGTAATTTTTGGATTCAGCTCGCAAAATGAGAAAATGAAAATTTTTCATCTATGATTTGTGAATTTCAGCATTTTGAAGATAAATTCAAATCAGGGTAGCAGAAATAGCTTTATTGATATTTTACCAACCTACATGCAATGTGATCTTACTTTGCTAATCTTATTCTTAAATGTGTCTTCAAAAGACTTTTTTTCCTGTGAAATTAATAAAACACATAGCATTTGTCTCACTGGTAATCGTTAATATACTTGCAAAACCTAAATTAAAGTTAAGCACTTTTATGGTGGATATGCACCATGACTTGGAGACTTTTAACCTGGCTCTAAAACCTCATGAGTGAGATCCTATTTCAAGCTAATCTTTGTATATCTGCTTAAATTACTTAAATTTATAACATAATTCACTAAAATAGAAAGAAAGGATACTGGACAGCCGTACACCAAGCATTACATTGAAAACCTCCTTGACGTTGTCCTGTTTCAGAACAGTGCCACTGAAAGTACTTATCTCTTCCAACACTTAACACCCATTCAGACCATACAGAAAAAACTAAATCAACAACTCGAGCTTGATGAGCTAAAATGAGAAAAGAATAAAGATTTTAAAATATTTTCCCCAAAGATTTTGTTTAAATAAATAAAATTTTTGTGTAAACATACTCCAGTATCAATCAAGAATATATTCCAATACTTATGTCAAAAGATAAAATTGCCATTTAAGGAGTGATGTGTAATTATGTTTACATAATACAGTATAGTCCAACTGCCACGAAAAGAGACTTGGCTCCGCCTATGTTCCATAGTATATGGTGATACCATTTGTTCCATAGTATATGGTGATACCATTTCCTGGTTTTCGGTGATTATCATGACGAACTTGGAGAGAGATCCAAATTTTCCCTCCATTTCCCACCTGCAACCCTTGAGTTTTTTCCATGCTATGGCCCACATTGTAAAATGGTCTCTTTCTTCTGACAGGAGGAGTCAAGTCTTATCTTGTGGCAGTCATATACAATGTTTTGAATAACAAACAGAAATACAGTTTCATACAAAAAATGTATTTTTAAAAATGTTGCAGTCTGACATTACAGCAGTATAATTTATATATAAAAAAAGTATATGATGAGACTTGAGAAGGAGTGTTTCAAATGGCCCAGATATGTTGACTAGAGGTCAATTCTGCCAACCCTGAAATCAGAAACACACACACAGTCTATTAAGAATCCATCCATCAGAAGAGGAGCTTAATAGTAAATGTGACAGTCAACACAAGCCTGAGAGGCAAAGCATAAAGCTCTCAAGATTCAATAACAAGCCATGGAAAAGTAAAAGTAGGAAATAGCTAAAACATGAAAAATAAAATGTCACCAGCTGAATACATAGATTTGAAGGATCCACAGGAAGAACAATGAGAGTCTTATACAGCTAATTTTCCAAAAAATCGAAAGGCACACAGGACTTTCACCATTCTTCCCCAGTAAACTGTATCTTTGGGCTATTTTTTCAGTGCATTCTCATCGTTCTTTCCTCTTATGGGTTCGGATATTAATAGTGCCACTAATAAACAACAGAATGCAGTAGAAACCTCAACATTGACGAAAAGTGGACTCTCATCGTTCTTCCCGTGGACCCTTCATTTAGTATTCGCAATATTATACTATTATTAGGTAGCCATTTACACAAATATATTTAGACACTTAATATTTAATACGCTGACACCTTATACTTGAGAAGCATTCTGCATAAAATTAAGTGCCAAATTAGTTATTTATAATCCTGTCAATACAAAGCAAATACAGTCAAATCCCTTTTTAGCGAAGTCCAAGGGACAAGAGAAGCTCTAATGAAATTTCATTATAACGATATTGTATCTCCATATTACAATTTGGTTACAGTACTGTTAAAGTCTATGCTATAAGAGATTTTTGCGACAACGGACTTCACTAAAACGGGATTCGACTGCATTAAAATCCCACAGCATGGTAATGGTGGGTACATGCAGAATAGCTTAAAATAGACCAAGTGCAAATTTTTAGGTGTAGCTTTCAAATTAATAACCCTAAGAAATATTTTCGGATAAAAGTGTGTAACAAAAATTAGTTCCACTAAAAATAATAGGGATCGACCGATAGTATCGGTGCTGATATCTCCTATTTTTTTTAGGTATCCGTATCGGTTCTTTCATATTTCAAAAGTATTAGAAAAGTATCAGTTCCCGATACATTTATCCATTTTTACCAATACTTTTCAACCAATAATTAGCTTTTCACAAGAAAAACCAAGCAGGCACAATACCACTCAAGAATCTATTCTGGTGATGAGATTAGAGGCTTCATTTCATTGGCATATTTGTTTGCGCGACTGTTTTCGAACAGTGTTTTAGTTTTTTCTTTCTAACCATCACTAAATATGGATGTACCATCATCAAGTATGGAAGAAAGTATGGATGAGGAAACGTTAGATGACAGTGGAGCAAGGCAGTCATCTATTCTGTCAAAATATTTTGATTTGAAGCCTAACAGTAAATATGCAATCTGTAGCGGATACAAAAAGCATATGTCAAGAGGTAGGCTATAATTTTACTTCACCTTTATAAACGTTTATTTTCTTTCTGTTTAGATTAAAAAAAGGAATCATTCATACATATTATACATAAATTTTATCAGAGGGGGGTAGGTGTATGGCTTTTGAATTGGCTTTAAATTTTTGTTTAAAACTGGATTAAAATTTTTATTTAAAAAATTAGCGTGAGGACATCTGATTCGGCTTGAGTATGATATCGATATCAAAACTGATGAGGGAGACTGTCCTTGACGTCCTTTGATATTTCCAGGATAACAATTTCAAATTTAAAATTTTGTTCCTTGTGAAAAGGAATCGTGTCACACAACAATAAATTCTAAGATTTCTTTTAAATTTGTATTTTTTACAAAAACTAGCTAGTTATTCATAACACGAAAGTAGGAAATATGGCTATTACTCAAATACTTTTTTGAATGGTTGCACGGACTGATGGTAAATGCTTTATAAAAGTTCGCCACCCAAGGCACCTGCATCGTGTAGACTTTTCATAACACAAAATGCTCATTGTAAGTACTAAATGATGTACAGAGAAAAACATTATGGTAATTTGGATAAAAGCAGCATTAGTCAAATGTGAAACCATAATTAATATTAATCAAGTAATGAACTATAAAAAACTAATGATTTAATTAATGAAATTATTCCTAAAACAATAAATTAACCTTTTGCATGCCAATGTTCCTTTTTTGGAACATCATGTTTAATATTTTTTTAAAAATAAACTGTCATATCTATCAGTTTGAAAAAAATACTGCTTATTATTGAAAGTGCGATTGATTTTTTGATATATTAAGTATTTTCCAAATGTAAAAATTTCTAAAAATTGCCTTTTTTCATAATTTTTACAGTACACAAGAAAAAAATTTCTATAAAATTCCCAAAAATTCAAATTCACCCAAAAATTCCCCTATTGTATTTCCAATGAATGAATTCAAAGAAATAATTTAAAAAATTCAAAATATATCAAGGTATCTTTTCTCAATCTTGCATAAAAGTGCAATGTTCCAAAAAAGGAACATTGGCATGTAACGATATACGAAATCAGGGATGTCTCGTGTATGTGTTGCTTGTGTAACTTTATTAGATTTTGATGCATTCAATGCTTATATCTGCTGAACATAAGTCTGTCAAAGGCATAACTGATATTTTATTTATTTTTGATTTGTGAAGGACTAGAGAGGGGGTGGGGAAGGGGGAAGTTGTCATATCTTTCACCCCTTTGCCAGAAGGTGGGTGGATAGTTAGTGCTGCATTCCTCTGATTTGAGCTCAGATAGCTACTTGTTTCTTCTGTTAGTAATGAATGTGTGCTTCACAAGGGTTTGTTTGTTTATTTTAAGTTCATTTTATGTAGAGGGAACTCATGGGAGGAAGTGACATCAAGTCACGTGCTTGATTTTCTTTTTATGCTCTGCAATTTTCGAGGCCATTTCTGTTAGAACTTGTATAGATGTTTGTAGAAACAATGTAGATGGTGCAGTAGAAGAAATTTATAACTATAGACAATGTTGATCTTTTAAAAAGTTCCATGTTGGATGATTGAAATAAGTCAATCATAGAAATTTGTCAATTGCCTCTTGATGAAAACGGGTTACTGATGAAGAAATAAATTATGATAGTTTTGAGCTGATTAGAAGAGAAATCAATTTAAATTTGTTTCAGATGAAGCCTAATATCAACATTACCCTGTGCTCATCAATGGAAATCTGCAAAAAATTCTGATGCACATGACGTTCTTACATGATAAGGGTCTTTTTTAGTATGCCAAAATAAAAAAAATAAATTCTGTAAACATGTGATTTGAATGCAAGAAAATTCTCCATGTACACTTCCCACAATATCATAGACATTGCGAAAAAAATGCTAAAAAATTATAAAAAGAAATTATAGTGTTTTAGTGGGTTTTTACATTTTTGCACTGTTGGTTGAAATTCTAAGCACCCTCCAAAGAATAAAATATTTTATTATTTCTAGATCAGGTAGCTGACATTTTAAAAACTGCATTTATTTATATTATATCTGTATTATTAGTCAAGAGTATGCAAGTGTAAAATTGCTTTTATCATTCTTTTATACATTTATGCATTGCATTTCTTATAAAATATTATGCTAATTTTAAAATTGCAATTTTTTTATTGAGTTTTACTTAAATTTTAGTCACTTCGCACCTAATTACCAAGTAAAACTTTATTACTGCATAAAATTTTAAAGTTATCATACAGCATTTTGTTGTTTACATGAATCAAATACAGAAAAGGAAAGATAGCGTTACATGCCAAAGTTCCAAAAATGAAACATCCAAGAAATCAGTGAAAGAAATTTTTTAATGGCAATTTTTTTGTTTTATAGTCATTATGGGTGTATTCTAATGTAATTTTGATGAATTAATTATATCTTTTATTCCTGGATCATAGTGCAGCATTTAAAGGGTTAACTAACTACCATATTAGAAGTGCTCAGTGGCAGATCCAGAAAAAAAAATTCTGGAGGGGCACAAAACATTTATTGTTGCATTGTCTCATAAAATCATTTGAATTTACAAAACAAGTCAATCACCTATAGTGTAAACTTAGTTCATCTGCGGGGAGGCACATGCCCCTGTGCCAATGGGGCTCCTAACTTTTCCCCTTAAAACTACAGCGCTGCTTTCCAACACTATCCTGAAAATGTACACATGGCGACTTTGGCAGAGTGGCGCGAAAATAACTTCTGTTTCTACTTATATTTTACGGACAGTGGCTTAATAGTAGGATAGCAGGGTGGGCAAGATATCACAGGCTCCCGGCCGAAGCCACGACTGTTGCAAGCTCATTATATTTACCACCCAACACGAGACTGTTGCAAGCTCATTACATTTACCGAAAAAAAAAAATGTATTAAAAATGTTAATTGTATTCAATTTAAGTTACTGGCTGAAATACATAAATTAAAAAACATACAAAAAAATATGTATCAAATTTAAAGGTATCAGTGAGGAAAAGTCATAGCTCTGTTGTAATAAAGGGGGCCCAAGCAATGAATTTGCTAAGGGCCACAATGTTGTAGTTGTGCCATTGTTTACGGATATGCTTTTTTCATGAAGATTTCGAGACTGGCAATTGCAAACTGATCAACTAAGTCTTATATTTTTATCTTTTTAATATTTTCTTTTTATTTAGTGTTCTTATTTATACTAAGATCACTGCCTACCTTTAAGAGACAATTTACGGTCAAAAATCAGATGTTTCTTTTCTTTTTTATTACAGGAACAGGGTTAGAAAACAGTTATAACCATGGAGGTTTTTTTTTTTTTTTTACAGCTGCTATATATATTCTTTCTAGATTGGTTACTATTATCTATTGTATGCGGCCCTCGCTTTTGTTTTATATTTTACAAGTTTTTTCATAGATATTAAAAAATTCATAATTGCAAACTTTTAGGACCGTTCGTATGTATTTAGGAATTTGAATGTAGTTATAATCAATATACAGCTAGGAAAAGTTATACTTTTTTGTCTGTTTTAAAAGTTTGCTATATTAAGAAATATTGAAATTATTATTTTCTAGGTTTTAGATATCTGTGTGTAAAGTAGAAATTTGAATTCTTGAATTTTTTACAGATAAATTCTCAATGCGAGTTTTTATATTTATGGCAAACCTTTGCAATAAAAATACTACCCTTATTTATTTATTCACTTTTTTTTTGGGGGGGGGGGATATTTTTCCTTAAACTAATAAATATTTAACAAAGATTTGAAAGGATTTGAAATTTTTAGAAAATTTCATCTCAAACACATAAATCTTATGATAAAATTTAATAAAATGAGTTATTTTATATTGCTTTAATTTTCTCTTTGATCTGTTCCAATTTAGGAAAAGTAATTTATTTGAGACACTTTTTGTAATTGTTTCATTTTTTGGATTAAGATTAATTTTACAACTAGCATAGAATATTATTAAACATGCGATAGTGCAATTAGCATTCAATTTGTGTACTACATAATTTTTGCATGAAAAAAAAATAAAATAAAACTTTTTACAATAGCGATCTTTTGACACTGAATTCGCTCTGATTCATCGCAATATGTGAGTTGTCAATTGTATTAGTGAAACAATTTGGAGTTTTGTGCGTAGTGAGGCATTTTTTTTTATTTTGTTTTATTTGATGTTAATAATAAATTTTACTTATTAAAAAAGTCTTGTGCTCAGTGTAAAATTAAAATTTAATTATACCCGCAATTCAAAAACATGGCATACTGCAATTTCTATAGACAGTCTGACAACCTAGACAAGGTAAGTTCTCTAAACACATCAGTAGGAGAACTTTTTGATGGGTTCTAATGCATATTCAAGACACATCTGGAGAAAACCGCCCAAAACTCTAGACAGTTAGATTGATAGCCATACGAGGAGAAAGAATCCTGAGCCTGTACATTTCAGAATGTTCAGCGTTTTATAAATTCAGCCATTGGTCGGCATGCTTTAATAGAAATGTAGGACTATAAATACTGTACACTCACTTCAATGTATTCACTGCTTTTTCTTTTTAATGCTTTCTACTGGTTTCAAATTTTTATCTATGGGCTCATCATGGTGTTATTCTTTTTAACGAGAGCTGCACTCTCGTTGCAAAAACTGCCCACAGGGGGGGGGGGGGGAAATGGGTAAGAAGTTTTCACTATAGATTTGGGTTGGATAAATACCTAGTGGGTAAGGTATTTATAAATGGGTTTTTATCCCTGCGTTGGGTAAACACTCAAAATCAGGGTATTGATGATTTTTAGTTATTTTTATTGCATGTAACTGGATCTCCAAGTCTTAAGTCAGGCGCAGTTACATGCAACAAAAGTAACACAGTTGAACAGCCATTATCTTTTTTTTTTTTTTTTTTTTTTTTGAGAAACTGATTTGCAGGGTGCGCGAATTTCTCACAGTAATAATTTTTAATGCGAGGGGAAAAAAAAAAAAAAAAAAAAGCGAGATTCTCTCGCTCTAGTGAAAACACTGTAGATTTAAATGGCATCAAATCATGAAAAGTATCAATATCGGCCGATACAATAACTGTAAAGTATCGGTTTCGACCATTGCTAAAAATGAATTTATAGGTAAAATATCGGTATTGGTGAAAATGTAGTATCAGTCGATCCCTAATAAATAATTAATAGTAAGATATTAATTAACAAAATAAAAAAATAGTTTTACCTAAATAATTTCTTTGATGATTCATTCTATTATAATCTTCTGATAATAAAAATTCCTAACAAAGAACACAAATTATCAAGAACGTTATTAATCAATATGAAAGTAAATTGAATCATAACATACCTAGTTGTTAGCTGACACAGAATAACATAAATGTATCAAGGAGTGACAGGATAAAAATTCCAGAAAAATAATTACAAAATTTTGAGTAAAGATGGCACACACAAACACATCATTCGTTCCGATAGATCCTAGGAGAATAAATTTACATTCTTAATTTATCTATCTTATCTACTGCTAAACAAGATATGGGAGCTGCATTTATATGAATTCTCATGATTGTCCTACCACCTTGAGATAAATCACAGACAATCACTGGCAAGTGGCACACGCTTGTGTTTTTGTGATTTTCATGCAGAATTTTCTCTCTTGTTCTGTATTATTCTTGAAAGTTACTTTTAAATATGCCTAATTTGCTAAAAATGCCCATACATTCTATATCTTCCTCTTCCTTTCAACTCATGATGAATGGCTCATGGCAACCAGACAGTAAACACATGCAGATTATTAAGAATGCATCACGCCAAGCTTCAAGTAAAAGGGGATAAGCAGTCCTAGTTATGGTACAGCATTTATTTCCCTAATGTTAAAAAGCATTTAACCACAAATCTCTGGATAAGCAGTAGGGTGGAGCGAAATTGGGCAATTTTTTTTTTTTTTTTTTTTGTGAGCAACTAATGGAATAGGGTTAAAAAGTTGCCACTTATAACCCTCAATATAAGTGTAAAATTTGGACCCATTCAAAAGATATCTTCCGCCCTCTACCGGGCAATGTTACACAGTATGTTTATATCATTTTTTATAATACTTATGAATGCACGATTTAAAGTCAAAACTTGAACAGACAAATTATTTACTAAGGAATATACTAAGAAACCATATAATGAAGAGCCAGACATACACCTACTAGATATTAATACACAGATAAACAGTAACTACATTATTTTACTTTAACCTTAATAGTCAATTATAATCAAAGGAACAAACACCATTCTATTATTAAACCACTTGGAATTTTTTTTTTCGTTTCGAATGATGACAGGATGTTTCGGGAGTTGATTTTAGCTCTTATGAAGCCATCCCTAGCCGATTCACCAATCACAGTTAAAGATGCCTCAGTCACCATCTTAACACAACGTTCTACCGCCTGAGTATGGCACGGGAACTGAGTGAACTCCAAATTTGTCTCGCTACTTCTGATCGATTGGAGACTTTCATTTGATATGCCAGCTAAAATAGGAGGGGCAGTGATTTCACACGCATCCCAGTTGATAACATCAATGCAGTCTGAGGCACTGAAGTTAAGTTTAGGAATACAGAATTCTCTTACTTCTGTGGGAACAGGGGCCAATTCTCTAGCCTTCAAAATTCTCCGGAAAGCAAGTTCTCTTATATGCATTCTTTCATAAGTTAGCATGGCTAACAGAATGTTTTCTGGGTGGCAAAAATAAGCATTCCGTTGAATGACAGGATCAATATTTTTTTTTAGATCGTCATTTAAATAACGAGATGTTATTGTCTTAAATACATGCCTTGTTCCATTCGAGCAAGAGGGTTGTTTCTTTATCTGGAACCTAACTGGAGCGTAAACGTTTACTATATATTGTACCAGAATTTTCAAACTTGAAGACTGACTGTCAGTTGAAATGTAAAGTCTGAGTATTCTGTTGGCGGCTGTAATCTATCTCGAGTGCAACAGCTTTCCTGGAATTCGCCTACTCAAATTTAGGGAGCATTTTCCAGACAAAACTGCCTGACACATTTCATATAAGTATTTTTGGTCAGTACTGAGCTCGCTATAGTCTATTTCCGGCAAGATGAACGAAATTGCTTCAAAATTGACAAGCGGCAGTTCCTCGCAATTTTTTAGCAATTTTCCTATCGGTCCGAATACTCATGGGGACAAGTAGTTCCACCATCAAGGAAAACGAACAAGTGACGCAGAGGCAGTTCATTCGCATGGAGTTGGCAGATTAACCACTGCAAAGGCCGTCCCACTTTATTTTGTAAGAAGACGATAGCACCGTTCTTTCTTCCAGTATTCGTGGCCATACCATCACAACCAACAGTTAAAAGCTCATCATGACTCAATTCATTTTCAATGCAAAAATTACATATTGCTGTCGCTACTTGTTTGCCCGTTCCAGAAGCCGGCGCACATGACCGATGTAAAAAGAATTTGGTTCTTCTATCATAGATATATGTTCTTCACATATAGTTCTTCTCTGGTATCTGTCTCGAACCATTTCCTGTGACATTGTCTTTTCTGCTGTCAAAATATATACTTTTCAAGCCTCTTCCCCATCCAGTTTTGATTTCTGAAGTGAAACACGTGTTTTCAGTCGCTCTCTTCGAATCTTACTTCTGTCAATGACTTTAGAGCTATCATCCTTCGACACAATACCTATGTCTTGTAATGTTGCTAAAGCAATTGCTGCAGCGCATCTGTCAGAAATTCCGTACTGGTCACACACATGCGAGAGAGTTGGAAGTGAAAACCTCATTTGTCCTGCTTTTGATGTTGATGCCTTCGTTGCAGAGAATGGATCATTAAAATCTTTTTTCAAGTTTCTGAATTGCAATTGTTAGGTTCCCTTTCATCATGTTATCAGACTCTATGCATTTAGTAAGTTTGCGTTCTTGATGTTGAAGTCGTTCTGTTTCTGTTTTTTTCCTTCTCAAGTTTCTTTTTTAATTTATTTATTTCTATTACATCGATCTTTCTTATAACCATTTCTCTGGTTAATCTTTGATCCAAAAGAAACGGTTGTTCCATAGTTGGAACCTTATTCAACTTATGGCAAGAGCATAAAGTGAATGTCTGGCATTTGCAAGCTGTGATATCTAACAACTTTGTTGATTCATTTTTAAAAGTTTCTACTTTCAATCTGTAGTTTTCATTTCTTTTGATTTTGGGATATCTGATAAAGCTGAGATATGTATTATAATGCTTGAAAATCATTTGAAGTATACGTTTTTGTGAAACTGTGGGAATCGAAGCTCGTTGCCAAATTTCAAGTATTTGCATTCCCAGCATTTTGGATATTTCCGAAATGCTTGGTTCTTGACCGGATCTTTCACGCCTTAATTCATGCCTAAGATACAAATAAACTTTTATAGTATCTTCTATAGTTGGCAAAACATTATTTTTAAGTTCTGATGGGGCGCCGAAAATGGGACATTCAACTGTATTTCTAGTAACAGATAGTCCACTCACAATGCCACCGGCAGCCATTATTGGAAACTATGTATAAACAAATACTCAACTAATATTGTGAAACAAAATTTTCAAAAATTAATACCTGTTGCTATCACAAATACTCAGCTGTATTCTTCAAATATATTTCTTCGCAATATTCATTGAAACGTATAAGAAATAGGACTTTTTTGTGACAACATATAAACGATAACAATCTCTTGAAAAATAAAACCACGTGATGACTGAATTCTGCGCTGACAGTTATTTAATAACTGAAACTTTAAAATATTAATACAAAAAATATTATAAGCATGTAATGAAACAATAAATGCATTATTAATTTTGTGTTTAAATCAAAAAGTAGGATTTTTACAATTTTTTGAATAAAAGAGGTCTCGGTAGAGAGCCCAAGGAGTTATTGAAATTTGATAATATTTTACACTCATAGTGTTCTTACAAGTACACAATTTTTGGTGGGTATTCCAACACAAAATTTCAACTTTTATTTTTTCACTCCACCCTAATAAGCAGTCCTTGTAGACTGTCTGATGTTAATAGACATCTTATAAAAAGTTCCTTAAAATTTGTCAAAGGGTGAACCACAGGAATTTCCATTTTGTACAAATTTTTTTTTATCTTTTTAGTTAATATTTCTGTGGTTGAGGTAATTAGTTCCAGATACTACATAATTAATGTTTAGCTAACTGCAATGGGTAAAATTATCTGACCAAACAATTGCTAATCAGAAAGAAAATTAATCAGTTATAATGAAAGAAATTATTAAACTTTAAAACAGCTTTCATGAATTTTTTAGATAAAAATTTTTTACATGAGTTATTCCATCTCAAGTCAGGCAGGGTATGTCAGGTCACCATCATAGATTTCTTTGAAAAAATTAGGGTAGTTACGACTGTTGGAGATATGAAATATGCCAAAAGGATTTTTTCCAAAAAATTTTTTTTCTTCTGCTACAGCAGTTTAAGTGTTGCATGATCTCTGTAACTTCAAAGTTATTTCATCTATTCACTTAATTTTTTTTTTATTTTTTAGCTATTGAGTTACCCTTTTATATTTTATATTTTAAAAAAACCTGATTGCAAATTTTATATGAAAAAAAAAAATGTTTATTTACCCTACAAAACTGCAATTTTTCAATCTTTAAGATTTTTTTTCCCTATTAATTTTTTTCTTTTTTACAAAAGTAAAGGTGCCAATCAAAACAACTCTTAAGACACTATTAAAGTAATTTTTTTTTAAATTTTAGACTGCCCACATTTTGGGAAATTCAGCTTTGAAAAGTGCAAATTTTCCCAAAACTTCAAATTTTGGATGGCAACAGCACAAAAACCCCATTTTTTAAAAATCTCAAAATTTACACATTTGATGTCTCATGCATGTTTAACAAATTAAACATAATTAGATGTTGTATTTTTGCCTCATTAATTTTATATGATTTTCTGAAAATGGCTCATTTCAACCATATACAAGTCTTGTCCTGAATGTTGTTTCTGTTACATCTCACCATAAATGTTTCATATGAATTCAACAAGAAATTTTCATTTTTCCATAGCTAAAGTAAAATGTTTATTTTATTTTATTTATTTATTTTTACTTAGAAATTAGGGCAATAAATTTTTATTTATTAATATTTTTATTTATTATTTTTATTTATTAATATATGTTTCCAGTAGTTGCGCTGGTGAAAATGTTGAAAATTAAATTAATAGTAGCAAAATAATCAAAATCAATTTTAATTTATAGTTTATACATTATGTAAGCACTATACACTAAGCAGATGGGATTTGATAACACATGGTCTCTAAAATAAACATGCATATACAATGTAGATATTTGCTTTGTAAATAACTTTCAAATTTTGAACAGATGTGCAAAACTTAATTTTCTGAGAACAACTTTGCAGTTTTATTAGATATTAGTTCTGTCATTTTTGTTAAAGATGAAAATGGTGAAAAAATTAAAAAAGTAAAGAGATTCATGACCAGAAGCATAAAAGAAGCCTATCAATTAATGATGTCAGAAAATAAAAACATAAAAATAAGTCTTTCAAAGTTTTACTCTCTCCGTCCTAAATGGGTGAGAATCCAGCCAATTCAAACTGTTTGTTCTTGCATCTACTGCAGCAATTTAAAACTAATATGCATAGCTCTTTGCACTCTAAAAGCCACAGTTATCAACGAAGAAACTCTGTTAAAAATCTGTCTGTGTGAGAAAATAAATAATGAAGATTGCTGCATCCAAATTTGTACAAGAGTGCCCAGGAATAGAAGCTCTGGAAATTGATACATCAGATTGTGAGGAAGTAACGTATGCTATTTGGGAAAATGGGGATCTCATAAAAAAAAACAGTATCTGTGGAAAAATTTTTAAAAGATGCCAGCCACTGGATTTCAAAAGCAATACCACATAATTTCATTAGAAAGATACAAAGAGAAGCAATTTCAAAAACAAAACTGGCAGTCATTGACAGTTCCGCTCTTATTTTGCATTTCGATTTTGCCGAAAATTGGTCTGTAATACTACCAGATGAAATCCAAAGCTATCATTGGAATAACGATCAAATTTCATTATTTACATGCATTGCATATTTTCAAGATTAAAAAGAAGTTTTGTTGTAGTATCTGATGATACAACACACAACACTGCACATGTTTTATGTGCAGTTGATATGATATCTAATGATATTTTTAAGTATATCAAAATTGAATCTCTTAAAACACTAATTCACATTTCAGATGGTGCAGCTAGTCATTTTAAAAATAGATTTCAACTGTATGAAATGTCAAAAAATACTCAATTCTATGAAAAAAAATGGATTTTTTCTGCAACAGGTCATGGCAAAAGTGCATGTGATGCAGTAGGTGGGCTCTGTAAACACTATGCAAGTAAATATAACCTGCAAAAGGAGAGTGTGCAAGCAATTAGAGATGCAACTTCATTTGTTAGAGTGTTATCTAATGCTGTAAACAATATCATGCTTTTAGATCTCAAAAAGGAAACTATTGCAGCTTGCAGATCAAGCAATAAAGCTTGGGCAAATGTAAAACCGGTTGTTGGAATTCAGTCAAAACATTATTGGCTATTTAAGGGCAATGAGGTATATCTAGGACGTACAGTAAAGCATGAGGTTAAAAAAGTTGAAACATCCTTCCAAGTGAAAAAGCACTACTCTATTGATGACTACAAAATGGGAGACTTTGTTGGATGCATCTATGAAGATAATTGGTGAATGGGACAAATTACTGGAATATCGCAAGAACTAATGGATGTGAATGTATCATTCATGCATCCCCATGGCCCAGCGAAAGGATTTCAGTGGCCAGAAGAATCCAGAAAAAGGAAGGACGAATGCTCTGTGCCATTAGAGAATGTTCTTCTCAAAGTAACACATCCAACTCCAAAGGGCACTCTGCACGGCTTCATTCTTTTGATGAAATGGAATTAAAACAAATTGAGCACATTTTCTCTTTACATGCCTTTTAATTAATGAAAACAATTATGCTTAAAAATTTATATTTCCTTAAAAACTATAGTTATATAAAGAATTACATTTTATAAATGTTACAACATTAAAAAAAAAAAAAAAAAAAAAAATTAAAAATGCAGAAAAAAATCTAGTGCAGCAAATTAACTGTACAGTGAAATTCTTATTTGGCAGGTGTGGTGGAAAACTCTAAAAGAATAAATTTTTAAATCAGAAGTCAACATTTCTTTTAAGCTAAGAGTAAGTAAATATATATATAAATATATATATGCATATTAATTTTACAATACTTTAGTTTGTTGAATAGTATTGGCTATTTAAGGGCAATACTACAATACTTTAGTTTGTGCAATACTTTAGTCAAGATTTTATTACTGAATTTCAAATATTTAGCATTTTATTGATCTGTACTGCTATTATTGGAAAACTTAACCTGTCTATCTATCTATCTACACGCATATGTACATATCAGTAAAATTTTATTGCTTTAAATTTTAAGCAAAATAATAAATTTCCTTTAGCTATAGAAAAATGAAAATTTCTAGTTGAATTTATATGAAACATTTACGGTGAGATGTAACAGAAACAACATTCAGGACACAACTTGGAATTGTTGAAATGAGCCATTTTCAAAAAATCATAAAATTAATGAGGCAAAAATACAACATCTAATTATGTTTAATTTGTTAAGCATGCATGAGACATCAAATGTGTAAATTTTGAGATTTTTAAAAAATGGGGTTTTTGTGCTGTTGCCATCCGAAGTTTGAAGTTTTGGAAAAATTTGTACTTTTCAAAGCTGAATTTCCCAAAATGTGGGCAGTCTAAAATTTAAAAAAAAAATTACTTTCATAGTGTCTTAAGAGTAGTTTTGATTGGCACCTTTACTTTTGTAAAAAAGAAAAAAATTAATAGGAAAAAAAAATCTTAAAGATTGAAAAATTGCAGTTTTGTAGGGTAAATAAACATTTTTTTTCATATAAAATTTGCAATCAGGTTTTTTTTTAAAATATAAAATATTAAAGGGTAACTCAATAGCTAAAAAACAAAAAAAAATTAAGTGAATAGATGAAATAACTTTGAAGTTACAGCAGTTTAAGTGTTGCATGATCTCCGTATCTTCTAAAAATACCAGATTTTAAGCCAAATTTGAAACAGCTGTAGCAGAAGAAAAAAAATTTTTTGGAAAAAATCCTTTTGGCATATTTCATGTCTCCAACAGTCGTAACTACCCTAATTTTTTCAAAGAAATCTATGGTGGTGACCTGACATGTTTTGGCTTTGCCTGCCTGAAATGAGATGGAATGACTCACATACTTATAACACTACACTAAACCATTAAATTATATACTTCAAAAATTTTAAATATATTCTGTAAGAAGCTCTTATTTCTATTTTACTTATATAAAATATCTAGGACCCCATTTTTCATAAAAGTCAGAAGGTAGAAGCCAATAATGAATCCAAATGAACCCAAGAAGCCATAATGAATCCAAAATTAATAAAAGAATTTAGATATTTTTTTAAATTACAACTCATGTATAGTTGAAAAATAAATTAATCAAATAAAATTTTACAAGTTAAATAATTTTTTATGAAAATTACATAAAAGGAACTACATAAAAAGAGAAAAAAGTTACTTACTGCAATAGTACCATTATCCATTCCAACAAACAGACGTTTTGTTTCTTCACTATATACAACACATGTAGCAGGAGCTATAAAACATGTGGACAATTAAATATGAAAAATAATGCTTTCTGAGAAAAAAAAAAACAATTTCATTCTGAAGATACAACTTTTAGATAAAAACTGAAATTACAAATTTTTAAATGCAATGTCATGAAGATCAGGTCTGCACAACTTTAACTATACTTACTGTGTCAGCCACATTGTGCCAACAAAATTTGGTATGGGTAGAAAAAGGAAAGAAATAATGTTAGAACAAATATATACATACTAGCTACTACCCGCGACTTCCCCCACGTCAGCTTTAGAGTTAGGTCTCGAGAGAAATGAAGCATGTGTGAATAACACATATGTTTGCGACAAAAGAAACTGCATTTAAATATTATTTGCTTTTTACTTATTTTAAATGAAGTATAAATGCATGGTAGTATACTTCATTTAAAGTAAGAGAGTATGCAGATTTACTAAATTTAGATTTTTTTTTAGGCATTTGGCGAATAGAGGCAGTTACGACAGCATTTGCGAACTGTTTTTGGTGTTCTTGTAAAAGAAATATTTATGTTACATGCATGAATTGTAGCCTGTGTTAATCAGGAATAGTGTAGCTTTCTATTAGCGAAAAAGTTTTAGAATCGGTTCTATAGTTACAGAGATACCCAGAGAGCGTAATGTCTTAGAATTATTTTGAGTGTTCCTGTAAAGGAACTATTTGCGTTACATGCATGAATTTTAGTCTATAATACTCAAGAATAGTGTAGCTTACTATCAGTGAAAAAAATTTTGGAATCTGTTCAGTACTTACAGAGATACACATAGAGTGTAATGTAATTCTTATGAGTATCCCTGTAAAAGAACTATTTGTGATATATGCATAAAAGGTAGCCTATAACACTCAAGGGTCCCACCAGTGTCTAAGAGGTTCTGCTCTCAAAACTGTAAGGCTGGTGATGCCAGGTTCAAACCCCGGCCGTGCCTGTCGACCTAGCCACTTGCAGTTTTTCGTGGTTTTCTCCAAAACCTCACGTAATTACGGGTTAGGATCCCTTAGAAAGTTCCCCACAGGGGAATTCCCCATATAGGCCTAGGACCCTAGTGCAGTCAATTGGTCTTAATCCACAAACAAACAATAATACTCAGGAATAGTGTAATTTTCAATCAGTGAAAAAAGTTTTAGAATCGGTTTAGTAGCTATAAAATTTCCATATGCACAATGTACACAATGCATTAGAATTATTTTGAGTGTTTTTGTAAAAGAAATATTTATGCTATATGCTTGAAAGGTTGCCTGTATGTTAATGCAGGGCATAAGCTATCTCCATTACAAATTTTTCCAAATCCGTTCAACCATTTGTGTGTGATTCAGTCAAAAACATCTAAACACACAAACGTACACATTTATATTATTGGTAGGATTTGGAAATTTATGAACTTTAAGAAACACATTTGGACTTTTCTTTCTAATGCTTTTTAATTTGGTGTAAAATCAACATAATTTCCATTATACCATTGCATGTTTTTCAAATGCATGTGAATCTGCAAATAGAATTTCTGCTTTATTTCAAAAACATAAATCATTTTGTGCAGCTGATAAAACGGTTTTTAATTAATAATTAGAAAAGTAATTAAAATTTCAAAATTCTGAGCCTCGGGTGCACTTTACCAAAGTCATGGGCTTATATGCTCAAATTTTCAAAGCTCTGCTTTCTGTAGATTTGTCTGGAGAACATTTATTTTTATTATTATACATGGATAGATTTGGCATAAAACTGGCATAATTTTCATGGCATTTAATATTTTCAGATGCATGCGCTTCTTTATTGTAGCATTCTTGTTAGCTCAAAACATGAATCATTTGATACGGGCAAAACTCGCCAAGTATGGCAACATAAAAATGGTTTTTAATTAATAATTAAAAACGTAATTAAAAATCTAAAATTCTAAGTAGCCTATAACCTTCTCTAGGGTCCCATCTATATCAAAACCAAAATGCATCCTAATCGATGTAGCGGTTTAGGCGTGAAAGCATCATAAACAAACAAGCAAACTCACTTTCACATTTATAATATTAGTTAGGATATAATTCAAGAATTTAAGAGGGAATGCTGCATGTACTAAAAAGGTAAATCTATGCTAAGTAATAACAATAATGAATAACTTAAAGAGCAATACTGCATTTTTTCATTTATAAGTTCATCTTATTCAGGAGTCATATTTTACATTGCTGTTTGCAAAATGTCTTCCAAATGATGATCAATCAAACATGAATGCAGCTTGTTTTTGTCAAGATTCAAAATAGAGAGATTTTGCATAGATATGAAGGTCGTTCCAAACATACTTAAAGTTTGCAGTTCAATTACATTTCTATATTCATGACAGTCAAAATTTGTATAAAATGCTTGTAATCTGCATTCTCTATTATTGTTTTTGTAAATACTTGAACAATGTAGTTCAATAACTTTAATTTTAAAATGAATTAGTACATCTTCTGGATTCACAGGAAATGGATTACAATAATTGAATTTCTTCTTTTGTTAAAGGAAAACTTTCATCAAATTTTGTTATTAAAACATTAATTTTATTTGCACTTGACAATGTTCAAAATTATCTTGATAAGGATAGCCTTCACTGCTGCAAGCATTTCAGATATAAGCAGTGGCGGATTATTGCAAGTTTGTCGGGGGCGGGGGGTTAGTTAGAAGATTGATATATATATCCCTTTTATCAAAGTAAAATAGGATCTTTTACATTAATTTCTTTTTCTCGGAGGGGGGGGGGGGGAAGGAAAGCAGTTGCCCCCTCTGCCCCCCCCCCCTTTAATCCGCCCTTGGATATAAGTTTGTGTTCTCCCTGATTGGTTTGGTTTGGTTGGTTGTGGTTTAATGGCGCAAGGTCCATATCAGGACAAAGCACCAAGCACTAGATGTGTAAAAAAAGACAAGAACAAACATGGTCTAGCACAATGTGGTCAGTACAGATATAAAAAGGTGATATTAATATTGAGCAAAAGATCAGCGAGAAAAGCATATTTTGTGTATTAGTCCTGTACAGTGTAGAAAGACAAACAGAAATGGGTGGGGGTGGTAGTGGTAGTGGGGGGGGGGTTACCCCACCTTGTTCTTCCTGAAATTGAACAATGGGTTCTTTTAAAAGTGCCAATACATCACAAAAGAAGATATCATAATTCCAGGACTCGTCTGTATAATACCATATTCAGTTAAGAGAAAAATATATTAATTTTTATTTTTCTACTTTGTGGGCCACAAACTGAGTGCTGCTAGCCCGCAGGCCATACATTGTGGAGGCTTGACATAGGTACAGTATGGAACCTCTTATCCGGAAACCAGTTATCTGGAAAACCAGTCATCCAGAATCATTTTTCAATTGATTAAATTCCTATTTTTTCCAAAAGAAAAGCAAAAAATGAGTTTAAAAAAAATATTTTTGATGTCTTTGTTTTTTTATTTTGAGTACTACATCTAGAATTTATTGTACTAGTACTACATCTAGAATTGCTTACTTTATAAATTCTAGATGTAGTACTCAAAATAAAAAAACAAAGTAAGCAATCTGGTAAGGTATTTTATTTATATTTTTAGTGTGTGACAAAGTTTTCAAGAAGTTATCATATATTTAAAACTTCCTCTCTAAATAAGTATTGTTTATCTTGATCATATTAAGTTTTTTTTATATTATTTTTCTAGTATATTAACAATTAATGTTTAATTCTAATCAAAAATAGAGAGTAACATTTATGCTACCAATCATATCAGTAGATGTCATGTTAATCCCCAACCAATTATCCAGAAAATTCAGTTATCCAGAATACACCTGGTCCCAACCATTCCGGATAACAGGTTCTATACTGTAATAAATTTTAAGTACAAAAATACAATACTTACATGGCATATAATGACAGATGCTTGGCCAGTACTGCCCTGTATCACGCTTTAACCACACCCTGACTGTTCTATAAAGACAATTAGAAAATTTAAATGTTCATACTTCAGAAATAAAAATTACACTTGTGAATAGATGGGAATACACTTTTGATTGCTCTTTAAATTTGAACATCTTGAATATTTATTTAAAAAAAAAAAAAAGCGTAAAACCAGTAATATACCAGTACAGGACAGAAGAAGTTTTCTAACAACCATTTAAAAATACATATATTTATATTGTGTAGCCAACATTGCTACAGCTTTTATACATCAAAACTCATTTAACTTATTGGCAGCACTATTAGCATTTCTCTAATATTTTACTTGAAAATAACTATTAACTGAAAAATATTTTATTCAAATTCTTCATTCTTATTTAAATATAAAAACTATATTTTACTAAAAAGGTCTTTAATTATTTCCAATATACAAATTGCCAATAGTAATAGAAGATAAATGTGAAAGAAATTATTAAAAAGAGTCTTAAGTACTTTAGTTTTGTCATTCAATGGTAGATCTGAACAGAGCAGCTTTTTTTTTTTTTTTTTTTTTTCCCAAAAGCTTTCATTTTTTGTAAATTATAATCATGCTCAAAGGAAATAGCTAATAGCATTACTAATTCTAGAAAAAGAAGAAAAAAAATTGTTTTCTTTAATAGTGGGATGAATATCCAAGTTTTAAAGACAACGATAATTTACAAAAAGAAAAGAAAAGGAAAAAGAAAGAAGGAAAGGCAAAAAATTCATTACATTAAAGGAGGTATGTTAAATTATGACTTGTTTAATATTGTTCTTGTGTTCATAATAGAACCTAAAGTGGACAAAGGGTGGTCCACATAGTCTTGGTGAGAGGTGGAGAAGTACAACTTTTTGGAGTCTCTTGTGCCCCTTATTCCATGGATAGATCTATGAATGCAGAGGTCGGTGCTCACAAAAATTGAGTCTGTTTTGGGGACCCTTCACAAAATTACAATAGATTAAAACAGCCCCTTCACAATTACAATCAATTAAAATGACCCCTTCACATAACTGCAATCAATTAAAATGACTCCTTCACATAGTTACAATCAATTAAAATGGCCCTTCGTTGGCAGACCCTACATTTTAATCTGTTTTATCAATTATTTTTGCAAAAAAAGGGGACTTTTATTAAAAATTGGTATGAAAATTCACAAAAATGAAACCCTGGAAAAAAATTCTGGATCAACCCCTGGAATGTTTTTGGCAATCATGCAATTGCGTCCAAGGCAACCAATGTGTCAATCTGCAGTTCAGGATGAAGATGTCAAATTAGCTACGAGGACTTTTTAAATATTTTACAATTGAGCATAAATGGTATGCAAAAAAAAAAAAAAAAAAAAGAGAGAGAACTGCAGTACCTGGTGCTGGAAAATGACATATATATAGACTTAGTTAATAATGACACGAAATGATTTGGTCTTTACATCACTTCACCCAATGTACAGCTGGACAGCTAAGAAGAATATACAACTCTTTAAAGCATTAAATAAATAAATAAACCCATCAAACACAATGAAATATGCCCAGGGTTTCTAGATTTCAAAGCTTCTGTTTCCCTGACTTTCATGACATTTCTCCCGGACTTTTTATCTTGCATGCTCTCATGGACTTCATAGTCTACTTACTTTCAGTGTTACTTTGTTCCTTTCAAAACTTAAACATTTTGCCATTTTACTTAAACACCTGATGATAAATATATTTATAAAAAAATTCATTTGAAAACACTGCAAAAAGTATCTAGATAATAATTTAATGATTAAGCATTTTTTAATTAGACAAGATATGTTCACATATGACACACAACACTTTTTAAAAATTATTTTTAAGTTTACAGGGATGTGCCAGCTGAAATTAAATTTTGGAGCAATTTGGAGCAAGAAAAACAGATTAGTGGAGCAATTTGAAGCAAGAAAAAGTTACTTTTTTGGAGCATAAGAATGTCAATATTGAAATACAAAATTTATTTTTGAAGGGAAAGAGAAAAGTCATTAAAGAATGCCAATCAAAAAAATGAAAATTAAGGAGGTTCTTAAAAACTCTTAGCTTATAACAAAGAACAGTTTTGTTTTGTTTTTCTGGGGGGGGGGGGGGGGTAAGTCAGAAGTTTATGAAATAAATAAAAAATTCAATTATTTTATACATTGCTATACAAAATATCTATTTTAAATCAAAAATACAATATTTACTAAATTATATTAACTACCATCAGCAGCTAATCAAAAATTAAATGTACAACAGAGGTCAATTTTTACTCTTAAGGCATTGGAGGTTTCAACAAAGGGATGCCAAAGAAAAAATATTCATTTTTAAGATTAATAGAGAAAGATTGAAATTAGAATGCTTAGAATGTGTGATGACTTTTGTAAAAATTCGAGAGATTTACAAACGTTTAAACATATATGGAAAAATTAAAAATGTGGCAGTTTTGCTAAATTTGGAGCAAAAATGTCCAAAAACGATCTTTTTGTAGCAGATTGGCACATCAGGATTGATTTGGCACAATTTGGAGCAATTGGAGCAGCTGGCACATCCCTGAGTTTAGAAAAGAAAGTGAAAATGAAATAATTTTTACCGCTTATTAAAATAAAAGTATTTTGAGAAATTTCTGTTTTACAACTTCTAAACACCGATTAATTTCAGCTTTTGTTACTTCATCTTTTATAGTGCATGAGTTTCAGACTTTTGGGCAGTTCTGGATTTCTTTCCTTCCTTACTATTGAATTGCTATTTGAAATAGAACATAAGCCATTAACATCCACCTTCCTCAGAAAACTGGTTACTGAATACTGTGATGATGATGCTCTTAATTTTTTTTATATGAGTTAGCCCTGTAGTGTGGAAAAGAATAGATTGTTCCCCATATTGCTCAATTTAAAAAATTTATAGCAAACTTTGCAATATGCTTTATGAGAGTCATTTGGAATATCTGATAACCATCATGAAAAATCTGGATACAAAGCAGTATCCAACTGCTGATAATTACATGAAGTTTTTTTGTTTGCCATATCCAATATATAGTCATTCTAATCTAAAAAATAAATTCTAATGAACAAAAATGCATACAGGGTGTCCCAAAAAGGATATAACCCATTAACGCGCAGTGAGTCTGCTCCGGGAACGCCAAACTCTGACGTTTTGACTGTTGCCAATCACGAAGAATAGATTTGATTTCTATAAAAAAATAGTTGCGGGCGACATAGCTCCATGAGAATCCTTTACTTTTTAGCACCTCATTTCCCATCAAAAAATGGTCACGATTCTTTTTAACAGCACTGACATTTGCTGAAAAATGGAAGAATGAGAGAACAGCTGAATAGATTGCCCAATGCCGAAAAAAGGGCAGCCATTGCCATCGCTCGACTTAACTACCAGAAAGATGGCGGACGATCGAAACGTTCATCGCGTGCCACCGATCTAGAGACCCTTTTTTGACGCAGCTGGCTGTGCACGAGCACAGCCAGCTGTCGTCATATTCAAAGCGGAAAACAAAATCATAAAAAAAGCTTAATATTTAACAGATAAAAAATAATAGTAGCTGCAACAGTTATGACGGCATACAATGGACACTAAGATATTTTTTACACAGATGCTGCTTTACCGTTAAATGAAGAATATGTGCAAGCAGCACCGTGCAATAATCCTAATATAATAAAGTTATACCAGTCATAACATATTTTAGGTATGAAGTCATAATAAATATTTATCAGGGTTTTCATTACAGTGGGAAAAAATGGTATTTCTCACTATAAATGTAGGCTGGGTAAACACCCAAAATATGGGTATTTATGGCTTTAAGTTATTTTTATTGCATGTTACTTGGCCTCTAAGCCTGTAAATCAGGCTCAGTTGCATGAATAAAAATATCTCAGTTGAGGAACAACTGTGTCCTTGAGAAACCCAGCCACCTCGAATCTTTCGAAATGAGAGTATTTTTGGCAGAATGTAAGGTGCACAAACTTCTTGCAGTAATATTTTTTTTAATGCGAGAAAAATTAAAAAATGAAAGATTCTCATGTTCTCATGCTCTAGGTGAAAATACTATATATATATATATATGTATCTGACTAATGTATAAATGTCAATGTTGTTTGTATGTACGTTTGTTACTCTTTTACGCTGAAACGGTTTGACGGATTTGGATGAAATTTGGAATACAGACAGTTAAAGTCCTGGATTAGCAAATAGGCTACTTTTTATCGTCTGAAAAAAACACTGTTCCTATAATACACAAAAAAGCTATCTTTAAAAAAAAAAAATGAATAATTTATTTATTTTACAAAGTCGTTGACAGATGGCACAAACTTATAGAATACACAGTTTATAATAAATAAAACATCAGATTTTCTTTTCCACAGGCGAATTTGAAATAATTGCTAGACTGTTTCTTTTTATACTATGAAATCTTAATTGGATGAGTCACGTGACAAACAATCAGCATGCTTTTTTTTCACAGCATACAAAAATACAACCTTTTTTAACAAGTAGATCTCAAGCATTTAATATACATTAGTAAGAAACCTACTGTATTATGTGACTGATGCGCTATCGTTAAATGGTGCTAAAATAATATTTTAGCATAATTTAACGATGGATAAAGAATACACCTGAATAAGTTTCTAAAACTTTCATTCAGTTTGAATTGTGCATTTTTCTGTGCTGCTTTTCCCCATTCTATTTCTATTGTATCACATCCAGAAAAAGGATGTTAGAAATATCAACTTTAATTTTGTTTACTGACACTCATGAATAATGATACGCTTTCAACTTAATGGAATAAGGAAAGAAAATGTGGAAGACACATGGATTATGATACACTTTTAATATATAGAACTTTAGTGCGTATTTAAAATCCGAAAGTGTTTCAGATTTTCTTCCTTTCCACCCCACCCCCCTTTCCATTTTTTGATAACGGCCAATATATCCAGAAGCTCTTCAGAATTAATATAGGATGAAAATAATTTGTACTTTTTTGTAGGTTTTTACCATTACACCATCTTATTTTTGTAACCAGGGGTAGACTGACACAGTAAGCAAGGTAAGCATCGCATTGGGGCACCAGCTTCGAAGGGGCATCATTTTGAACTCAAAAACTAAGTAGAGCATAAAAGGGGGGGGGGTGTCTTTTTTTACGTTAGCAAGGGGAACCACTTACCCTAGCACATAGCATTGTAACCATTTTAATTTTAATTTCCATTCAGAATCACACACACAGTGTCAAGGACGCCGATGAGAAACATGATTATCTCCAAACAAGATTTATTAAGATGGCAAACAACTGGTCACTGGAGGCGGCTAGTATAGATATCCATTTATTATATGCCTCAAGTCCAACAGGCTGAACAAAGTTGACTCAGCTTTTTATTTTGAGTGGTGAAGAAATGAATGGGTCGATAAAGTGAGGACTAGGATTGCCGAAATAGGCACTAAATTAAATACTGACAGCTCTGCATCAGGTTGACCATCTGGCTAGGACAAATATGTCTGTTCACCCATGTTGTGCAGGAAAATATTCAAGGCAGTTCAGGCTTTGCCCTTGTTTGGGTTAATGCAAAAGTGAATATAAAACAGACAATGGAAAAATATTTACTTCAGCTAATAACATACTTTTCATGACAAAACAGAAATCAAAATTTTGTATTTCTTGATCTTTTATATTTTTAAACTAATAAAAGAACTTTGTAAGTAACACATACATATATAAAACTAGCCAATACAAACTGTTTCAGGTGGTACAAAGTATCCATCCTTCAACTGTTAAGAATTCTTCCCACAGAGAAAGAAAGTCCCCCCCCCCACGTTGTGACACAGTCAAGAGACCACAGCTCTCTTCTGGCAGTCCAGTATAAAATACCTCTGTTTTCCTAGCCAGGGTTGTTAAAAACAGGATTTTTCAGAAAAAAAACCAACCCACTGAGTTTTTTCAGGGGTTTGGTTTTTTTTTTATCAGGGTTGTCGAGTTTTATCAGTGTTTTTTTTAAGGCAGGGGTATGGGGGTTCAGAATTTTCTAATGAATTATGCCAATTACTGCATACAGCTTAAAGCAACTAATTGATTGCAAAAATTAAAATGGTTAAATTAATAATAAAATACAATTATAAATTAAACATGAAAATGTATAAATAACCAATCATGGTTTGCTTTCAGATAAATTGATTATTACTAATAATTTTAACAATGAAATTAATGTGCTATATACTAGTGCTGAATTAGAATTTTTAAACTAATGTTTTGCTATGGTTAAAAAATTCTTATTCATTTTAATTTAAATGATAGGCATAAAAATTTTCCCTAAAAAATGTCATTGATTTTTTTTCTTGGGTAATTATGGTAGAGGGGGGGGATGAGGTTGCTGTTTAAAAAATTTACAAGTGTTGTACTGATATGAAGAGATGTATTAGCCATGTAATTAAAGTTGATATTTTAACTCTCTCACTGTATTTTTAAAAAAATCAAAATAGGTTCAAAAATTGCATATTTTTTAATTACATATTTCAAATATATATATTTTTTTTAGAGTTAAAATATACAAAATTTTTTTTGTAAAAGTTTTTTTTTTTTTTTTTTCCAATATAGAATTACAGGGTTGCTACTCAATTTCTGAAAAAAAAAAATTCCCTGACTTTTCCAGACCATCATGTGATAAAAATCCAGACAATTTTTTATGTTTATGACGCCAACTTTGCATATGTTCTTTAATATTTGTAGCTTCCCAAAGTAAGGTTAACATTGTTTGCAAACACTGATTTCTAGTCCAAATTGTAATATTTTCTAGGTTCTGGATCAAAATTTGCAATTTTCCCTGACTTAACTGCCAAAATTAAATTTCCTGACTTTTCCCTGACTAGTGGCAACCCTGAATTAGATCATAGAAAAAGGTTGTCAGAATATTGAAATTGAAGAATGATATAAAAGCAAAATTTTCAAAATTAATCTTAGTTAAATTATGATTTATTTTATAAAATACAAAGGTAAAACGTATATATACTAATGAAAATATGCAAAATACTTGCAAAACATTTATTAGATGTGTTTTGTATGATAAATTTCGAAACAAGGCTTGAGGCAAAGTCCTACCTCGCAGACTTTGCACCAAATTCGTATATCTTTAGGCATTTTTTTTCCCCCTTTCAGTTAACAACAGACAGCAGACTGTCTATGAGGCTGTTTCTTGATGGGATTGGGGGCTATATGACTAGCAGTTAGTCTCATGGGATTGAGAGTTGAACTACATCTGCCAGAGTGAACACTGGAATTTCCATCTGAATACTTAGTTCAATAATTTGCAAACAGAACTCTAGAAGAAGAGTTATATTTTGTAATGGATTATCCTTTTTATAAAGGATATAAGCATTCCACAAAGATTGGTCCATGAATTGTTGGAAAATTTTCATGTTATATTTTCCTTGCTGTTGTCAGAGGGTGGGGTAATACAGTAGAAGACCCAAAATCTACAAATGTTCCAGACCTTGTGCAGATTTTAGAATTTTGGGTCATAATAGGAAATTTATTATATTTCCACCCCCCTCAGAAAATAATACAAAAAAATATAATAGATATCAAGGGAAACAAATCATGTTACTTATAATTAGAATCATGATATAAAAATACAGAGGATTAATGCAATATCCAAAATTATAAGATTATAGTACAACTTATTTAAACATGTATATTCAATAGTTTAGGACTTTGGGATAGTTTAATTATAGCTAATTATAGTTTTTTTTTTCTCATTATTTTCTGTTCGTGACACAGCTTTGCTGCTCTACAAATCTGAGATATTTCTTTCTCACAGCCTAACCTTCATTAAATGTTAATTTATCAACTTTTTGATCATCCTCAATTGTAATCATAATCGTCCATAACTCCTCCTCGTGTGATCATAATTCGGTATCAATTATGTCACTGTCAGTCATTTGAAAGTTATTAATGTTAAGATTAGAGCTCACAGACTCCTAAAAAAATTTTTCCAAGTGGGAATAGCTTATTCAGTTTTACTTTGTGGTTATACTGTAATTTCTGAACTTGCAGCTGGTAGGGCAGATTTCATTGTTTACATTGAACAGACAGTGCGAATTTTAAAGCCTTGCGGATTTTGAATCGTCGGATTTTGGGTCTTCTACTGTATTTCATTTCTTTGTCACAAAAATAAATCCTACCCATGATATTATTGTAATCACAAACAACAAGTTTCAGTACAGTTTTTTTGATTTGCATTTCACAAAATGGGAGCTTGCATTATGCTCATCAGAAAAACTCTTTTTGTCTTGCCATTTCAGGGCCATAACTTTACCCTTTTGGTAAGCAAGGACTTCACCTTTAGGGATTTTCTCCTTTGCAAAATTTGGAGGAAGGTCTTTCCTGATTTTATTTATTTACTATACAATATGAATCTGTTTTTTCTGAAATTAAAATGCCTGCTAGTTGTGGAGACATGTAGTAATTGTCCATAGTTACACAGTAACCTTTGCCAAGAAATCTGTCCATCAGGAGCAAAACAATTTTACAGGAAACTGGATAATTCGCAAATTTAGGATTATACACAGTTCCATTACCGGTATATATGAGAAAGTCTGAAACATATCCAGTTTCCACTTCTTCAGGCCAAATCTTGCTTTTTTATTTTCGCGATGAACATTTTCCAGATTTGAGTCTGCCTTTGAAGAGCATCAAACTCTTGCCTATGCCGAGATTTTTATCTGGTATACAGGGTGTCTACCAAATTTCTGAAAGTCAATTTCCTGACTTTTGGGAGGTAGAAGGACCAGAAGCGTATATAAGTTTCCATTTCCGGGGGGGGGGGGGGGGGGATTTTAAATCTTATTGTTATTAGAGTTAATATTAATGTTTTAAAATATCTGCTGGAAGGCCCGGGCTCCCCGGAGGACTTCTTCGACGGACTTTCAGCAACCATTCTAATGAAGAGATAAGTCCTCCAAATTGAACACTATCCAATATTTTAAATTCAAAAAGTAAAACGAAACTCAAACAAAGAGCGCACACTTTCTAAGAAAAAAAGGGGCCAATTGCTAGTGTTATATGCGAGCATGCATACATAAATATTGAGAAATATTAAGCAATAAAAATAAATACGTACGTGGAAAATAAAATGATTGAATAAATCACGTATGATCATCTACTAATCCCGTCCACGATACTTCTAGCACAAATTTTAGCCACATTCGTCCTTCTACACTTCAAATCCAGAACACTGAGTTAAAATAAATAATCAGTGAATGAAATTCTATTGCAAACCAGACGGATGATCATGCGCTGACGACAGCTTTTTTACCCTCCCGTCACGATGGATGAGCCCCCATTTTTCCCTCCTTATGCAAACACATGGCTTGATGCTTTCGCGGTCCGAAAAATGCGTTGCAGTAGCTTTCGGTTTCGAGACTGACAAATAGGAAGGGTTAAAAAAAAGGGATACCGAAAAAAAAAAAATGATTATTTTGGTGAATTTTCCAGACCCATTATCCAATTTCCCGTTTTTTTCCAGACTTCCCGGACCCATTTTCCAATTTCCCGGCTTTTTCCAGACTTTCCGGAGCGGTAGACACCCTGGTATATTAAGGTTTGAAATTTCTTTCAAAGATGCTCCATGATGTCATAAATTTTATTTAATTTTGGCCATGGATGATTATCCTTATCAAACTCTTCGTTATTTGTAAAATGAAGAAACTTCATCAGCAAAATAAATCTATCTTTCTGAATTACTTGTGGAAAAATGAGTGTTTGCAATATGTGATGGTTGGACCAATAATATTATTGTTTTGGCTTTGTTACAATTCCTTGGAGAAACAAAACGGGAAAGAATAATCTAAGTTTTTTCTTATTCACATCTGTCCATTTTTTCAAACATGATCTTTCTTTAGGAACTGCCTTATTCATATACTGCTGAACCTATCTGTTGGTTTCTTTTACTATTATTTCCAACTTAACATCGTCAAAAAAAAAAGTTCAAAATAATCTAAAACAGTTGCATAATTGTGAAATTTGGTCCAGGATTGCCAAGAAAAGGAAATGAAGCAGGAGCTGGTGGAATATTTTGCATATCAATTTTGCACCACTGTCGAACATTTTGAATAGAAAGTGAATTTTTAGAGTCATCACTAAACACAGAGGTATCCAAGAAATTCTCACCAGTTTCGCTATAACTATCTTCAATATACTTGAAATCAGAGTCAGAACTACTATCAATGTTGGAAATATCATCAGGAATATAGGTTATATCACTCTCAAAACACTTCCTGCCAGGCATCTTTGAGCTTTGAAAAGCACGCGCGAAATGCTACAAAAAATTCTTGTACATTTCGCAGAAAGGTGGACAACTAATGTCATCTGTTAGCCCACATCTAGATAAACAATTAAACATCACAGAAAAGACAAAATGAAACCATGAACAGGGAAAGAGCGGGTTGCACAGTTAAATACACTGGTGGACAAAATTAAGAGATGGAGAGCATTTTCACACATTTCTTGGAAAATATCACGTAAAACCTGAACAGTTGGTTACCATATAATGTCACTATGGTGCTGAATTGAGTTTACGTATTTTTGTGGGCGTTGCTAAGCCAACAGGAGGTATAAAAGTCTGCATCCAGCTGCTCAGCTCATTCCACTCTACAACACAGAGGCGGTTTTTGTGTTTCTGGAATAATCTTGTTTTTTGTTGGTTTTTAGGTGAAATGTGTGAACATCATCGTTTAGAGGAAGGTATGAGGTGGAGAATTGTAGATAGACTTGAGGCAGGGCAATCCCAAGCTCAGGTTGCTAGTGAATTGGGTGTAACTAAGTGTTATTCCGAATTTGTGGAGCCAGTTTAAAAACAGTGGGACAGTGTCCACAATACCAGGTCAAGGTCATCCGAGAGCAATAATGCCCAATGAAGACCGGTGTTTGGTACTTACAGCCAAGCGCCAAAGGACATCTACAGCGACACAACTGCCTAGGGACCTCGCTGCTGCCACAGGAACATTAGTTTCAAGGAAGACAGTTGCCAGGACGCTCAGTGAAAGAGGGCTGTATGCCAAGAAGCCCGCCATTTGCATCCCAATCTCTCCCTCCCACAGAAGAGAGCATGTACAATGGTGCATACAGCACCAACACTGGACACAGCTCCAATGGGCTAATGTTCTCTTCACAGACGAGCCCAGATTCAGTCTGCAACCTGATTTTCGGCAAATATTCATATGGATGGAACCTGGGACCCGATACCATCCCAGCAACATCATGGAAAGGGACCAGTATGGTGGTGGAGGACTGATGCTATGGGCAGGGATCATGCAAGATACCTGCACACCGCTCCAGGTGTTTGACACTGGTTCCGTGAATGCCCAGAGGTACAGGCAGGAGATCCTAGAGCCCTATGTGCATCTTTTCAGGGGTGCTGTAGGCCGCGAATTCGTTTTTGTGGACGACAATGCCCGACCACATAGGGCTCGCCTGGTTGATGAGTATCTGGAAAGCGAAGATATTCATCGAATGGTTTGGCCAGCCAAATCTCCTGACCTTAACCCCATTGAAAATGCTTGGGAAGCTCTTGGGAGGGCTATTGCAATATGCTGTTATGTCGTAGGGAATAAATAACATTTGGACTAAGTGGAAAATTAACGGGTTTTTATTGTATTTAAAAAAGTTCTTTTTTGAAAAATGAAAATAATTAAAGAAAGTTTTATTTAGGTTAATTTTACCCAGAGAAATTAAGTTTTTGGGGTATGTGAGGACATTATGGGGGGGTTTTGTGTCAGTTGGATTTGTAATTTAGAGATCCATGTGCTTGTCATTAATTGCGCGCTAAATGACAGATACATATTTTTCTAAGTGAAATACCTGATACAGTTTCTTTCATAATGGGTTGCACATATGTTGAAAACTGCCTTAATGATTTTGATAATGAATTTTACATTTGTATTTTTTGTGTTTTTTTTGGTGGCTGACAATTTTTTTTTGTGGCTGACAAAAATTTTTTTTTTGTATAACGATCTTCTAGTGCCCTTAATTAATATATTAACATTAATAAATTTTAACAATTCTAATTTTTTACTAATTTTCTTTTGATTTACAACAATCACTACTGGGTAGCCATTTTCTTTTGGAGTCAGTACGATCCCGGCAGATACATGCGTTCCCGCGTCTTTGACGTTGCCAGATTCAAGGAACAAGAATTTTTACGGCCGTTCACGATGTGTTTTACATCTTGCAAATAATTTATAAGGAGTTATTAAATTCAAGTGGAAGTGCAAAGAATATTCGTTTACTAAAATATACACATCGTTATTTACAAAGTAATTTTTAGAGGCCGTAATTACGAAGTCAATAAAGAGTGCTGACTTAAACATCAACTCAATGGCCAACATTTCGCTGCAGCAATCGAAGTCTGAGTACGAGAGTATGAGGATTGCTATAAATATCAGAGCCAGCGGTGGCGTCTTGGTCTCCTGATTCGTTTTTTTGTTCTCTCGACTTCTACTGCGGCTCGCTGTCTTCTTCCTGATAGATGAGTGGAGCGATGGTGACGATGGACGGCGTCTTTGGAACGTTGGTGGACAATGAGACTCGAGTGAAAGGAAGTTCCTAGGAGGGCCCTCCCATATCTAATCCATGGATAAGTTTTTTTTTATGCATGCTTCCTTTAACTAATACCTTTCTTGTCAGCCACTTAATTTTTTTTTGTGTGACAGGCGGGTTAAGCCTGAAATGTAAGCTAATTTTTAAGGTGTAATAAGAGGCATTAATAAGTGATATTTTCTTGTAATATTGTCTAATTTGATTAATATGGGGGTTCGTAAGATCAATTAAAATAAATTTTTGTAGTCTTTGGATTAAATGAAATAGATGTTTAAGGATTAGAAATTAGGTTCTAGAGTGCCTCATGTAAATTGTTTTAGTATGTTTAACAATAAGTTTTATGTTGGAAGATAATTGTAATGTAGTAAAATTTGTTAAGCTAAATGTTATGTTAGTACATTATAATCGAGATTTATTCCTAATTGTGGAAACCTTGGCAGAAGAATAAAGATTGTAAATTTTTAAGATTGCTTGTAAATACATTGTTAAGTTGCAAATGATGTTGCTTCAGGAGTTTTAATCTAATATAGTTGTTTAATGTTAATAAATGAATTGTTTCCACAATTTTAGAGTGTTTTTGTGTGCATTTTCTTTTTCACTCGAACTATATAGGGTTTTTGCAGGAATTTAGATATAACACCAACGGTTTTGTACAGCTTTTTAAATCTATACGATCACTAAGCCATTTTAAGTTTATTTTTGTTGCTTTATTGAATCTGTTTGTATTTTGGAAATTTAAGGAAATGGTTTATTTTACGGCACCTCCTTTTTGAACGGCCAAAGAATTTTAAAAGTTAATTTACTTAAAATGAAGTCAAATTTTGAGATATTAATATAAGTCAACAACAACAAGCAAATTTTTTTTTTAAATCCAACAATGGTGCCGTGCGTCCTTTTAAATAGTGAAAGAGAGAATGCACTCTGAGGTATATATTGTGTTATGATGATTTGATTGGGAGTAGTTATACTGTTGTTTGTTAATTTCTCTGGGTAGATTAGTAAATGGCAGAGCACAACATAACAAAAAAAAAAGTTTTATTGTATCTTTATAAGTGTTTTGAAATTAGATTTTAACAGTATTATACATATATTATATTGTGATAGTATTTATGTCACAAGGTAGTGACAGGAATTTAGATTTAAGCCCACCTAAATTATATCCATTTGTTGTAACAATGCCTGGGCAAGAAATCCCACACTTTGGGGAGTTTTTATCATTAGTTCCACCATTCAGTGGTGAAAACCCAGACCTGCAAATAAATGACTTTTTAGATAAAATTTCGGAGGTAGCAAAATTCGCGGGATGGTCCGAAGACCACATGTTATTTGTAACTAAAACGAAATTAGTAGGGGAGGCTGCTAGATTTGTTAGATCTCAGCCTCAGTTAAATGATGCCAAGTTAGAGACTTTCAAGAAAACACTAAAAGACAGATTCACAAAAACAGGCTCCACAAATTATCTCCTTCAATTTACCACGTGTACACAAAGTAACATGGAGGCCCCTCGAACGTTTTTATCACGACTACAAGGTTTGGCGCATAGATGTTTTGAGGATGAGACTAGCAGGGAGAAAATGCTTGTCTCACAGGCTTTGGCTGGGCTACAGCCATCAGTTAGGAGATTTGTCATGTCACAGAAACACGAAAAATTTGAAGACATTTGGCAGTTAGTGCTTAAGGAGGAGGAATGCGCTAGTCTAGAACAGAGTTCAGCCACTATTAACTTTGGAGCGGTGAGCTCACAGGTCACACCGATAGAGAGAGATTTGCAAGAAATTAAACATCTACTACAGGCTACCTCTCTAGAAAACGACAAAAAAATTCAAAAATTAGAGCAGGACATGACAAAATTACAGGAGGCTGTAGCACATAAGCCAACCACGAGGACACAACAACAACACATAATTTGTTATTTTTGTGGAAAGCCCGGACACATAAGCCGATTTTGTAGGGAAAGGGGAAATCAGAGGCAGAACAGATCGCAAGGTTTTAGAAATAATAGGAGGGATAATTTAAACTACAGAAGGGGCAAAGCGGAGGTGCACGACCGTCTTTGACTCGACCCCATGAGTGCATGCAAATCAACGCTACCCACAACAACAAAGACAAGCTGCCCATAATAATCTGTAAAGTAGGGGAAATCAAACTCAGAGCTTTAATTGATACGGGAGCTTCGATTAATTTGATGAAGAAAGAGACTACGGAAAGATTGATCAGAGAGAATTTAATTTTGGATAGGGAATCTTGTGCTTTAAGAGTAGTAGGCATAACACTCAACGATATGTTTTTAAATGACATAATTAAGGTGGATTTAAAAGTGGGAAATTTGTCAATACATTCAGATTTTTATATTGCTCCTACTACTTATGTAAACTATGATATTATTTTGGGCATGCAATTCTTAAAAGACAATAACCTAATCATAGATATTCCACATTCAAAATTAATACACGAGAAAGGGGATATTTTTTGGGACAATAGTACAGTGGGTAATGAAGTTAATTGTATTTGTACAGAAAAAGAGTTTGTTTTTGGTTATAGTGTAAAGAAACATATAATCCCTCCTTTAAGCGAGCAGATAATCGAAGTTAAAGTAAAAGCAAATTTTCAAAACACTCCTCATGTATGAATTTCACCATCTACACATTCCTTAAATAGTGATTGGACCATATCTCACTCGATCAATGACAATAATAGTAACAACAGTTTTTTTGTCAAAGTAGCAAATTTTTCTAACTGTAAAATCCATATAAATAAAAACACTAATATTGTTCAAATTGAACCTGTTGAAGTTGTACAATCGGAGGCCACTCATGTAAATGTTGGGGAAGTTAGGACGTTGGAGGATGATTTTGATTTATATGGGGGGAAATTTCAATTAGATCATTTAGATGAGGAGAAAAAGATTAAATTAATGGCAATACTGGATAAACATAAGTCAGTTTTTGCCGAATCTGTGTCGCAGCTGACAGGGTGCAAAACTTTGAAACACAGAATTTATCTCACCGATGAGTTACCCGTTAGACAAAGACCATATAGGGCTCCTTATGCTTTAAGGGAAGAATTAAAAGCTCAGTTAGACCAGTTATTAGATGCAGGAATAATATCAATAAGCGACTCTCCTTATGCAGCACCTGTTATTTTAGTAAAGAAGAAAAATAATACTTACCGATTAGTTTGTGACTATAGGAAGCTGAATTTGAAAACGATGCCTTTACCTTATCCTTTGCCTTTGATTTCCGAATTGTTAGATTCCTTAGAAGGAGCAAAGTTTTTCTCATCTCTTGATCTTTGCTCGGGGTATTGGCAAATGGAGCTCGATCCACAAGATAGACATAAGACTGCTTTCACGACAGAATTTGGTTTATTTCATTTTAATCGTCTACCTCAGGGACTCAAAAATGCTGCGTCTTCTTTTCAAAGATTACTTAATATTGTTTTGGCTGGGTTAAACAATTGGAACATAAATACTTACTTAGACGACTTAATTATTTCTTCAACAACTTTTGAGGAACATCTTGAAAAGTTAGATGTAGTCTTCACTAGGTTAGGAAAACACAACCTCAAAATAAATCCAGGAAAATGCCAATTAATTAAAGACAAGATTTCGTATTTGGGTTTCCAAGTAACAAATGGAAAAATATTTCCCGATACACGTAATATTGATGCTGTTAAAGACTTTCCAGTACCTAAGACTAAGAAGAATGTACGTTCGTTTTTGGGTCTATGCAATTTTTACAGAAAATTTATTCATAACTTTGCTGAAATAGCCTTACCTTTAACACAATTAACTAAGGGATCAGTAAAATTTAACTGGGGGGATAATGAACAAATTGCTTTTGATACATTAAAGGAGAAATTAATATCTTATCCATGCTTAATTATTCCAAACATGAACAGGGAATTTACCCTAAACACTGATGCTTCAGGTGTTGCAATAGGAGCAGTTTTAAGCCAAAAAGGGGAGGATGGTTGTTTACACCCTGTAGGATATGCCAGTAGACGTCTAAATGATGCTGAAACTAGATATAGTGTATACGAAAGAGAGGCATTAGCTGTGGTGTGGGGCATCAATCATTTTAGAAATTATTTGTATGGGGGTAAGAAATTCATTTTGTGGTGTGATCAAAAATCTTTGGAATATGCACTTAAACTAAAAGATGGTGGTCGAGTCACAAGATGGGCGTTAAGTTTACAGGGATATAATTATGAGATAAAACATATACCAGGTAGGCAAAATGTTCCTGCTGATGTGTTGTCGAGACCTGTAAATGCTATCAATGTTGTCGAACAAGTCCACACTGAATCTCTTTCAACAGACAGGGTTAAAACATTACAAGAAAATGACAGTAAATGTGCTGAAATACTAAATCAGTTAAATGAAGATAATGTAGAACTTAGAATTAATGAGATGACCTTTTTTAAGAAAAACAATTTACTTTATTGCTTAAAACACAATTCTAATGATAGACAGAATCACCCAGAAAAGTTGGTTATACCTAAGACATTAATTTCAGAGATTTTAACTTTAGCTCACGATTCTCCCACGGTTGCACACCCTGGTTTCAAAAGAACTTTACTACGAATAAAAGACAAATATTTTTGGTGGGGACTATATAAACATGTTTTAAACTATGTAAAGTCTTGCATACCGTGTCAGGAAAGAAAGGGATTTAAGAAAAACCAAAAGGCGCCATTACAAAGAATAGAAGTTACCAGTAGACCTTTTCAACAGATAGGAATGGATGCAGTTGGACCTCTTCCAATCACTGAGGCAGGACACAGACATATTATTGTTATAAGTGATTATTTTACACGTTGGGTAGAAGCTTACCCTGTAACAGACTTACAAACCCATACAATAACTTTTATCTTTGAAAAATTTATATGCCAACATGGCATACCTGAACATCTCATAACTGATAGAGGTAGTTCCTTTTTGTCTGAAGCTATTCTTAAGGTCTATGATAAACTTAAAATTCGAAAACATTTCACAACGAGTTATCACCCAAGTTCGGATGGCGTGGTCGAGAAAGTCAATGCCACAATTATCAATTCGTTAAAATTTTTAGTAGATAAAACGGGCCATGATTGGGATAAGCATTTACATTTTGCCTTATTGGCACATAGAACAGCTATACACTCAGCATTAAAAGACACTCCTGCTCATTTGATTTATGGAAGAGATTTAACTCTACCAGTGGATTTGATTGTTAAACCCACTTTCAGGTCATATGCAGACACACGAGATTTAAGTGAGGACATAGAGGTCAGATTACAAAAGACATTTAAAATAGTCAAAGATAATTTAATAAAGGCGGCTGAAACCCAAGAGAAATATAGAGAGAAACACTGTAAGGACAAGAAAATAGTTGTAGGAGATCTAGTCTTGTTGTACACACCTCAGCTGAAAGTTGGGCAATCTAAGAAATTCACAGTAGTGAACAAAGGGATTTATAGAGTTAAGGAGAAAACAAGTAATGTAAATTATATAGTCGTACATGTAAACAATCCCAATGATCAACAATTGGTTCATGTAGACAGGTTAACTAAACTCACTGAAAGAATAGTATTTCCTTCCATGCCTGAGTTAAATAAACCTGAGGAGGCGAATGATGAGCCTGTTTTAGAGGATGTAGAGCAAGACATAGATCCCCTCAATTATCAATTTTTACCTTGTTGTAGGCGTAGGAGATATGAACACACAAGTACAGTAGATCCCAATAATGACTCGCAGGTCGTAATAGAGGAGGTCAGGTCACCAGTAGATAGCCAAAACAGTGATACTGTGTCCAGCTATGATCAGAGTAATTCTGAACACTCAACAGAGAATGAGCAAGGTAATGTTGGTAACGATGGTCTGTCAGACTCTAGTACACAAGTTATCTCTACTCCACAACCAAAAGGGGGGTATAATTTACGTCCACGTAATGCTCAAGGTTTTGTAAAGTAATATTTCGTTATTTATGTGTTAAAATGTTTTACTGTGTATGGTCAATATTTAACAAAAAAAAAAAAAAATAAGTGTGAGTTAAGTGAAGACTGGACATCAGACTACACTGACAGCTGCAGATGAAAGTGTGGACCTTCTGGTGAATCTCCAGTGTGATGACAAGCTTGAATAAGGAGTTATGGTTACATATAGAATGAAATGGGACAATTAGGGACGTTTTGTTTTACCATCTTCATAAAACATAAGACTCCTTCTAAACAATGGACTTATCTGCACTAAAGTCTTCACAATTCACCGAGTGAGATGTTGTATCTTTGTCACGTATTGTTTTTGAAATTATAAATGAAGTGCTAGTCAAGGTGTGATATAGTGTTTTATATATGTATATTTTTTTTTTCTTCATGATGTGTCGAGGCCAAAGAAAATTATTATCAACAACACACTTTGTAGTAACTGTTGATTTTTGTATGGTGTTTGAGAATGATACATGTTATATGATCAGTATCGATAATGTTGTTTTGTGATTATGATGTGTTATGCCATTTGCAAAGGTACACAAAAAAAAAAAAAATTGTTTTACAATTTTTTTTCCGTAAGGGGAAGGTATTTGTTATGTCGTAGGGAATAAATAACATTTGGACTAAGTGGAAAATTAACGGGTTTTTATTGTATTTAAAAAAGTTCTTTTTTGAAAAATGAAAATAATTAAAGAAAGTTTTATTTAGGTTAATTTTACCCAGAGAAATTAAGTTTTTGGGGTATGTGAGGACATTATGGGGGGGTTTTGTGTCAGTTGGATTTGTAATTTAGAGATCCATGTGCTTGTCATTAATTGCGCGCTAAATGACAGATACATATTTTTCTAAGTGAAATACCCGATACAGTTTCTTTCATAATGGGTTGCACATATGTTGAAAACTGCCTTAATGATTTTGATAATGAATTTTACATTTGTATTTTTTGTGTTTTTTTTGGTGGCTGACAATTTTTTTTTGTGGCTGACAAAAATTTTTTTTTTGTATAACGATCTTCTAGTGCCCTTAATTAATATATTAACATTAATAAATTTTAACAATTCTAATTTTTTACTAATTTTCTTTTGATTTACAACAATCACTACTGGGTAGCCATTTTCTTTTGGAGTCAGTACGATCCCGGCAGATACATGCGTTCCCGCGTCTTTGACGTTGCCAGATTCAAGGAACAAGAATTTTTACGGCCGTTCACGATGTGTTTTACATCTTGCAAATAATTTATAAGGAGTTATTAAATTCAAGTGGAAGTGCAAAGAATATTCGTTTACTAAAATATACACATCGTTATTTACAAAGTAATTTTTAGAGGCCGTAATTACGAAGTCAATAAAGAGTGCTGACTTAAACATCAACTCAATGGCCAACATTTCGCTGCAGCAATCGAAGTCTGAGTACGAGAGTATGAGGATTGCTATAAATATCAGAGCCAGCGGTGGCGTCTTGGTCTCCTGATTCGTTTTTTTGTTCTCTCGACTTCTACTGCGGCTCGCTGTCTTCTTCCTGATAGATGAGTGGAGCGATGGTGACGATGGACGGCGTCTTTGGAACGTTGGTGGACAATGAGACTCGAGTGAAAGGAAGTTCCTAGGAGGGCCCTCCCATATCTAATCCATGGATAAGTTTTTTTTTATGCATGCTTCCTTTAACTAATACCTTTCTTGTCAGCCACTTAATTTTTTTTTGTGTGACAGGCGGGTTAAGCCTGAAATGTAAGCTAATTTTTAAGGTGTAATAAGAGGCATTAATAAGTGATATTTTCTTGTAATATTGTCTAATTTGATTAATATGGGGGTTCGTAAGATCAATTAAAATAAATTTTTGTAGTCTTTGGATTAAATGAAATAGATGTTTAAGGATTAGAAATTAGGTTCTAGAGTGCCTCATGTAAATTGTTTTAGTATGTTTAACAATAAGTTTTATGTTGGAAGATAATTGTAATGTAGTAAAATTTGTTAAGCTAAATGTTATGTTAGTACATTATAATCGAGATTTATTCCTAATTGTGGAAACCTTGGCAGAAGAATAAAGATTGTAAATTTTTAAGATTGCTTGTAAATACATTGTTAAGTTGCAAATGATGTTGCTTCAGGAGTTTTAATCTAATATAGTTGTTTAATGTTAATAAATGAATTGTTTCCACAATTTTAGAGTGTTTTTGTGTGCATTTTCTTTTTCACTCGAACTATATAGGGTTTTTGCAGGAATTTAGATATAACACCAACGGTTTTGTACAGCTTTTTAAATCTATACGATCACTAAGCCATTTTAAGTTTATTTTTGTTGCTTTATTGAATCTGTTTGTATTTTGGAAATTTAAGGAAATGGTTTATTTTACGGCACCTCCTTTTTGAACGGCCAAAGAATTTTAAAAGTTAATTTACTTAAAATGAAGTCAAATTTTGAGATATTAATATAAGTCAACAACAACAAGCAAATTTTTTTTTTAAATCCAACAATGCCAACCCCCACCCAGAACCATTCCGGAGTTAAAAACTGTTCTGGTGAAAGAGTGGGAGGGTCTTCCACAAACACTCCTTAACTCTCTTATTTACAGCATGCATAGTCGTTCTCGTTGTGCATGCTGTCTATCTGTCAGATGTCACCACACACCATACAAGCCTCACTTTCATTACCATCTTTCATCATGAAATTCAGTCCACATTGGACTGTTGGCAATAACCGTTGCCAATGAATGGCACTTTAATTTTTGCTTTGCACACATTATTGTCATACAATAAGTTATATCCATACCAAATTTCATTTATTTTTATCCAGTATTTCTCGAGATATTTGGGAAAATGCTTTCCATCTCAATTTTGTCCACCAGTGTAGATGGCAAAAATGCATCCCAGAAGAAATCACGGGTTGTGCAAATTTTCCTACTTTTACATTGTCCATAGAAATCGCAGGATGTGCAGCAAGAGGGTTAAAGTTAAAATTCTGAAAGAACCCAGATGGGTTTTTTTCAAGAGGTTTTTAACAAGTGGGCTTTTTCAAAAAAAAAAAAAAAAAACTTACTCCAGTTTTCTTGGGTTGAGCAAAATTACACAATCCTGTTTCTAGCTGTTGATAGTAAAACTACAGTCTTAAGAAGTTGCACTTCAAAAATAATTAAAATTTATAAAGTCTCCAGACAAAGAGGAGAGTTAAGAGAGTTTACCAAACCAATGTGGTATAGGTGACAAAATAGAAAGTCATATAAAGCAGTGATTTGAAAATTGGTAGTGAAAATATATCAATGTAGATTCATTGGGAGAGAATTTCTCAGTAGTTGACTCAAAATCTTACCATTAGCTGCAATATTGCAGAAATGTTTTTCTCCTTCCTGAGAGCTAAGATACAGGGAAAACTGGTAGTTTTGTTTGTTCGTGTGATTATGGCAACGCTACACTAGGTCGATCTGCCAAGGATAGTGGGTGCCTTGGTAGGAAGGCACCCACCATCCTTGGCTAAGGGGTTCTAAGCATATCTAAAGGGGTTCTAAGTGTATCTAAGGGGTTCTAAAGCATATTCACATTACAAGTGATCAATCTAGGATTTTTTTCAGAAGAGTAAAAATACTCCTTAACCTTTTTAGAAAGAGTAATTAAAACAACCAACAATTATGCTAAATTTTCAAATGAATAATTTAATTGCATTTGTCACATAAATGTCAGTTCAACAAAAACTAGTACAATCAGTGATCGATCTAGGATTTTTTCAGAAGAGTAAAAATATTCCTTAACTTTTTTAGGAGAATTTTCTTTTCCAAAGGAGTAATTAAAACAACGAACAAATATGCTAAATTTTAGAATACATAATTAAATTGCATTTAACACATAAATAATAACTGATTATACATGTGGATACATAAATGTCAGTTCAACAAAAACTAGTACAATAATTGGATTTTTAAAATTTAAAATCAGCAAATCATAATTATTTATCAAAATAAAAATAATTTTATATGGCAAAGCAATGCGTAAAAACACACATTCTGAAATTCTTAAGGCATATTCTGAATTTCTAAGGTGTGAAATTCGCATCTAGAGGTGCTGCACATTACATCTGGAGAAAATCCAGCAAAACTCTCGACCGCTTGATCGACAGACACACCTGGGACCTTCACACTTTGGCTGTCTACCATTCTGAGTGACATAACCACTGTGCCAAGGTGAGGTGGGAAGGCTGGTAGATAAATTTCACATCCCTTTATGGCAAGATCATGAGCTCTTTCATTTTAGTATCAATATCAGGGATGCAGTAGGGTTAGGTCGCATCAGGGTGTAGCCCGGTACTTTTTTTAAGGGGGGGGGGTGCCCTAGTTAATAAAAATTTCAGGTGTGAAAAAAGTCTAAAATTTCAGGTTTTAGTGCCATGTATTTAATTATTACTTTATCGCTTAAAAAATTCTAAAACATGTATCATTCTCAATGTTTATTAAATTTAATGGTCCTCTACTTCAACAATCAGATGCAATATCTTATATGAAAACAGTTGCTTCGACACATAAATGCTGAAGATAGGCAGTCTTGGCATGTCAATTATGAGTGTTCCACGTGTCACACTGAAGGGGACAAGGAACTGAGGTCGCTCTTCTAAATTGTCTTTTTCGACTTTGTTGTTGCAACTAGATAAATTGTGATTGAATAAGCACTTTATTAAAAAAAATGTTGGCCATGCCCCTTCTTAAAAAAAAATTCACATGCAACGGGCTTTATATATAGAGCCCCATCACTTTTTATTTTAGGACTGCATCCCTGATCAATATCATGATTGGGTACTTACTGAAAAGTAACAGTCCAACCAGAGTGAATGAGATTGCTAAGTGATTTCCAAGTCACAACTGGATTTTATTGTAGGGGTTAGATCTGAATGAGCAGAAATGGCAGCTTAGGAGACAGAAAGTGGGTTAAAGAGGAACTTTTTATGCATGTATGAATGGGAAAAAATATGGACTCTGTGTCACCCATAATATGTACTGCTTCAATTTATACAGTGTAACCTTGTTTTCTTGAATAAATGTGTTTTCCCTTACAAACTGAACCCCATTTATTTTACATCATAATCTCAAAAACTCACGTTTTTTGGTATCTTTCCACTTTGAAATACTGAGGTTATACTGCATAGACGTGAGTTATTTACAAAGCTCTTTTTTTGTTTCAACCATTTAAAATCAATTTTCATAGTCAATCTTATTGGCTTTTTTTTTTTTTTTTCTTAGCACTTTGAAAAAATTATTTTCTTTTTTTTACATTAATTAATGTAAATGCATAATTCTATTGCTCTCTCCCTTTTCTATCACTTTAATTTTCCTATTATTAATGCAGAGTATCGATAAAATTTTATTCAAAATATTATTTTAAAAGTGTCATTTATCTGCCGAAAGCAATAAAATCTAACACATTATTTATCTCAATAAATATTAAAGCATGGTTCTTTTATATTCAATTTAATTTTATAGAAATCTGAAATACTAACTAAAAATGCATGTACTGAAATTACACACCTATTATAGTCTCCTGTACCGATATCCAATTCTACCAGCAGTATTTTTATAATAAACTTTGATTATACTACTTTTTTAGGTTCCATTGAAATACAATATAACTGGTGTCTATAATACTAATGAAGTCAGGAACTAAATTATATTCTGGCAATAAAAAGCACAGACCTGTCATCGCTGACACTGATGACTCCTTCAGCATTAGGCACGATGACTGCCATGTTGATTACATCTTGATGTCCTTCTAACTTGCTTATCAGTTGTGGTTTGCGAGAATTAACAAACTGAGTACTTGTACCAGCAATGGGCTTGATTTCTGCAGCCATGACTAGTTACTGAAAGGTAACATGAAAATTTCAGTCTTTTTTTAAGAGGAAAAAATATACCTAATGCAAACAAACATGCCTGCTCTTGTGCTTTCCTCCTTCTTTTGTAATTATTTTTTACTTTACTTGGCATACTTTGTAGTGTGCTTATCTAGTGCCCTACAATATCGTCCAAATGAAAGCACATGGCTTAGTGTCAAAATCAAAATATCATGATAATCCAATGATTGTCTGGTCCCATACAAGTCAATTATCAAGATAGTTCAGTGTATCAATTTTAAATTGCAGGGTTTTTTTTTTTTTTTTTTTTTTTTTGTTAATGTACACTAGATACTTGTAAAGATAGTCCTAGATTTTATAAATTAATATAATTCAAACTCAGGGTCAGCCAAAAGGTGGGGTGCTGTGGATGCAAAGCACCCATGCCTGATATCAGAGGGGGCCCCAAATCAAAGTACCTGTATATTTTTTTATCATATAAAGTGGAAAACTTCAAAGATTTTTTTATATTATATAAGTTGACTGATAGGGATGTTGTATTTGGTAAGAAGGGAGTCTTTGTGACCCAGAGACCAACAAATGCATTAACTTTACATTCTGCAAGACTTTTCACAAACAGGACGTTAAACTGGAATCCACAGAGGGATCTAGAGACAACAGCTGGGGCATTATCACCGAGAACAACTCTTATGTTCCTGATACGCAGAGAATACTCCAATATTATTCAAATGGCATTCATCTTTTTCATCCTCCACTGTGTGAGAGAAATATCAGACTGAACGACTGGACACAAAATTTAAAATTACCGCTCATTATTGAATGCTTTTGAAAAACCAAAAGACAAGGAAGAGCGGAACAGGACCTGGATAGAACTTTTCTTGTCAAAACCGAAGCCTGATTGACTAATCAAGCCTTCAGGGGCAGGGTTTGAGCTGAGTTTAAAAGTTCTTTAGTATAAAAGCTAAAATCAGAAAAAAAGCTTTAGCAAAATGCTAAAATACCTGTAAATACAAGTTCACACAACATTTTCGATGACTTAATAGTGTTTCATTTACATTTGTTTATTAAATATTAAATGTAGGCGTGACACCTTTAAAGAATTAAGATATCATGCCACCATTTTCATGCTAAAATACCAATAGGCCTGTAAATACAAGCTAGCCTGTAAATACATAGCCTGTATAGCCTGTAAATACATAGCATTTCCAATGACTTGATAGTATTTCATTTACATTTGTAAATTAATTTAAAAATTTATATTTGTAAATTAAAATAAAATAATATCAAAATGTAGGAATGATATCTTTAAAGAAGTAATACACAGCAGTAAAAAAACATTTTTTAAAAATTGAAATGAAAATTAATAATTGTACTTATCATTAAGAGAAAACAAGTTTAATTTTAAGACAGTACAAGCCCAACATAACACATACTGAATTATTACTGAATATTGTTGAAATTTATAGTAAATTAAATGTCTTATCGGTTTTCCTATAGAAAAATTTCTAGAATAAAGAAAATAAATAAAATTTGTTTTTATTATTATTCAAAACAAAGGCTTTAGCAAAATAGCAAAAATGTCTTGTTTTATTTTCGCATTTTTGTATAGTCTTTTCACATTTTGCTAAAAATGCGACCGTAGTGGAAACCCTGTTCAGGGGAACACTTATACAGACTAACCTTGTAAACGCGAAGTATGTTTTGTATGTCTGGTAATAATTTTAGATAAGAGTACACAAGAAGAAAAAAAAAATGACCTGCATTTGGTTATCTTTGCAAGCAGGAATCAAGATGTAGTAGCATTTTTTGTAAAATGTGACAAGTTGTTTTAAAATGCAAAGAAAAATATACTGCCCATCGCAAAAATGCGACACCCCTTTTAAATTTCCGTTTTCTCAGAAAACATAATTTCCTGATTCCTGGAATATCCATAATGCACATTAGTGATCTTTTCTTCTCAAAATTTTTAATAGCACAAGTTGGAACACCCAGTATTGGGCCAGTATTTGTCCAGTTTACATTAGCTGTACAACTAGGTTGCTTAATCCACTGTAGTTTTTATGAGTTAAAAACAGTCCACTGTTTGCTCATTTTAAATTACCTGTTACTGAATTTTCAGACATTTTTTTAGGTAAAATGGACGTTGTATTTTGTCTTAATGTTTTTGTTGGTGGAATTTATGTGCAATTTTAATGTGTTAAAATTCTTTGCTTTGCTGATTGTGCAAAATGGTTGGCGACAGTCGCTGGGGCTTGGCAACCGCCAAGCTCCAGCAACTGTTGCCATCTTTACATCCTGGGGCACACACCGATGACGCACGGTTGGTTGATTTTACCATAATTTTTAATAAATTGCTAATAACATTTTTCTTTTTTCTTCTTTGTCATTTTTAGTGTGTGGTCACTTTGTGTGTCAAAAAAAAGTTTTTCTAATAAGTTTTTATTTGCATCCAAAATGTAAGTACAAGCAATTTAATATTAATTGGTGTTACATAAATTTATGAGCAACTAATTTATTTAGCATTTTACTACAGCTTTCTTCTACATTTTAGCACTTTTGCTACAGCATTTTTTGAACGAGCTTTAAACCTGTTTGCAAGTATGGGAACAAAATTTGTTCATTTTCAATGTACAAACGTCACCTGTAATCATTTCTTTTTCTTTAGGTTTAATACATTTCATTACGAAAGCAGTTTGACAGATTAAATATGTTTTGACAGTAAAATTCAGGGATGGAAAGTAATTCCCATAATCACAGAATTAAAAAGATATACATTCAGATAAAAATGCACGTATTACATTCCTGTTTTGATTTTGTTTATTAGCATGTTTTAAAACTCAGTAAAACTTGCATACTATTAATTTAAGAAAGAAAATAAATTAACTTAGAAGGCTTTTTGACATATTATTTAAGTCTTATAACTTTAAAGGGCTAAAATTGTAACATTATCAATCTTTTTTTAATTATTTTTTCCTTACACTAATTTAGTATATTACACCAGCAATGAGACCAGAATAGAGATGTGAAATCCAATCAAAAATTGTTTTTCAAAAGTAACTATTAAAAATAATTAGAAAATAAATAAATAAGAATAATGTTTGTAATGAAAATAGGAAGGATTTTCAGAAACAAACACACAGCAAAAGTATTTACAATAAACAAATGTAAGCAAAGTAATTTTTTGATAAGCTTACCAATATCATTGAAGTTACAGAGCTTGTTGTGCAAGAACTTTGCTAAATTCAGGAAATTTTCAGATAAACAAATGCTTTCCGGAAGGTAAAGCAGGTACGGAGAAAAAAATAGTGTTGATACAGGTAATACCGAATCAAAACCTCTAAATTAAAAAAATACAAGTATGCAAATTTATCTATCCTTATTAAACCTTTTCCCTAAATCAATATAAAAATTAGTGTGTAGTTTTTTTGAGAGTATCAAAATTTATAGAGTTGAAATGATGTTTAATCAACATGAATTTAATACTCTTTTTAAACTTAGCAAATAGTAGATTCTTAAAAGAGTTCCATGGTTATAGGTAAAAAAATATTTTTATAACTATACATAAAAAATTTATATAAATGTTCTGATATCTAACATAATAGTTCATAAAGTAAAAACTTGTTTTCACATGAGATGAGGCGTTGACCAATACAAATCATTGCATTACGAAGTGTCATGAAGATGAAAGAGTGCGATATTGAACACACCACAACAATATCAGTTTGGGTGCGTTGCCATACATGTTAAACAGAGTCAATATACTATTAATGTCAAAATTTAAGTCCAAAAAATGATATTTCGATTATTTTTTCAATCAACTGTAATGCAAATAAAATATAGTTAATTTTGCACTCAATACATGTGAATGACTGCTTAGCCAGATACTCTCACTCAGATTCAAAAGGTCGCAAGTCATAATCACGAGACAACGAACAAAACAAGACGCTGAGAAACAAGTAATCGGGCGCCATGTATTCGGATTCGGGGCCTGTGTCCGGTTTAAGTAAGGCGACCATATTTCTAAACAGTATTTTGGCGACAAATCAAGCATTGTCCTATCTCCTATCCTCAAATCCAAGGGAAACTTGGGGACACTAGAAAATATTTTTGTAAACCTAAGGTGACCATATGTCCTCGAAATTCGAGGATAGTCCTCAAATATAGATCTTTTTTTTCATTTTGTCCCCTAAAAATACTTTGACTTCTTGGGGATGCGAACAGGCCCGGACTGGAAGGGTAGGGGTCCGCCCGTCTCAAGAGAAGGGGGGGCCCGGGTTATTGTGTAACCGATAAATAATAGGATGTGTTAACTTTCGGGGTATGCGGGGAGGTATGGTGTTATTATTAATTAATTATGATTGATAATTAATGTATTAATAAAATATTGATCTATTAATTAATATGCGTCATTCATATTAATTAATCCCTTGTTCATTCGGGAATCCTCACTCAAAAAATTTTGAGAACTGCATTTAAAATGAAGTGTTTTGAAGCCTTCTGGGTCGCAATTGCAGCTGCAAAAAATTTTGTATGTGTCAAACTTCATTCAAGTGCTATCCCTACAGCACTTTTTTATTTTCTTTCTTTTTTCTGTTTGGGGGGCCGCCGAGGGTTGGGGCCCACCCGTCTACAGACAGTCGGACACCCTGGCCAGTCCGGGCTTGGACGCGAAAAGTCCCCAAAACTTTCAGGGAAAAAGATTTGTACTTTTCCCCTGAAACCCAGATAGCACAAACTTGTCCAGAACACGCCTAGAAGACGTCATATGGGCAAGCTGACATGTCCATTAAAAATCCGGAATTCGTCCAATTCTCGTCCATTTTACGTCAATATGGCACTGTAGGACGCCCATACGACATCTTATAGACATGCACATGGACGTAATAATGGATGTGTTTGTCTATTTATAGACCTTTTACTGTCGAATCCTGGACTCAACAAAAATCATTTAATAATTTTTAGCTAATTTTATGTAATGATTAATTTAAATTTATCGTTACATCTTAATAACGAATTTTGTAAAAACATTCGTATCTATTTTTTTAGCCAACCTTCAAGTGCTTGTCCCGCTTCAGATTCGAACCCTTAATCATGGACTTCACAGTAGAGTGTGCTAGCCACTATACGCAGCGGGACTTCCTCTGATGCGTCAAAATGTTGAAGTAAAGATTTTTTAGTTTCGGACTGGGAACTTAGAAAAAAATATGCAGCAATTCATTTTTTGGATATTGAGTCGCTAGAGAATTTTCTTTTTTTTTTTTTTGTATGAGGATATGAGATTCTTTTTACACAATACCGCTTTTATAAGAAATAATAATACATAAAAAGTACTTTAAATTTCAAAAGTTCCCCCGACAAAAAAACAAACAAACAAAAAAACCCTCTAAAATTTAAAAAGTTTATAAACTTTTTTGGGGTAAAATGTAATATCAATAAAAACATAAAGTATAATAAATTCATGCATCGTAAGTACAGTATTGGGTAAAATGAAAATCAATGACAAAACAGTAACTTTTCCCTATTTTGTCCATTTCTGGACTTATACACACATCCATTTTCTGTCGTATCACTGACATAGTGTGAATCATCTGGAATACGTCCATAAATGGACTTATTCTGGATATTCTAATTCTATTTTTGGTCTATTCGTGGACATATTCTGGAGTTTCCAGATTATGTCCATAAATAGATGCCTAATGGATGTCTATGTATAGACATGGATGTATTATGGATGAGTTGGATCAGAAATAGACATAAAATGGACAAGTGTGTTATCTGAGACGTTTCCGTTTTAGTTTATTTCTTTCAGAAAAAAACTGAAGGAAAAAAAGTGAAACCACTAAAAGCCCCTTCTACTCAGAGAAACAATGAAATTCGACCTCTGAAAACGTTTGTTGTCATTGTGTGTGTAGAGTGTACAGACATTCAATAAAGTATTCGACTATGAGCCAAATTTCCCATTTCAGTTTTGTTAATGATTAACCCATTTATGCCTAGCGTCCCTTTTTTGGGACGGCATTATCGCTATCAGTCGAAAACGTTATTTATTTTTCCTAGCCTTTATTCACGAATATTGAACCTCAACTCCACAAAATATTTTAACATGACCTAGTAGGATGTTGACACTTCAATTTTTATACATAAAGATTTTAAAAGAAATCATCCCTTGTTCAAGAAGTTGACTTCAGAAATGTATCTATTACTGCTGATATTGGCGAAAATCGAAGAAAGTCGCAAAAATATCTAGGCACAAATGGGTTAATCACTTTTCATGAAGAATTATGCTTTAAATATGAGATTGACATACGAAATTTTTCTTGAACTCGAATACTTTTTTTAGAGGATGTATACCCTCCATACTATGCCAAGAGTTAAATTTTGAATAAATTGCAATATTTCAAAATGGTGTTTCTTTCATATTTCTGGTTTAAATAAATATTTATAAATGAATGAAATACTTCCATTAATTTATTAGAAATAAGAATACACAATTGATATAAAAAGCTATTAGAGTTCATTTTTAAGTTTTTCTAGTGTCCTCAAGTTTTCCTTGGATTCGAGGACAATCCCAGATAGCACAAACTTGTCCAGAACACGCCTAGAAGACCTCATATGGACAAGCTGACATGTCCATTAAACATCCAGGATTCGTCCGATTCTCGTCCATTTTACGTCAATATGGCACTATAGGACGCCCATATGACGTCTTATAGACATGCATATGGACGTAATAATGTACATGTTTGTCCATTTATAGACCTTTTACGGTCAAATCCTGGACATAAAAAAAACCATTTAATAATTTTTAGATAATTTTATGCAATGATTAATTTAAATTTATCGTTACATCTTAATAACGACTTTTGTTAAAAAAAATTCGTACCTAATTTTTTTAAAACCAAACTTTAAGTACTCGCCCCCGCTTCAGATTCGAACCCTTAAACACGGGCTTCACAGTAGAGTGAGCTAGCCACTATACGCAGCGTGACTTACTCTGATGCTTCAAAATGTTGAAGTAAAGATTTTTAAGTTTCGGACTAGGAACTTAGAAAAAAATATGCAGCTATTCCTTTTTGAATGTTGACTCTCTGGAGAATTTTCTTTTTTTTTTGTATGAGGATATGAGTTTCTTTTTACACAATACCGCTTTTATAGGAAATAATAATATATAAAAAGTATTTTCAATTTCAAAAGTTCCCCGACAAAAAAAAAAAAAAAAAAAACCTCTAGAATTTAATATGTTTTTAAACTTTTTTGGGATAAAATGTAATATCAATAATAACATAAAGTATAATAAATTCATACGTCGTAAGTACAGTATTGGGTAAAATGAAAATCAATGACAAAAAAGTAACTTATCCATATTTTGTCCATTTCTGGACATATACACACATCCATTTTCTGTCGTATCACTGAAATAGTGTGGATCATCTGGAATACGTCCATAAATGGACTTATTCTGGATATTCTAATTCTAGTTTTGGTCTATTCATGGACATATTCTGGATTTTCCAGATTATGTCCATAAATAGATGTCTTATGGTATCTATGTACAGACGTGGATGTATTATGGATGAGTTGGATCTGAAATAGACATAAAATGGACAAGTGTATTATCTGGGATGCTTGAGTTGTCGCCAAAATATTGTTTAGAAATATGGGGCCCGTTTACATGGACGAAAATGCGGGGTCAATGCCGGAACTTTCGCTGCTTTCTACCCCGCTTCCCCTACGTAGGGATAAAATGCGGGGTAGAAAGATTCCTAGTCCAGTGGAGGGTGAATGCAGGGATGACCTAGCTTTCCCATGATGCACTGCGTATTTTTTCCTATACTCGGCTTTTACCAACGCCCCCTAGAGGGCGTTGGTAAACGCCCCCTCTCTAGGGGGCGTTGCTTTTACCCAGGATTTTCCATTTTCCCCATGTAAACGGGCCTATGGTCGCCTTAGTTTGAGCGGGGCCTTCGCAATTAGTAACGGGCCTGCACGTGTATTTTGATGAGTCATCCAAAGAGGCTCGGATGCTCGAGTCTTCACGTATACATCAGGCATTTCTTAAGCTTCCCAGTGCTTTCAAACGCTATTTAATGTAGTTTTAAGTAGTAATTGTGTTACTAATTAAAGTACGAGCTCATTATTAATTTGTTTGCTATGATACATATTGACATTAAGAAAATAGATGCAAATAATTTGAAAGAAAACCAAAGTAGCGCTTATTTTCATGATTCACGATTGCTTATTTTAGTTTCACAAGTGGATATTTAATATACTTTAAAATAACTAAATACACAAATGAGAAAGACATTTTTATAATGAATATTTCATTAACGTAGCCGTATTTCCTACGTTATTTTAAACAATTTAAAATTAATCTTTAACAAATGATGTACTAAAGCGCATTTCAGTGTTTTCGGGATATCCTGTATATTGAAGAAAATTGATAAAATACGCTCTATAGCGCGATCCCTGAATTAATTATTCTTTAATAAAGACATTTCATGTATTATATGTTATTCTTTTGTCGCTTTCTCAATCGAACTTTGGAATTGAGCAAGCATAATGAACGCATGTACAAAATATTAATTACATTTGAAGTTTCTATATAAACGGGCAAAAATCAATAATTTATAATTTATTGTTTTTCTGCACTGTACCAAATGTAAGTCTGAATCACATAATCAAGGCATATGTAACTGATAAATAACATTTTCAACTGGCAAAATTAAATTGTCTAACTAGTATCAAAACGTCATGCTTATTTACAAGAGTAAACTACACAAGTAATACGATTTCTGATTAAAATAATTTATTTATAAATAACACATGAATAATTATTCACTAAACATGATTTACATACATATTTTTAGAACTTCTAAATAAATTATAAAAGTGTTCACTTACTTTTACATTCAGAGCAAAATGTTCGAATTTTATGATAAATTTTGGTGAAAGAAAACGGCGCAAGATTCACAAAACGATTACCTACATCTAAAGTTCTTTAGTATGACAAAACCATAAAAAAATTGTTTTAAAATAATAAAATAATATAATATTTAGAATACTTAGAATAATAAAATAGAACACTGGGAATGGGGGAAAACAGGCCTCAATGATTAACTCAGTTTTAGCGGTGGCAACTCATGAGCAGGCCCGTTGCTTAGCGACGGCCCCGGTTTGAGACTGTAAAGCCGGATTCATACTGGCCGTACCGCACCGCTAAGAAGCCGCAATGGCGTCACGTAGCGGAGCAACACGGCGCCCGCGCGGCGAGCGCCGAGGGTTTGCGCATTATCTGGCGAGAACAGATATTCCGCACGCGACCGCAAAGCTACAGCCAATTACAGAAGAGCTTTTACAGCTACAGCCAATTACAGAAGAGCATTGGTGTATTTACTTGCGGCACCGCAAGCTCTCCGCGCGGACCGCCAACGGTCCAAAACGGCGAATCAATACGGCATGGTTGCGGTGCGGCGCGGCAGATATGAATCCACCTACCTTAAGGATATGTCCCCAAATTTGGAACAAAATTGGGGACATTTTATTACTAATGATATAATTAACAGTAAACTAAATAAAAACAACGTGATAGTTTAAAATTGTACCCTATTGTTTTTTTTTTTACATTTTGGGGATAAATTGCAAAAAGACACAGAAATTGGGGTCTGTCCCCGAAAATTGAGGACGTATGGTCACGTTAGTCTTGTAAGGTGACCAGATTTTTGAACAGTTTTGTTGTCAGAATCGGGGACATGTCCTCGATTCTGACAACAAAACTGGGGACATTCATAATTAATGCAATAATTAACAGTAATTTAATTAAAAAACAATGCAATAATTAAAAAATGTCCCCAGTTTCTGTTTTACATTTTGGGGACAATTTGAAAAATGCCCTGAAAATGGGGACTGTCCCCGGAAAATGGGGACGTTTGGTCACCTTTGTCTTAGGGCCCGTTCGAGAATTCACCGGTCGGTTATGCACCGGTGCTACCGGTTGCGGCCATTCTTCGGTTAAGTGACGTCACGGTTGTCAACCTGTTTCGGTCATCCTCACCACATCCAATTCCAAGCCAAGAAAACAAAAATAAACATTGGCAACACTACGCTAATAACCGGAATAACCCACCTCACTAGCAGGGTCATTCTGGTTGCGCTCTGGTCATGCTGCGCAGACAACCGCTACATGACCGAAACGTTTTCGAACGCGGTTACTTCCAGAGCTGCGCCTAATGCTCTGCCTTTCCGAACGCTCTGGTCGTGCACCGGTGACACCGGTGCACGACCGATGAATTTTCAAACGCGCCCTTAGAAATGGGCAGAAGTGTCAACAAACAGCATGCGCAAGATCTGCGCGCGCGTTTGAGTGGCAGAAGTTTACCAACTGATTGGTTGAAAGCCCGACGTTTTGCCACTCAGAGCTCTGCGATGTTTACACGATGTTATTTGAAACAAAATGGAGGACATTTTATAATCAATGAAATAATTAACAGTAATCTAATTAAAAAACAATCTAATATTTAAAATTGTCCCCAATTGGCTTTTTACATTTTGGGGACAAATCGCAAAAAAACACAGAAATTGGGGACTGTCCCCGAAAATTGGGGACGTATGGTCACAGTCTAGCAAAAACATTTTTGAACCCACCCGAGGTACTTTTAAAATTTTGTGTCCTAGCTGGCTCCATTTTTGGGCCTAGATATTCTGCATGTGTGCCAGTGCGATAATCAGAACCAGTGGCGTACGCGGGATTTTTTTTTTTTTTTTGGGGGGGGGGAAGGCGTACCGGCGTAAAATAAATATTTTATATACACTCATGTCCATAAATTAAGGATAATGAAGTTCAGGCAAAGAAAGAGAAAGAAGCAAAACAAATTTGACTTATTTGTAAAGTCTATTTATTAAACAAAAAGTAAAGAGCAAAAAGATGCTATATGTTTGACATAATTAATAAAAATTGCAAGTTTTACTCCCTTGACCAAATTTCAAAAAAGAACATATTTACAAAAAACAGTATAACATGGTTAGTAGGATGATTAATACGGAGTATGTCTCCCGGACGATGCAATACAGGCCTGACAACGCCTAGGCATGCTGAGTATCAAATGATCAATCTGATCTTGGGGAATATTACACCACTCATCAAGCAATGCACTCCGAAGTTCCGGTAGACAGGTGGGAGGGGGTTGACGGGCTGCAATTCGTCGGCCAAGCATATCCCACACATGCTCTATTGGATTCAAGTCCGGTGAGTATGTTGGCCAATGCATACGGGTGATATCCTCCGATTGAAGGCATTCGTCTACAATGTTTGCACGGTGAGGACGGGCGTTGTCATCCATAAACACAAATTCAGCACCCATGGCACCCCGAAACAAACGTACATGTTGTTCCAGAATGACATCCCGATAGATGTGGCCTGTCATCGTTACACTCTGAACATGCAGGTCAGTTCTGGAACCAAGAATAATTCCTCCCCAAACGAGCCCTCCTGCACCACCGTAACGGTGTCTTTCAATGGTGTTCTCTTGGTGGTAACGGGTACCTGGCGCTCTCCAGATGAATGTCCGGCGAGAATCAGACTCCAAACTAAATCTGGACTCGTCGGAAAACATCACACAAGACCACTGTTGCGGTGTCCACAATGCATGCTCTCTACTCCAGGTTAATCGCAGGCGACAGTGAGTTGCGGTAAGTGGAACACATCTGACAGGCCTACGAGCATATCGACCAATGTGCCCTAAGCGTCTGTACACGGTCTGCCTTGAAACTGTCGTACCGGTAGCTGAAGAGAGCTGACGAGACAGGTCTGATGCTGTACTCCGTCTGTTTCTTTTGGCAGTAACTGCCAAATAGCGGTCCTCATTCGGCGTTGTAACTCGGGGGCGGCCTGTGCTGTAACGTCTACTCACATTACCATCATCTTGGAATCGTTGCCAAAGCCTGGAGATGACACTCTGGGCGATTCCAAGTTCCTCGGATACTTCCAGCTGGGTACGTCCACATTCCAGTCGTCCGATAATTCTGCCACGTAAAACATCATCCAAATGCCTCCTTTGTGCCATAACTATGCGGTTTTTGCACTGAAAGGCTTTCACAGCTCTTGTGAACAATTTTACTTCTTTGCCACCATTCCTTATATACCCCTCTCTTACACTCTCGTCATTGTGACGTACCATCCACGCCATCTGGTGGTTTCGTGTAATTTGCATATTCTTCTTCAAGATGTGTGTGATCATTCCACAGGTGAAATTTTTATTTTAGAGATCAATTTCTGTGTGATTCTGAATTATCCTTAATTTATGGACATGAGTGTATTAGAACACAAAAAAATGGTGTTAGACAGGGCCCGATTATGACCACCAAGGGCCCCGGGCTTTGATGAATTTTGGGGCCCCTATGATATATGTTTTCTTTTTCATAAAATTTTGACATAAAAAAGAATGTTTCGGAGCAACATTTGAAATTGAGGGCCCTTTCGAACAGGGAGCCCTGGGCAAAGTCCCGATTTGCCCATGCGATAATAACGCTCTGGTGTTAGACCAAAATAAAGTAAAACACTTAGTCAAAAACATACGTACATTGTTCTATCATAAACCAAAACATTGTAAAGTCGTTATCTTAGATTACACACAGCTTTATACTTGGGACTCTTGTCAAAATGTTAGAAAGTGAAATTAAATGCACTACTGACATAATTAATTCCAGTGTTAGAATGACTATCGGGGGGGGGGGGGGTGGTGGAACAAGGATTGCGATCAGAGAGTGTACCAGACTATTTGGGTAATATTTTATTTTTGACAGAGTTTGAAAAAAAATAAGAACTTCCTCATTTTATACTTATTTATTACACTTCACACAAACGAAGAAGAAAGAAAGGGTGTAAGTCTATAATGTGATGTTTAATTTGATAATTTTTTGGCAATACGATGATTATTTTCCCACCAACAAATTTTTAAACTTGCAATGATCAGGCGAAACCTCTTCCGATTTCATTTTGTGATGAAGGCACTGCTACACGAGAGCTATCTGCTTAAAGATGGGATGCTTTTGGTGGAAGACTTTATAAGGGTTCTAACGCGTATTCACGTTTTATCTGGAGAAAACCACCCAAAAATTAAGCCATTAGATCAACAGCCACGCGGCAGGTCCGAACCCTGTACCAGAGGCGTAGCGAGAGCATCATGATTGAGGAAGAAGAGATATAAAATCAAAATTTTAACCAGAGACCGGTGGCTACCTTTCCCGGAAACGAACTCAGTTGGAGGAAACAAAACGCAATATTTGAAATAAGCGATGTATTCAGTTTTTTAATAGACTAGCCAAAAAAAATTTTGGAGCCATGATACTTGAAATCGCCACCTTTTAGATCCAAATTTTTATTCAGGAAAAGTGTAATTTGCAGAAGGAATCCAAATTTTTCGTAATGCTTGTACTCTGTCAGAGTCAGACATGGATTTCGTTGTGGCAATAGCACAGAGTGAAATATATCATTGCCGAACGTCTCAGAAATTTTTGTTGTGTGGGTGACGGGCACTCCAAATGTCGCTGTTTCAACATGAGACTTGACTTGACTTTCATTGTCTTTCAATGTCGAACAGGCAGGCGGTGTCACAAGCACTAATGAATCTCTAATCGGGTATATTAATTCTTCAGATGTACACGCAGTATTCGCAGAGTTTTAATTTTGTTCTGCTTTAGACAACAAAAAAAGCTTTTTAGAGCTTTAATTTTTTCTTTTTTCAGATAATTGCAAGCGGATTACAGTTATTACTGATTTATATTCAAGAGATATTTGAGGCTATCCTACTGTACTAAAGAAGGGGGAAGCCTGAAGACAAGACCGTTCACAATAGTGCATTTTTCAACGAATGGAAGTTAAAAAAAAACTTGTTTCTGCTATGATCTTTGCCTGACTAAACTTTCAACACCAGCTCGCCCACATGAAAAAGTTAAATAGAACGAATGTCCTGTTTCAAGAAAAATGGCGTAGCTGAAAAAAATTTGGGGAGTTATTATGCAACGCCGTAACGAAAAATCTTGAGGTCCGGAAATAGTAAGCTTCAAAAGGGCCCTTTCTAATGTACATTGAGTCCCAGGCCTTGATTTTCCATTGCCCCGAATGTTTGCCCCACCCCAAACAAAACTCCAATTCAATTTTTATTAATTTTATCTTTTTTTAATAGCAGATTTTTATATGTATTTTCAAGTTTTTTCAAACAATATTTTAAACAAGTTGCCAATCTGCTTGATGATTGGATGGCATTTATAACCAGGGATTGAAAAAAGTTGTAAAGATATTTTATGTACAGATTGAATTTGTTTATTAAATTCATCATGAAAAATAATAGACCGCCATTTGGGAAGGGGGGAGCGCAGACTTTTGACGGCAGGCTTTGAGCAGGCCTTAAGCTACTTCTAAATTCTAAAAATCCACCCATTTCCTGATTCTTAGCGATTTCAAACAATTTTCAGCTTCAGAGAACTTATTTAATATGCGACAGATTATTATTTTTCACGAGTTTAAATATCGCATCAAATGTCAACTTAAATTAATAATCTCTGACAGAAAAATCACATTCTGAACAAAAAAATTTTCGTACGACTTATGATTTCTGTTTGCTTTGAATAACTCTTTTCGATAACACAGGCTGAAGATTGATCTTTTTCAAGAGATCAATCGATATCTCTCTAATTCTAAAAAAAAGTAACGGCCGATGTCACCGCTGCCGCTGTCAAGAGCTTCTTGCTCGGCTATCTTCTCCTAAACTGTGGGGATTTAAATTTCGAGAAACATGTCCATGCCACGGATTCGGAAAATTCCGAGGAACCTGATAAGCTGACTTAAATTTCGGAAATAGAATTACTTTAGAAGATATTAATAAAAAAACTGAAAAATAAAACATAATGGATTATGTATATGAAAATATGGATAACAGTTTTCCGGGAACTTTAAGTGAGCAGTAATTATAGGTTGTGAGCATGTGTAAATCGCCAAATAATGAAAAGTCGCCATTGATGGAAAGCTATCCTAGCTGTTCCGTAGTTTTTATCAAAGGAAACATGCGAAGTATTGTTTTCTTACAGATAATTATTAACTATACATATACGCAAGTTGTCAAATTATGAAAATTCGCCATAATTGGCTAATACGCAAGGTGTTCCATGGGTTTCACATAATTAAAAATAGTGCGAAGTTTAAATTTTTATGTTCCAAGCAACATGTAAGAACCATGCAATGTGTAGCTCGGTAACATTCTGTCTGATCCAACCTTTGGGTTTTGTTTGTTGAAATTATGCCTTTTTTACGAATAAGTCTTATTAGGGGCCGAATGCCTCATACGAAAAGCGAGCGTAGTGAGTCTAGGGGCCTTGGTCTCGAGTATTTTAAATATTTCAATCATTTTTCTTTAATCGAGTAGCACAGATATAGATTGAAGATATTAGTTTTTAGAAGTGATCTTTTAAATCAGGCCAGGACTGGCCAGGTCGGTAATCGCCGAGGGTCCTCGGACCCTCGGAGAGGCATTCAAAAATGGATATACTACTTTATAATAAGAGTAATTTGATATATATCAGAGTAATTGGATTATTTATTTCCCAGTAATCTTATGCAGTGACGCAACGGAGGATCTCAGAAACCCCGCGACTCAACGGGGCCCCCCGAAAAGTCAGGGCCTCCAAAATCTCTAAAATAGTTAAATGTGATTTTTAGGCCTGTAAGCCTAATTTTCAACTATTACATATTCTAATTTACTATTCCCTCTAAATTCCCCAGTAAGAGGTCCCTTTTCAGTCGCTTCAGGCTCCCCCCCCCCAAAGTAGCCAGTTCAGGCCTGTTTTAAAGTGAGATTACAACTGCCTATCACGGAACATCTCTAACTATCACAGCAACTAACTACGTTTGCATGACTTAAACTGCTTATGTATACACAAAGAAGGTACCCGCTACCCAGTTAGTTTAGTTAATAATCCGCCAGTGCTATAGCGGGAGGAACCTGCTAGTTAATAAAAATTAATATACTATCATATTAATATTTTAATTAATATTAATTCATTCAAATAAAATTCCTGGGTAAAGAGGATGAAAAAGTTGTGGGTGGTCATAATGTAATAACTCTTCGGTGCATTCTCTTCTAATAAAAAAATTCACACCACGAACTCGTTTTTTATACAGTGACAAAATGTTATTGCATTTTCTATTATACATATAAGCTTGCCTACAAATGCAATCCATTTTCGATTAAAAATGACTTCAGGACTATGTCAGAAATTGAGTTTAGATTTGAGAACAGCCGCCCTTATGATCAGTTTCTGTTTTTCTCTGTTTAGTTAAATAATATGTGTTGGATGGAACCTTCGATATCACTTTGAGCAGAACCTATTGCATTTATTTATTTTCTTAATACGTCTTGTGGAATGGAATAAAATGTTGGAGGGTAGGAGTCCCGAAATGATAGCCGGCCTATTGAAAAATGTTAATCAGACCCTGGCTGCGAAATATCAATCAGCCAAAACTTTGCTACAGCACGCGGCTTGCCGTAAAAAAATTAATGAGCAACGTCATAAAAGCAACAATCTTGACAGGACTTTTCAGAGGTGAAGATGTCCTCATTCCTCGCATTCCTATGATTCCAACGGATATGCGTTTCAAGTTAAGATATTGCAATCCCCAATTCGATTGGCGTTTGCAGTTACCATCAACAAAGCTCGGGGCCAATCTTTAGAATTGTCAGGATTAGATGTAGACACGGAGTACTTCTCACATGAGCAATTATGTGTTGCGAGTTCTAGAGTCAGAAATCCTACATATGCACAGAAAATGGAATAAAAAAAATATTGTATACTCACAAGCACTGTGAAATTAGAAATGTGGTCTTTCTTTTTTCTTTCTTTTCCACTTATCCAGATTAAGACACAGCAACGCGTGGCTAGGTACAACTTAGTCTATATTAAAATCGTCAACCAAAACTGTTTAACAATTTTTGTCAGGCATATCCTAACTATACTTCACCATTCTATATACTATTTGGAAAGTGTATCATCATTCATGAGTGTGCCGTGTTTGCTTTTCTTGTGTCATAAAACACTTTTCAGAATAGAAGTCTATATTTAAAATCTTCTACTAAAACTATATCATAATCTTCACCAGGCATATTCTAACTGTAATCCTCTTTTATAATAAACTGTCACGCTTGCCAGTTTCTAGTTTAATTTGGAAGATATCGACGAGCTTGGTTCAGTTCTGAGGACTTATTTTTTGGCGTCAAACCTAGCGATAAATCATCAAAAATTGTAAACCTTGGCAATTTTCAACATTTTATCCCCCACCCCGCTTGCGCTATGTGGGACTTTTAAGTATATCTCTCCATAGGCTGTAATGTATAAGAAATATTTTTTTTTAGCCATATAAAAGAACTATGTCCTAAATCAATAACGGTTGTACGACTGTATTCTGTAATATATATATATATATATATATAACCAAATTTGAGCTCAATCGAATGCGACCTTTAGACGCTAGCATACTGTAAAGTATTTCTCTTCATTGGGTATAATGTATGAGAAATATCTGTTGCAGCCCTGTAAAAAGCTGTAGAGCCCATACACACCAAAATCAAAACCCGTCGTGCGAGGGTGATATTTAATATACATACCAAATTTGAGCTCAATGGAATGCACCATTACCCTGCTGAAAGATGCGACGGAGACGAGTCAATACGAATCTGTCCATTATTTATGTCGACAAAAAATACGAGATAGCACTTCAGTGCTAATTACAAGAGCGCTGAACACGTGACTGACGATGAGAGTAATTTTATCGATTATTTTCACGTTGTGAATTCCTAAATTTGCAACATCTCTGAGCTGAATCACAGATCTGAATATCCAGTTTGGAAACACAGCTGCCGTATAAGCTTGATGCCTTGATGGTACACAGTCTCAAAAAATCTGATGTGGACCCCACGACTTTCCTTGTACGTCTGTTAAGTCATAAATATTTTTGGTGCACTTCATCTACACATTTTTACTTGAAAGAATTAAAATGCTGCAATAATACTAAGGTTTAGCGATTTCTAGCTAAATATTTGAGACGTCGTCAGGTGGGTTCTGTTTGAAAGATTGGTTTTTGGCACTTAATTTTGTGATACTTCGCAAAAAGCCGACAAACTTGAGATATTTTGCGAGATTTTAGAGATAGTCAAAATAGTAATTTACCACAGACTTTCAATGAATTAAATATATCCACACATTTTAATTTATTTAAAATCTTTTGATTGAGCCTGTAAATAAATTACCCAGTCGATTCGTCGATTGCATGAAAAAATAGTGGGACAATTGCGTGTTACAATACAATTTAGTCACTAGTTACAAATCTAATTACAAACTCTCACTCAACATTCTACGGTAAACAGTATTCAAGTTATACGAAATACGTAATTAATTTTTGGTGCCAATTTTGGCGATATTTCAGGAAAACTCGCCAACGTTATTGATAGTTGGCGACATTTGGCGCAATTTTTCAGGGAAGCACATGACCGTGGTCGGACCATTACCTAACTATATGGTAGAATGGTAATGTGCTTGCAATGGACAAATGTCTCTAAAACTGCCATTGACCGTAATCTGTTGGAAATCTTTTGTGTGTTCCTGTAGCAGAACTATAAATGATAAAGACACTATTTTCTATGGAGAAATTCATTTTGTTACCCTTAAATACATATATCGCTTCCGAGTCATTTGAAATAGCCTAATACCTCTAAAATACGCTTTAATGAATTTCTGCCCATTGAGCGTAATGCATTTAAAGTCTTTTGGGCAGCCCTATAGATAAACTATGGAATCCATTGGGATCAAGAGGGTAGGTGCACAATCTAGATGTTACAACAATCCTAAATTGATCGAAAGTTTCAACATTCTATGACCAATAGTTTTTGAGGTATACGAGTTTAATGAATTTCTGCCCCGCGTTCCTGTAGCAGAACTATAAATGATAAAGACACTTTTTTTTGGATGGAGAAATTCATTTTGTAACCCTTAGCATATATCACTTCTGAGTCGTTTGAAGTACCCTAATACCTCTAAAATACGCTTTAATGAATTTCTGCCCATAGAGCGTAATGCATTTAAAATCTTTTGGGCATCCCTGTAGATAAACTATCCAGTCGAATGTGACCGAAAGTGTAGGTGCACAACTAGATGTTACAGCAATCCTAAACAGATTTCTACGTCTAATAGTTTTTGAGATATGCGAGTTTAATGAATTTCGGCCCATAAGCGTAATGCATTTCGAATCTTTTGGACGGCCCTGTAGATAAACTATCCAGTCGATTGGAACCAGAATGGGTGGTGCATAACTAGATATTAGCACAATCCTAATTATAAAGTTTCAACATTCTACGACCGATAGTTTTTGAGATATGCGAGCTACATACGTACGTACAGATGTCATGGAAAAACTGGTCAAAATAGACTCGCGGGTGGTCAAAATGGGTTGTACATGCATTTATATGAACGTGCATGCATGCGTACGATGAGATACAATCCAAGTTGAAATTCGGAAAGAGCAGATGGAAATCTATTAAATTGCCCATTTTCAAAACTCCCGGAAAACTTTCCAGGTAAAACTACCAAATGACTGGACTATCCGTACAAAGAAGTAAAAAGTATCCCGTAGAGTTTTTCCTACATAGGTTTCGTACATTAAAAATTATTGATCACTCATAAAATATGAATTAGATTATGTATAAATTATAACTTTTCATATTTCTGTCGAGTTATGCGTTTTTCAAAAACTCTTTAATTATTCGCAAAGCTACAATAGAAAATTTCGCTTATTTTAAAATAGGAAATTCCGAATAGTTTTTTCAGATACATATATATCCGAATAGTTTATCGATACATATTCGATTTAGCCTGAGAATTAAACTCCCTATTTTTCATGTTGATTACATATTCCGCATCTTGAGAATAGCCCCCCCCCCCTCAGAGTGGTTTCTTAGCAAATCGGAATCGATATCGGAATGTTGGAAAATATATTTCATTTTGATGTCATGAGATTGCAACTGAACTGAGTTTCTAATTCGTCAAAATGACGTAGATTGCACTTGCGATTAGAAAAAAAAATGTGCTGAGAATAACTCCCTCTATAAGTATATTCTATTATTTTTCTTTGGTTAGGAGGAGTATCTACGGATTAATACGTAAGCCTGAAAATCATTTACGGGACTAATGCTCTCAAAACAACCACAACAGAGGACTTGGATCCACGGAGGGGAGGCAAACGCAAATATGTATATTAGGTGCGAAAAACATTTTTTTTTTTTTTTGAAATTTGAAACGTCTCCAAGTGCAATAGTTGCGATTTTGATAGTAAAATTAAACCCTGAAATTTGGATGAAATTGTTTAATATCTTAGGCCTCCTCAAGATCCACGAATTTTGGAAATTATAGGAAAAAATGCTTTAAAATCAACTGCTCTTTTCATTAGAAAAATAATAAAAATATGAAATGTCACCAGGTTATTTATTTGCACTTTTGAGTATATAAACATTTGTAAAAAGCTAGCCGATGTAAAATTAATTCTTAGGCCTCCCCAAATCCCTTAAAGTTTGCCCTTTTTACTCCAAAAATAGCTCGATAAATTGGATAAACAAACTCGTCTACATCCACTTCATTATCAAGATGTGAGCTTGATATTAACAAATCTCACCCTCTCACATGCTTTTGTAAACACGGTCCTGATTTTCAGCTTGCATTCTTCTTTAAATTATTACTCCCCCCCCCCTCCCCATTCTATCTCAGAAAGATCCTGATTTCATTCCACTGCGCTCTCAGCTGATTTTGAAACCTAAGTCTCAAATAAAATTATCTGTGTTTTCCAGAAAGTGTGATAGGTGAAGCGTCAGTGAACGAGCTGCAGCTGATCTTGCGTCAGCTTTGCTTCATGATGTAAGTGAACGTATAAAAGAACAGACGAAAGATAACAGTACACCTGTTATTGATCAATATAAAATTCGGAGAGAAAGGATAAAGACACGTCAAGCAATTCAAGATGAGGTAATATTTCTGGTCACAGGGGCGGATTAAAGGGGGGAATGTAGGGCCTACCGCCCCCCCCTCCCCGAGAAAAAAGAAATTAATGTAAAAGATCCTATTTTACTTCCGTAAAATGGATGCATATGTCAATCTTCTGACTAACTGCCCCCACCGAAAACTAACCCCCCCCCCCGACAAACTTGCATTAATCTTCCACTGCCTGATCACAAGATCACAGCTTTCTTTTTTGACGGAAGAAGGGATGAAACTCTTACAATTACGAAAATGGATGATAGCAAGTGGCATAAGAGAAAAGTATGTGAGGAGCATATTACACTAGTTGAAGAACCTGGTTCTGTCTATTTGGGACATTTTGCACCTAAGAGTAAGAGTTCAAAGGACATTTCCGATGGCATCTTCAGCTTATTAAATGAGAAAGCTTTTGATTTACCATAATTAGCCTTTATTGGAAGCAATGGGGAAGTGACTAATAACGGTGTAAATGCACGTGTAATTAGACGACTTGAAGAAAAGCTCAATTCTTCTGTGCATTGGACAAATATGTCAATTTCATTTTAACAAACTGCCTTCATGCCACCTTCCAGAAGCAGTCGACGGGAAAACACCAAGACCAAGTGCATTCAGTGGATTGATTGGTAAGTCCCTGAAAACGTGCACTAACCTTCCTATCATTAAGTTCCAGGAAATTGAATTTTCATTTGAGTCCGATATTGACTTTGGAGATTTTAGGACGGATCAACGTTATTTGTGGGAAATTTGTCAGGCTGTATCCTATGGAGATGTAAGGTGGTAGGTGTTGATCGTGAGAAGACGATGAATTATTTTGTAAAAATTATAACTGGTACGACTTTGTAGTGAGAGCGACATAGTTTTAAGAACATGATCGGATAGTGGGTCACATTTTAAATTCACACTCGCAACGATGTCGAAAGGAGAATTATTCCCCTTAGGTGAACATGCTTTTCTTCCCCACTGAACGAAATCACATATGCACTATAGTTCGCTCGCATCTATCCTGATAGCACTGGGAAGCCTACAGCGGCCGTTTTACAACTTTGCTAAGTTGTATCACTCCGAGAATTCTCTCTTTTCCTTTCTTGGTGTACCACAGCTGGCTGTTATTCCATTACTTGGCGCAGAACAGCTCCCTTACGTGCTTACGGTAAAGGGAGCGGCTTCCTCTGCCTTCCCGCCTTTTTCTCCCCTACTCGCGGCAATTCGTTTGGCTGTGGTCTAAAAAATTGCACTATTAGCGGTACCGTTCAAAACTTTCGAAGATTTAAAACTAACAAATTAAGAATAAATACACCATAAATTTCCTATTTGTACGATATTTGAATGTGCGGAAGATTTTTTAAAAAGTATGTTGCTTCTACAAGTTTGGCATTCCATGCATATTCAGGTTTTTGTGCTACATTTTACGCCGAATGTAAATTTCGATAGTATAGCTAAAATTTAATTTAATTGAAGCTGTTCCATTGATGTTCCAGTTCACTTTAATTAACACGTTATTCTTCTTCCAATTACATTTTACAATATATTATATTATATAAATATATTATATAATTTTTATTATACTAGATACCAGAGGCGTAGCCAAGGGGGGGGGGTAGGGGGTCATAACCCCCCCCCCCATGAGGAATTTTTTGCCATACAAAAGGTAAATTCTTCACTACATTATCACACACATGTATACATATATATGAGTTGCAGTAGTCGTAACCCCCCCCCCCATGAAAAATTTCTGGCTACGCCCCTGCTAGATAAAATATTATAGTTAATAATTCTGTTGCATAGTTAAACTGGATATGATTCTTTGAGAGTTTGAATATTCATTAACAATTCAAGTGCAAATTTCAGTGCAATTTCTGTAAACATTCAAGTGCAAATTTAAGCTATCTTATTAGAATAGCTGATGGAAATATCAATTTAGAAAGTTTTCCACACTATCAAGTTGCTAAAATTTTTAATGAACGTGAAAAATTGGCGTTATTGAAATTGTACTATAAATAAATAAAATGATGTTAAACAATATTTATGTTCTCACTTAACTTTCAGAAATCTCACTCAAAATTTTTGGATGGGTGAAAAATCTCTCTGAGTTTAGTGTACACGTTTAAGACAATAACCTTAGCAGAGCTCCTTAAGGGTTTTTCAGCTTTATGAGGCTGGAAAGTGAAAGAAAACGAATGGGCAGAGAGACATTACGAAAATAAGACATTACGAAAATAAGTAAACAAGAAAAACGACGACAATAAGAAATCACTGCTCAGCTCGACAGGAGAAAAGATAAGAATATGGAATTGCGCGGTGGGTGGCGGAGTGGGAGCACTTTGGAGGAACGGGGGTTACCAGGTCGCCGTGAAAGACTAAATTTTCCGCCAAGAGTGTGAAAGTTCTAATTGGTGGAATTCGTAGAATGGGAATATACGAGCGGTTTATTGTTAACTCCTGAAAATTGCAAATTTTTCTATACTAACTGCTCATACAAGCAGTAACTTGTAAAATTGAGAATCATTTGAAGGATTTTAGACAAAAAAATTAAAAAGTAAAGTCTTAAAATCCGCAAAAATGTGCGAACTATATACTTTCGCGGATTCACACTTCATTCTACCTTTGGTAATGCTATCAGGATAGGTGCGAGCGAAGTATAGAAATCCCTCATCAGAGCGACGAGGAAGGACAAATTCCAAAATCAAGAATGAAATTCGCTTTTGATGGCGCATGTCGTTTTACTTCCTCTGAAACATGATCACACAAACACTTTGAACACTTCATTGGGATAACACATTTTACTTCCGGAGAAAAACACATTTTGAAGACCACATTCCCTTTAAATAAGGAGTCTCACTCAACACCTTTAAACTTGAAACATATTATTTTATTTTCTCACTGGAACAGTCACCAATTTTCAAAATGCAGGACTATACATTTAAAACTCTACAATACATGCACTCAAAATAAACTTGGGGAAGCGTGTTGACAAAAACATCACGGCTTGATGCCATTACGGCCTGGCACCACGGTGTGGCGAAAGCCTCCATCACCATAAGTGATCGGCATATATGCAAATCCGTGCAGCGCGGTATATATTACGTGTCGGTGGGCTAAAGCCTCCTCACATGAAGTGAGTGGCCTGCCCCACCAAAAATTACTCTCCAACTGCTAAAGAAAAAACCGTTAAAACACGTGTCTATAGAAAGAGCCCGAACTTTCTGGAACAATTTTAGCAGGTGTTTTTCGAGCAATATGCTTCTTGCGCAGCAGAGAAAAACCGCAAACAAATCTGCTTCAGCTGGAGCAAAGATATATGCGAGGAAGAGGTGTTGTTATTATTATTATTTTAGCCGGCGTCAACTGTTATTTTAATTCAAAGCAGCTGATAAGAGGGAAATGCTTTAGAAGTACGTTAATGCGCTGTAATTGAGAAGGCCAAGAGGAAAATTGAAAGCTTTAAAAGATAGTTATTATTAAAAACTTTTAAATTAAATTTAGAATAGATTATTAGTTTAAATTTAGACAATATTAATTAGGATTTGTATTAATAATTTTTCATTAAAAATATGCACGTTGTGTCAACATGACAGGCTGTTTTCTCTGGTTTTTGCCCATAAGATCTAGCAAATAGAGACATAGGAAAACTTTCTCATTCTTGCTGGCTGTCGTTCGCAAATCGCATTTTGCGTTTGTATTTTGGAACATCTTACCCAACACCACAACTTATTGTATTAGCCACATTCGTAATGAAAGTATACGCGCCAACATGGTTCAGAATCAAGTATAACAGTGCCTTTCAGGATGGCCCAAAGAATTTGCACTATTTTATATTTCGATTTCAGTATCTCCCAGATAATTTAAAGGGCTAATTAAAAAACGTTGTTCAAAACAACGCGTATTTTGCTTATGCAGAAAATGTACTCGCTGCAATGTTATTCGACGACAGAATATCTGTCCATCAGCTTGCCATTTAGAGTATCATAAAGGGCAGAAAATCTTCGGAACAAACAATGAGCATTTGAAGGTTTCAGATTCCAAAGGTGAATTTCGGAAGCAATGACTACATTGAACTTATCCATTGGCAAGATTTGATGTGACTGAGCCTCTCATCACCAAGAAATGGACAATAGTGTGTTACAGGAATTACTGAAGTCGGATAAACATCCAAGTTCTTGTGATAAATTTCTAAAAATACACTGCCATTTCCAAGCAGTTAAGAGGATGATTAGGATTGTGACAGAACCTTCTCTTCATATGTGTGGCCTTCATGCAAGAGATGGATTCATCCGAGCAAAAACATTCGGTAGGAAGCTAATGCCATGTTTTGAAAAAAAGTCTGATTTCTGGGTGAAATAACTTACCCCTTACATGAGAAGGTAATACTAGAATCTTCTCTATTTAGATATCTTTGCGTACCATTTTCAGTGAAAAACGCTCAACTTCAAGGAATTGGGGAGGTCTAAGAATTAATTTTACATCGGCTAGCTTTTTACAAATGTTTATATACTCAAAAGTGCAAATAAATAACCTGGTGACATTTCATATGTAGTAGTTTTTCATTTTTTTAATGAAAAGAGCAATTGATTTAAAAGCATTTTTCCTATAATTTCCAAAATTCGTGGATCTTGAGGAGGCCTAAGATATTAAACAATTTCATCCAAATGTCAGGGTTTAATTTTACTATCAAAATCGCAACTATTGCACATGGTGACGTTTCAAATTAAAAAAAAAGATTGTTTTTCGCACCACCCTAATATATATGCAACTCCAGATTACTTGCCAGCGTTACCGGAAGTAATAAGCATCCTGGAAAATATGGCATACATATGAAGGAAATAAATTCAAGATAGCTATAACTGCTAGAGAATTCCGAGTATTTTTAAAGCGTCAGTAAGTTAATATTCTATTAGTTTTATATTTATGTATTTTCATTTTCCGAGTCCTTAAGAACCTTAAAAATGAGTTCAGTTTCTTTTGATTATTGAATTTGATAACTTAACTGGCAACATTGGATTCTGCTTCAATAGAAACAGTATTAATGTTAAAAGCAGAATGTGAAATTAATTGTTTCTTAGCTTGAAAAGTATTTATCGTAGCCAATTCAATATGTTTTAGTTTAGCGCCTTAAAAAGTTGATTCATGAATAGAGATTAAAATTAATTTCAAACTAAAGAGTCAAGTAACATGAGCATTATATATGTTGTGGGGTACTTACGTATTATCCCTGCGGTCATTTTCGCAAAACTATTTTTTCGTCAAATGTGCTGGCAAACTGTTGCCAATCGTATTCCGAACCATCAATAATTTCATGTGTCCGGCATTTATCTTGGCAAAAAATCGCTCGTCTTGGCGGAACGCAGGGATAATACGTACGTATCTGTTGTTGAACAGCTTGAGTGTTTGCCACTCATGGCGACTCTTCTTTTGGCGAATTACACATGCATAAAATTGACAGTCATTTCCCAGTGAGGTTGGCAACAAAGCAGTACTTCTTGCGTTTCTTTTGCTAGAAACTTACATAATAGAATATTAACGTTGTTAAATATGTCATTTGAAGCGCCAGCAGATTGCAAACACCCTATCTGATCCACTCTTGTAAGTCTTATTTTAGTTAACACATTGCTAGTTTAAATGTTGGCACAACCTTAATATTTCCTACTTTTTGGCGAAGCGAGATGAAACGGGGCCTTCGCAATTAGTAACGGGCCTGCGCGTGTATTTTGATGAGACATCCAAAGAGGCCTACGGATGCTCGAGTCTTCACGTATACATCATGCAATTCTTAAGCTTCCCAGTGCTTTCAAACGTTATTTAATGTAGTTTTAAGTAGTAATTGTGTTACTAATTCAAGTACGAACTCATGATTAATTTGTTTGCTATGATACATATTGACATTAAGAAAATAGATGCATATAATTTGAGGGAAAAACAAAGCAAGCGCTTACTCTCATGATTCACGATTGCTTATTTTAGTTTCACAAGTGGATATTTAATATACTTTAAAATAACTAAATACACAAATGAGAAAGACATTTTTATAATGAACTAGCTGAAGTACCCGTTCTTCGCACGGGAATGAATGGACTTTTTGATATTACGATTTGTGGTGATTACTATTCATTGTAATAAACAGATATAGCAAAGTGGATATCGCGTTATATTATGTCCAATAATCATGCATACCGAATTGCAAGGCAATCGTTTGTACGGTGCAGAAGGCTATGCGGCGTAGCGCAATCTAGTGGCGAGTTTTAGCAGAACGGATACGTCGAAAATATTTTTCGCATTCAGATATCGATGTATACGAATTTTCATGACTATCGGCTGGACAGTCCTGAAGTTCATGTGTTGACGCGACATCTAGTGGCAAGTTATAGGAAAATGGATAGCGCCAAACTCTTCCCCGTGTTCAAATATCTATGTATACCTATTTTCATAGCGATTATTTGCACAGTCAAGAAGTGATACACTGCAGGGCCATCTAGTGGTTCAATAAAGTAATGATTTGCTACAGCGCCGTCAAGTGGCGAGTTTTAGCAAAATGGATAACGCCAAAATATTCTCATTGTTCAAATAGCTATGTATACTGATTTTCATAGCGACCGTGTTCAACTATCTATGTATACCAATTTTCATAACGATCATTTGCACAGTCAAGAAGTGATACACTGCAGGGCCATCTAGTAGTTAATTAAAGTAATGATTTGCTACAGCGCCGTCAAGTGGCGAGTTATAGCAAAATGGATAACGCCAAAATATTCTCATTGTTCAAATAGCTATGTATACTGATTTTCATAGCGACCGTTTGAATGGTCAAGAATTTGGCCTGCTGCAGCGTCATCTAGTGGCGAGTTAAAATAATAATGCATTGCAGTGTCATCTAGTGGTGAGTAACATCAAAAGGAACGCAGTTAGAATATATTCTTCGTGCTCAAATGTGTAAGTATAAAAAATTTTATGCTGATCGGTCGAACGGTATAGAAGTTGATGCTTTGCAGCGCCATTTAGCGGCAAGTTACAGCAAAATGGATAGTGAAAAATATTCTCCGTGTTCTAATATTCGCGTGTACCAAATTTCATCGAAATCGGTTGGACGATATTCGCATAGCAAACGGCTAAACGGAATAGAATTCAACGTTGTGCTGCGGCACCAAGTGGCAAGTTAAGGAAAACGGATAGCATAAAAACCTTCTCCATGATAAAAGACTTAGGTGAACCAAATTTCATCGTGCAACGGTGCTCAACGGTGCTGGAGTTTTTCAACCTCATAAACACATACCAACATTCATTTTTATCTATAACCAGTGTTATTATATATACCAGTCTCAAATAAAATCCAGTTTTAAATCTAAGCCTCGCCAAAGTGCCAACATACGCCATTTTGCAAGAGTTTTTTCAGGGAATCATTCGAAGCATTGACTTAGCAGCAATCAAAATGGGAAATGGTTCGACCGCCAGGCATTTATTTGAAAAGTGGAATCCCTTAATACAGCCGATTTTTTTTTAAATTATCAACTATAATGTGTTTTATTCATCGTTACTCCGATGTACTAAATGAGAAGATTTCAATTTTCTGAAATTTGGCGGAATTCCCCCAACTTAAATCAATGTATTCAATTGGCGAGAATTCTGAAGTTAGATCGCTTGAAATCCCTTAATAACTGCATTATTTCTTCACGGATCATTAAACTTTAACGCTGTATTCTAATAAAACCTTTGCACTTGTTTTCAAAAATCTATTTCCTTAAGCTCTCAATAAATTGCGCCAAGCCGAAAACTGGGCAAACCGCTAGAACTCACTTACTCAAAATCCATATTTCAGCCATTTTATTTTTTCGCCAAACTAAAAAAATTTACACATTAGCCTCGGAAATCTTCAATTCTTATTGTTTTGCGTGTAAAGCATTACATTCCTGCTCTGATTTCCCATGCACACGATATTATAATTTAAAAAAAATAACCTTACGAATATAAACTAACAAAAAAAAATCATTATTATTCTTTTATTTTTACTTTGAGAATTTAAAACATTTTATTCGGCAAAATCGCCACACATGGCAACCACGATCCTTATTTCACACTTTTTTCACTACAGGGGTTACAATTACGGAAAGATTTTTGCGTGAAGAGCATAAAAAATCTCTTAAATTCCGGAACGGGTGGACTTTCAAAGTTTTAAAGTGGACAGCGGTTTATTCTATATTATTTTACACATCTGTGCTAAATTTCAGGCCGATAGGTCCATTTTTGTGGATTTGTATACGAATCAAATCCACAAACAAACAAACAAACAAACAAACAAACAAACAGAATTTCATTTTTATTTATAAGATATTTCATTAACGTAGTCGTATTTCCTACGTTATTTTAAACAATTTAAAATTAATCTTTAACAAATGATGTACTAAAGCGCATTTCAGTGTTTTCGGGATATCCTGTATATTGGAGAAAATTGATAAAATACGCTCTATAGCGCGATCCCTGAATTAATTATTCTTTAATAAAGACATTTCATGTATTAAATGTTATTCTTTTGTCGCTTTCTCAATCGAACTTTAGAATTGAGCAAGCATAATGAACGCATGTACAAAATATTAGTTACATTTGAAGTTTCTATATAAACGGTCAAAAATCAATAATTTATAATTTATTGTTTTTCTGCACTGTACCAAATGTAAGTCTGAATCACATAATCAAGGCATATGTAACTGATAAATAACATTTTCAACTGGCAAAGTTAAATTGTCTAACTAGTATCACAACGTCATGCTTATTTACAAGAATAAAAACTACTCAAATAATACGATTTCTGATTAAAATAATTTATCTTATCTTATCTTATCTTATCTTATCTTATATATAATAAAATCCGAGAGTAAACATTGTATGTAGCTAGGTTTGTAGGTAGGTTTGTGACCACCAATCTTTTTGCGCCCGTCGCTCGATCGCATTGCGCCGAGACGGTTGGTCGCAGACCTACCGAATTTTGCATACGGCTTCACTAGGATAGATCCTAACACGCCTCGGAGCGATTTTTTCGAAATTCGAATTAGAAAAGGTTTTATTTTATGTTTTGTCCGATTTTTAGCGATTTTTCTTGCATAATACGTAATAACACCGGTCATTGCACTCGCAGTAAAACGATGTTTGCATCATCGGACAGAGGAGAAAATTTTCTTTCGAAAACAGTTTGTTTTGACTATGCAACATATTTTGCCGATTTTTGGGGAATTTTTAAAAATAATTTCTCTTTTGACGAAGTTTGCGTAAAATAATTTTAAAACCGTTGCATCTTTAATTCTATCCGTCATAACTTTTTTATATTGTGGCTAAAGACGGAGCATACAATTCGCCCACTTTTAAAAGAAGAACGGAGGAAAAATATAAATTAGGAGATTTTTTACGAATTTTTATGTAAAGAAGGATTTTTATTTAAAAAAAAGCTGCTTCAAGATTTCGGTATGATATCTTCCGCTATAGTTGTCTTGGGAACAGTAACAATGAATAAAATTGCCAGTTGAAAAAAATAAATAAAATTACTTTAAAATAACTGAATTTTCGCATGCGAAATCTACGTCATTTTCGTGTAACGAGTTTAAAACCCCCTTTCGAAACTCAATCAGAATAATGGAGTCACACGCACCTACAAAATAATTCCATGTTTTATACTACGTTGCCAGAAAAAGAAATGAATGCTGTTTTTTAAACAATGAATTACCCAGCATTATTTTCGATTGAGTTTTTAAACGGGACACATTTTCGAATTGCAAGAAATATTTTGCGGAGCTAAATACGTCAATCCGGGGCCGTCGCTATTAGCAACCGGGCCTGCTGGTTCGATGCCAGCACGAAAATTGAGTTTATCATTGAGGCCTGTTTTTGCAATTAGCACTGTTCTATTTTATTATTATAAGTATTATAAATATTATATTATTTTATTATTTTAAAACTTTTTTTTGTAGTTTTGTCGTACTAAAGAACTTTAGATGTAGATAATCATTTTGTGAAGATTGAGCCATTTTTTTTATGGTAATTTATCATAAAATTCGAACATTTTGCTCTGAATGTAAAGGAAGTGTAAACTTGTATAATTTATTTAGAAGTTCTAAAAATAGGTATGTAAATCAAATTTAGTGAATTAATATTCATGTGCTGTTTTTAAATCATTTTCATGTGAAATCGTACTACTTGAGTAGTTTATTATACAGTAAATAAGCGTGCCTTTGTAATACTAGTTAGACGATGTTGTCTATTTAATTTTTCAGTCGAAAATGTTATTTATCAGTTAGATATGTGCTTTGATTGTATGATTTAGACATGTGTAGCCAGCTTTCAGTTCAGAAATACAGTAAATTATAAATTATTAATTTTGTATATGTATACGTAGAAACTTCAAATGCAATTAATATTTTGTACAAGAGTTCATTATGTTCAATTCCAAAGTTCGATTGAGATAGCGACAAAAGAATAACTTTTATATAATACTTGGAATTGCTATAATAAAGAATAATTAAATAAGAAAGCGTTTATTTTTGGTTTGCTACTGTGTTTAGTGCAGCTTTTGAAGAGGTATCCTGAAATTTTTCGAGTCTTTGAGCTGTTGGTTTATCTCACTTTGTATTCAAAGTGCTAAAATATATTATTTGTTTTGTTATTTATGTAGTTTCATAATAAATTGCATGAGTAATTATGTAAACAAATTTTAAATTTTGATCAAATATTTAGGAATTTCAGATTGTTTCATTCTTTATTCTCGCTTCGAGTGTACTTCACTCTCTGCTGCATATATATATATATACGTGTATATATTTTTTTTTACATTTGCCAAAAGAGCATTTATTCCGATATCTTCATGCATTCTCAATTTGTCATAATAAAATCTATTTGCTTTTTAATTTTTCCTACAACCAAAAGTAACCTCCAAATTTCTTTTTTCGTGTGATTCGATCACATCAGTGCGCTTCCAGTAGTAAAATCACTCGTTTCTTAGACATGTCTCTTCTCTAACGTACAAGATTTGTACGTAATGTGTACCTGTACTTGCACTGCTGTCGATTTGCAGTAGAGCGACTGGTTTAGAATGTGGTTTTTATTTACTTTACTTCCGGTAAAATACAAGAAAATTTTCGGACTGGGAACTGGGACCGGTCACTTATAGAGGGTTCTGTGGTGTCTTCTAGAGGCTCTTTTAACATTAACTAGATAGGGTAAAAAATCGGTGCCTTAAAAAATGTGTCGTTGCAGTAGGGGGTCACTAAATAGAAGTGGTCGCTCATAGAAGTTTCACTGTATACAGCAATGCAAGGACGAAAACATTGTCTTCAAGCACCAGTTAGTAATCGCTTAAAAAAATATATATTAGAATATTCGTGGTATTTCCTACTATGGTTTTCTAAAATTTAATACTTTTTCTTGGAAGAAAAAAAATATATGGAATTATAAACGAAAATTATAAATCCTTTTAATATCGGGAATGGTAAAATTTTCAATACATAAGCTGAGCATGAAAACAACGTGTTTGGCCGTGCTATGTTACGTGATTCTTAATCCTTTTGATTTCTTTCATCTTCCCTTGAAGTTCGTACTACTATTTATGGGACACATTTTATTGAGTAATTTATTCTAAATGTTTATCGTTAAGTTAATTTACATTATTTTTAAGTTAGTTGCCAAAGGAATGCAGTACACCAGGTTGTACTTCTAACTATAGTAAACATTCGCCAAATATCCACGTCTTACAAAAGATTAAAAATTAAATATTGTAGTAGTACTTAAATGATGTATATGCGAATTGTAAATATCAAATATCTTCATTTCTATTCCAGCACCTCGTCATATATTCTGTTAATATATTAACTGGACAAAATTTAATGAACGCAAATTTAATAACTGTTAGTTAATTTTATTTAAAAAGTGGTTATGGTTGTAACTGCTTTTGAAATGTGAAACTTAAATATTCAGTATAAAGAAATTCATAAAAATATCTGTATAAATAAACTGTTTATCATTTATGAATATGTTTACCTTAATGTATAATAAAAATCAGCTTAATTTGTTTAATGTATATTAAAAATCAAGCCAAAATAATGAATCATGAGAGTAAGCACTGCTTTGTTTTTCCTTCAAATTAACACATCTACTTGCTTTAATGTCCACATGTATCATAGTAAAGAAACTGATAAAATTAAAAGCACAATTATGGCATGAAGCTACATTAAATAACGCTTCAAAGCCTTGGAAAGCTTAAAAAATGCTTGATGTATATGTGAAGACGCGAGCATCCGTAGGCCTCTTTGGATGACTCATCGAAATACACGCGCAGGCCCGTTACAAATAGCGAAGGCCCCGGTCAATCTGACAAGAATTGTGCATAAAAATGTATGGAAAGCTGTTTTAATGGCAACGATAAAGTGAAACGATTATCGTTTATGCTAATGCGTAAATTGCAAAGAATCGCCAAACAATAAAAGACTACATTCGTAGCAAATATCTAAACCGTTTCTTTAAATTAAGCATTAAAGATGGAAAAACGAAAATATGTTGGTATCAGTAAAAGAAAGTATAAGTAATAGTTAGTAGATATGCTAGGGCAATATTGATCAAAGCACAATATACTGCATTAATAAATACTTTGTGAAACTATTCGTTTCTATTCGTTTTTCAACAGCCGTCTTACATCACAGCTAACTAAACATTAAATAATTTTAAGTCGCGTTAATATATCCCGCGGTAGTTTCCACAGAAAACACAGTATCTGAACTTTTTTTTTCTTGGAGATTCTGTTTTGTCACAAGTAGTTATGGTCACATTTTAGGAAAATGTTCTCTTCTTGCCTTGCGAAGAGCGGGTACACAACTATTTAATTATAAAATAAAACGGTTCTCCACATCATGTAGTATCTAAGGTATTAATGGCATAACTTAAATCTAAAAAAGAGTATGATGCAGAAATGAGACATTTTGAAAATTAGGAATTTTCACTGCAAACCGTAACGCTTTTTTCTTTTCTGATCGTGAATGACACCGACACACTTTTTTCCGTCATGATATTAACAATGGTCACAGGTCAGTACTTATACTAACTTTACGAATAACTAATGAGTAGTTTTACGCCAAGAGTCAAGTCATTTTGTTTATTTTTAGATTCCAAACCATTGGAATCAATTCGAATTATACATGTAAGAAATATTTTCGTTCCCTGCCGTGCGGAGAACGGGCACGCAGCTAGTATATAATAAAATCCGAGAGTAAACATTGTATGTAGCTATGTAGGTAGGTAAGTTTGTGACCACCGATGTTCTTGCGCGCGTCTCTCGATCGCATTGCGCCGAGATGGTTGGTCGCAGAGCTACCGAATTTTGCATACGGCTTCACTGGCACAGATCCTAAGACTCCTCGGAGCGATTTTTCCGAAATTCGAATTAGAAAATGTTTTATTTTATGTTTTGTCCGATTTTTAGCGATTTTTCTTGCATAATACGTAATAACGCCGGTCATTGCACTCGCAATAAAACGATATTTGCATCATCGGATAGAGGAGAAAATTTTCTTTCGAAAACAGTTTGTTTTGACTATGTAACATATTTTGCCGATTTTGGGGAATTTTTAAAAAGAATTTCTCTTTTGACGACGTTTGCGTAAAAATAATTTTAAAACTGTTGCATCTTTCATTCTATCTGTCATAACTTTTTTATATTTCGGCAAAAGACGGATCATATATTTCGCCCACTTTTAAAAGAAGAACGGAGGAAAAATATAAATTAGGAGATTTTTTACGAATTTTTATGTAAAGAAGGATTTTGATTTCAATAAAAGCTGTTTCAAGATTTCGGTATGATATCTTCCGCTATGGTTGTCTGGGAAACAGTAACAATGAATAAAATTGCCATTTGAAAAACATAAATAAAATGACTTTAAAATAACTGAGTTTCCACATGTGAAATCTACGTCATTTTGATGTAACGAGATTAAAACCCCTTTCGAAACTCAATCAAAATAACGGGCTCACAAACAAAACATACGCCACGCACAAAATTATTCCCTATTTTATATTACGTTGCCAGAAAAGGAACTGAATGATGTGTTTTCAACGATGAATTATCCAGCATTATTTTCGATATAATTTTTAAACGGGACAGGTTTTCGAATCGCAGGAAATATTTACGTGCTAAATACGCCAATCTGACAAGAATTATGCATAAAAATGTATGGAGAGCTGTTTTAATGGAAGCCAGAAAGTGAAATGATTATCGTTTATACTAATGCGTAAATTGCAAAGAATCACCAAAGAATAAAAAACTACATTAGTGGCAAATATCTAAACCGTTTCTTTAAATTAAACATTAAAGATGGAAAAACGAAAATATATTGGTATCAATAAAGGATACTATAAGTAATAGTTATTAGATATGCTAGGGGAATATTGATCAAAGCACAATATACCGCGTTAATAAATATTTCGTGAAACTATTCGTTTCTTTTCGTTTTTCAACAGTCATCTTACATCACAGCTAACTAAACATTAAATAATTCTACGTCGCGTTAATATATCCCACGGTAATTTTAACAGAAAATTCTGTACCTGAATTTTTTTTTCTCTTGGAGATTCTGTTTTGTCACAAGTAGTTATGATCACATTTTAGGAAAATGTTCTCTTCTTGCCTTGCGAAGAGCGGGTACACAACTATTTAATTATAAAATAAAACGGTTCTTCACATCATGTAGTATATAAGGTATTAATGGTATAACTTAAATCTAAAAAAGAGTATGATGTAGAAATGAGACATTTTGAAAGTTATATATTTTTAGGAACCGTCCCGCTTTTCTATTTCTGATCGCCAAAGACACCGACATAATTTTTTGTACCATAATATTAATAGTGTTCTCAGATCAGTATTTATACTAACTTTACGAATAACTAGTGAGTAACTTTACGCCAAGAGTCAAATCATTTTGTTTATTTTTAGATTCCACATTACTGGAATCAATTCGAATTATACATGTAAGAAAAAAGTTTTGTTCCCTACCGTGCGGAGAACGGGTACGCAGCTAGTTTATAAATAACACATGAGTAATTATTCACTAAACATGATTTACATACATATTTTTAGAATTTCTAAATTCATTATAAGCGTTCACTTACCTTTACATTCAGAGCAAAATGTTCGAATTTTAGGATAAATTTTCATGAAAGAAAATGGCGCAAGATTCACAAAACGATTACCTACATCTAAAGTTCTTTAGTACGACAAAAGTATAAAAAAATTGTTTTAAAATAATAAAATAATATAACATTTATAATACTTAGAATAATAAAATAGAATACTGTGACTGGGGAAAATAGGCCTCAATGATAAACTCATTTTTAGCGATGGCAACTCATAAGCAGGCCCGTTGCTTAGCGCGGGGCCTTCGCTATTTGTAACGGGCCTGCGCGTGTATTTCGATGAGTCATCCAAAGAGGCCTACGGATGCTCGCGTCTTCACATATACATCAAGCATTTTTTAAGCTTTCCAAGGCTTTGAAGCGTTATTTAATGTAGCTTTATGCCATAATTGTGCTTTTAATTTTATCAGTTTCTTTACTATGATACATGTGGACATTAAAGCAAGTAGATGTGTTAATTTGAAGGAAAAACAAAGCAGTGCTTACTCTCATGATTCATTATTTTGGCTTGATTTTTAATATACATTAAACAAATTAAGCTGATTTTTATTATACATTAAGGTAAACATATTCATAAATGATAAACAGTTTATTTATACAGATATTTTTATGAATTTCTTTATACTGAATATTTAAGTTTCACATTTCAAAAGCAGTTACAACCATAACCACTTTTTAAATAAAATTAACTAACAGTTATTAAATTTGCGTTCATTAAATTTTGTCCAGTTAATATATTAACAGAATATATGACGAGGTGCTGGAATAGAAATGAAGATATTTGATATTTACAATTCGCATATACATCATTTAAGTACTACTACAATATTTAATTTTTAATCTTTTGTAAGACGTGGATATTTGGGGAATGTTTACAATAGTTAGAAGTACAACCTGGTGTACTGCATTCCTTTGGCAACTAACTTAAAAATAATGTAAATTAACTTAACGATAAACATTTAGAATAAATTACTCAATAAAATGTGTCCCATAAATAGTAGTGCGAACTTTAAGGGAAGATGAAAGAAATCAAAAGGATTAAGAATCACGTAACATAGCACGGCCAAACACGTTGTTTTCATGCTCAGCTTATGTATTGAAAATTTTACCATTCCCGATATTAAAAGGATTTATAATTTTCGTTTATAATTCCATATATTTTTTACTTCCTTGTACGTAGTATAAGGAAGTAATGTGATCCCGAAAAATTTTGGGGGCCAAATTTAGACAAAAAAACCGATTTTGACTACCTTTAAATTGAATTTTAAATTTTTTTTCGATGCATCTCATCGTAGGCTATCATGCACGATCATATTAATGCGTCTGCAACTCATTTTGACCAGCGGCGAGTCTATTGTGGCCAGTTTTTCCATGCCGTCTGTACGTACGTACGTATGTATGTAACTCGCATATCTCAAAAACTATTGGTCGTAGAATGTTGAGATTTGATATTTAGGATTGTTCTATGATCTAGTTGTGCACCTCCCCTTTTGGTGACAATCGAATGGATAGTTTATGTACAGGACCGCCCAAAAGATTCGAAATACATTACGCTCAATGGGCCGAAATTCATTAAACTCGCATATCTCAAAAACTATTAGTCGTAGAATGTTGAAACTTTATATTTAGGAACGTTGTAACATCTAGTTGTGCACCTCCCCTTTCGGTTCCATTCGACTGGATAGTTTATCTACAGGACCGCCCAAAAGATTCGAAATACATTACGCTCTATGGGCCGAAATTCATCAAAGCGTTTTTTAGAGGTATTGGGCTATTTCAAACGACTCAGAAGTGATATATGCTGTAAAGAGTTAGAAAATGAATTTCTCCATTAAAAAAAGTGTCTTTATCATTTATAGTTCAGCTACAGGAACACTCAAAAGATTTCCAATACAATACGGTCAGTGGCAATTTTAGGGGCATTCCTCCATTTCAAGCACAATACCGTCCTACCACAAAAGTTAGGTAATGGTCCGACCACGGTCACGTGACTCCCTCAAGAACTATCCAAAAGTCGCCAAGCTTGGCGACTTTTGGTGTACGTGTGTTCATATTTAACTCTCAAATCTCAAAAACTATTATGAAATTTCATACATAAGATTTTTGTAGCATCTAGTTGTGCATCTCGATTTTTGGTTCCAATCTACTGGAGAGTTTATTTACAGAACCACCGAAAAGAATTTCAGTACTTTAATGTCTATGGACATCTTCAATATAATAGAACTGTAGACGGTCATTGTTTGGTACATGCCCAAAATCTCGCCGTCTGTCCTCGGTCTTGGCGAGTTTTGGCGAAATATCGCCAAATTTGGCGATATTCAGTTATTTGGTCCATGCCCAAAGTATCGCCATTTGTCATCGTTTTTGGCGAGTTTTGGCGAAATATCGCCATATTTGGCGATAATCTGTCATTGTTTGGTTCATGCTTAAAATCTCGCCAAATGTCGTCGAAATTGACGAGTTTCGCCGAAATATCGCCAAATTTGGCGCCAAAAATTATTTCGTATTTTGTATAACTGTAAAACTTTAACCCGTAGAATTTTGAACTTTTGTTTAGAACTATTGTAATATCTAACTGTTTTCAATATCTTTTTTGACAGCAATCGACTGAGAATTTATTTACAGGGTTTGCCAAATGACTTTAAATACATTGAGGTGTATGAATGCATTCAATTCATTGAAAGTCTGTGGTCAATGACTACTTTGGCTATCCCCAAAATCTCGCAGACTATCTCAAGTTTGTCGGCTTTTGGTGAAATATCGCCAAATAAAGTGTCAGAAGGAAATCTTTCAAATTGAACTCAGCTTGGCGATATCTAAATATTTGGCTAGAAATCGCTAAATCTTACTATTATTGATATTTTATCTCTTTCAAACAAATAAGTTTAGAGGAAGTGCGTCGAAAATATTTCTGATCTAATAGACGTGCAAGGAAGTCATGTGTTGGACACATCAGATTTTTTTCTTCCAAGAAAAAGTATTAAATTTTAGAAAACCATAGTAGGAAATACCACGAATATTCTAATATATATTTTTTTAAGCGATTACTAACTGGTGCTTGAAGACAATGTTTTCGTCCTTGCATTGCTGTATACAGTGAAACTTCTATGAGCGACCACTTCTATTTAGTGACCCCCTACTGCAACGACACATTTTTTAAGGCACCGATTTTTTACCCTATCTAGTTAATGTTAAAAGAGCCTCTAGAAGACACCACAGAACCCTCTATAAGTGACCGGTCCCAGTTCCCAGTCCGAAAATTTTCTTGTATTTTACCGGAAGTAAAGTAAATAAAAACCACATTCTAAACCAGTCGCTCTACTGCAAATCGACAGCAGTTCAAGTACAGGTACACATTACGTACAAATCTTGTACGTTAGAGAAGAGACATGTCTAAGAAACGAGTGATTTTACTACTGGAAGCGCACTGATGTGATCGAATCACACGAAAAAAGAAATTTGGAGGTTACTTTTGGTTGTAGGAAAAATTAAAAAGCAAATAGATTTTATTATGACAAATTGAGAATGCATGAAGATATCGGAATAAATGCTCTTTTGGCAAATGTAAAAAAAATATATACACGTATATATATATATGCAGCAGAGAGTGAAGTACACTCGAAGCGAGAATAAAGAATGAAACAATCTGAAATTCCTAAATATTTGATCAAAATTTAAAATTTGTTTACATAATTTCTCATGCAATTTATTATGAAACTACATAAATAACAAAACAAACAATATATTTTAGCACTTTGAATACAAAGTGAGATAAACCAACAGCTCAAAGACTCGAAAAATTTCAGGATACCTCTTCAAAAGCTGCACTAAACACAGTAGCAAACCAAAAATAAACGCTTTCTTATTTAATTATTCTTTATTATAGCAATTCCAAGTATTATATAAAAGTTATTCTTTTGTCGCTATCTCAATCGAACTTTGGAATTGAACGTAATGAACTCTTGTACAAAATATTAATTGCATTTGAAGTTTCTACGTATACATATACAAAATTAATAATTTATAATTTACTGTATTTCTGAACTGAAAGCTGGCTACACATGTCTAAATCATACAATCAAAGCACATATCTAACTGATAAATAACATTTTCGACTGAAAAATTAAATAGACAACATCGTCTAACTAGTATTACAAAGGCACGCTTATTTACTGTATAATAAACTACTCAAGTAGTACGATTTCACATGAAAATGATTTAAAAACAGCAGATGAATATTAATTCACTAAATTTGATTTACATACCTATTTTTAGAACTTCTAAATAAATTATACAAGTTTACACTTCCTTTACATTCAGAGCAAAATGTTCGAATTTTATGATAAATTACCATAAAAAAAAATGGCTCAATCTTCACAAAATGATTATCTACATCTAAAGTTCTTTAGTACGACAAAACTACAAAAAAAAGTTTTAAAATAATAAAATAATATAATATTTATAATACTTATAATAATAAAATAGAACAGTGCTAATTGCAAAAACAGGCCTCAATGATAAACTCAATTTTCGTGCTGGCATCGAACCAGCAGGCCCAGTTGCTAATGGAGACGGCCCCGCTTAGCGATGGCTCCGGATGAAATATCTGGAATTTAGTTCGTATGTTTTAGTAAAGGAAACAACCCAATATCTATCAACAAATTTTGTTTGTGTGTGTGTGTGTGTGCGCGTGTGTGCATCTATATTTAGAAGGGAACTAAAAAATGACAGCATTGATACAGGGCCGGCCCAAGGGAATTGCGAATGTAGGCGATCGCCTAAGGCCCCGCTTTTATAGAGGCCCCGCTCCTGGGCCATTTTATTGCTACCTCATAAGACATGATAGAGAAGAGGCCCCGCACTTGCGCTTCGCCTGGGGCCCCGCATCCCCCTCGGGCCGTCTCTGATTGATATTATTTCACTTTAAGTGCTTTAAGCCCGTTTCCACTTGCGTTTCTACTACCACTAAAGGAGGTAAATTCTCAGATGTCCTTACGTATAAGAAGAATTCAATTTCTACTAGCTACTTCCGCAACTTCCCTGAAGTCGTATGCTTCCTCCAATTGTTATTAGCGAACTCGCACATGCGTGTTTAAACCTTTATCTTACAGTTTCCTGTTTTCATTATGCATTCCCATATATTATTTTTAACACAATAGACTTTCTCAAATTTGGACTTCAAATTTATGGAATTTCAATTATCAGAAAGAAATTGGACCTTAAAATAACAATAAATTGATATTCGAACGAAAATGCTATTAAGATTTCATAACATCGTTTTCTTGTGTAATTTATCAGTAAATGGGTTACATTTTTTTTTCATTCAATTACTACTATTAGGTCACACTCTCCCGATATATATCTTGCACAAATTTTCAATCGTTAATAAAATATACTTTTTTATTCATCTACTCAAGTTCAAATACATTTTATTAAACTTGTAGTGGATGACACTGGATCTTAGTACAGTTTTGGTCCCAATCAACTGGATAATTTATCTACAGGACAGCCCAAAAGATTCTAAATACATTACGCTCTATGGGCCGAAATTCATTAAACTCGCATATCTCAAAAACTATTAGACGTAGAATGTTAAAACTTTACATTTAGGATTGTTGTAACATCTAGTTGTGTACTTAACCTTTCGGTCCCATTCGACTGGATAGTTTATGTACAGGACCGCCCAAAGGGTACTAAATACATTACGCTCTATGGTCCGAAATTCTCTAAACTTGCGTATCTCAAAAACTATTAGACGTAGAATATTGAAACTTTATATTCAGTATCATGGGCGCCGGCAGAATATTTCCCAGGGGGGGCAAAGACTACTTAAACGTATGATTACCATGCTGGAAAGAGCAAAAAAGCTAGAAAAAACACTGCATACAAAAATCCAGAGGGGGGCATTGCCCCCCTTGCTCTATGCTGCCTGCGCCCATGTTCAGGATTGCTGTAACATCTAGATGTGCATCTGCCAGTTCGGTCCCATTCGACTGGATAGTTTATCTGCAGGGCCGTCCAAAAGATTTTAAATACATTACGCTCTATGAGCAGAAATTTATTAAAGCGTATTTTAGAGGTATTAGGCTAGTTTAAACGACTCAGAAGTGATGTATGCTGTTAAGGGTTATAAAATGAATTTTTCCATTGAAGAAAGTGTCTTTATCATTTATAGTACTGCTACAGGTACACTCAAAAGATTTCCAGCACATTATGGTCAATGGCAGTTTTAGGAATATTCATCCAATTTAAGCACGATACCGTAATACCATATAGTTAGGTAATGGTCCGTCCACGGTCACGTGCCTCCCTCAAGATTTACGCCAAAAGTCGTGAAGCTTGGCGACTTTTGTACGAGTGTTTGTATTTTACTCTCAAATCTCAAAAACTTTTAGTCGTACAATGTTGAAATTTCATATATAAGATTGTTGTAACATCTAGTTGCGCATCTCGATTTTTGGTTCCAATCTACTGGAGAGTTTATTTACAGGACCACTCAAAGGAATTTCAATACATTAATATCTGTGGACATCTTCAATATATCACATCTGTAATAAGTCATTGTTTGGTCCATGCCCAAAATCTCGCCTCTTCGTCCTTGGCGAGTTTTGCGAAATATCGCCAAATTTGGCAATAGTCAGTCATTGTTTGGTCCATGGCCAAAACCTCGCCATCTTTTGTCGACCTTCATGAGTTTCGCCGAAATATGACCAAATTAGGCGCCAAAAATTATTTCGCATTTCGCATAACTCTATAACTTTTAACCGTAGAATGTTTAAATTTTGCATTTAGAACTATAATAACATCTATCTGTGTCTGATTATTACATCTATATATATAAAAGAGAAGAGTTTGTTTGTTTGTTTGTTTGTTCGCTATACACGTCCAGACATTTCGACGGATCTGGACCAAATTTGGCACACTGACTAAATAGGACAAGAGAAAGCTAATGCCGTAAAAGTGAAATTAATCAGATTAATAGTTTTTGAGTTATTTTATGTTTTGTAAGGTTTTTGGCCATTTTTCTCGCATTTTACGTTGTCGCGAGCTAAATTTCTGTCCGAATACTATATTTTTTATATCATCGGAAACTACAGAGTTTTCTTTTTCAAATACAATTTGTTACAAAATCATACTTACGTTTGCCGATTTTTGGGAATTTTTTAAAGGAAATCCTATTTCGAAGAAAATGTACTGCTTTTAAAAATATGCTATTTTAAAACTGTCACATCGAAAAACCTAACGGGCAAAAATTTTCCATCTTTTTACAGCTGATTAAACATTTATTTCTCCCTCTTTTAAATTTTGAACCGTGCAGAAATGTTAATTAGAATTTTTTATATGATTTTTTTTTTTCTGAAAACATCGCAGGTTAAAATTTCCTTCCGTGATTGAAGAAACAGCAAATTTCCGCCCTTTCGTCCTGTGTCAGGTGTGGTGTGTAAGTGGGGGGATGAAGAGCGTTTCCAAGACAACTGACGGTGTTCTTTTTCTTTTTCATATGGTGTACGTTCTGAAGGTCGTTCTTGCACTTATTGCATGGGGGATTTATCTGAAATCGTTGCATTAGGAAGTATGACTCCTGAAGAATTTGAAGATAGTATTTTACACGGATTATCAATTCCTCGAGAAGATAGTTACTAAATAATTAAAGCCTCATAAAATATTTATCAATAAATTAAACCCACTGCGAACATTACATCTAAACAAATCTAGATTTTTAATAAAATAATTATAAAAACCTGGATTTTTAATTCATCTATCATTATTTAAGTTTTTATCTACTGTGTATATGCCCAATGATTTGCCTCAAGTGATTCTTACTAGATTTGAAATAAAAAATAATTAGTTTATGAGGAGCGCAAGTATTAGTGATAAATGACTATTAGCACACAACAGGCAGAAGGAGAGAAACCTAGCAACGTCCAATTCTCGGGAACCTCTGTACGCTGGCAAGTCCACTGTTCATTTCCCTTTTTTTTTTCGTTGCTGCGGGAAGCCCCGTGTACTTTTTTTTATCATTGCAGCGGTAGGATTCACATTCCTTACCTTTACAATCTCATACCGACGACTAGATTCTATTTGTTTTTAGTAGTTGCTTAAGTATTAGCGGTAAAAGACTGTTAGAACACAGACAGGTAAAAGGGGAGAAGCCTAGCCACGTCCAATTCACGGTAACCTCTGTAAGCTATCAGGTGCCGTGTTCTTTTTTGTTGTTGTTGTTGCAGCGGGAAGTCCCATGTCCTTTTTTTATCATTGTAGCGGTAGGATTCACATTCAAGCCTAGCCACCTCTAATTCTCAGTAACCTCTGTACGCTATCAGGCGCCTACTTCATTTTTTTTCGTTGCAGCGGGAAGTCCCATGTCCTTTTTTTTATCATTGAAGCGTGAGGATTCACATTCTTTCCCTTTACAATCTATATATAAGGTAAATGGGCATTTCCCTTCCCTTTACAATCTATATTTAAGGTAAATGGCATTTCTCTTTCATTGCACGGGCAACGCCGGGCCAAGCTGCTAGTTTTTTTTTATAATTCATACTATGGGATTTCCATAATCGGGAAATTTATGATATCCAGAATCTGTGAAGTCCCGACGATTTCGGATTTGAAAAATCCGACTGTACTTATTTGAGGTACTTTTTTAGGTAGCATATATTATTCTTATTTTGGAAGATTAAAAAAAAAAAAAAAACTCAATGTCAATGAGACTGTTGTTATTGTTGTTTATCCTCGACAGATCTGACTTATATGGGATCAGCTCCAGAAGGTTGTTGACCGCCAAAAAATCAATAATAATAAGGGGATCGGATGATAAGTCCCCTTTAGGAAGTCCGACCCAACCCAGAATGTGATCCAGTGAAACTGGATGGTCACAGCATTTTTTACGAGAGGTGGATTTTTCTGCTACTATCAAATTAAAGACACTTAAGGTGGCCACTTGTTAGTCTAGCCAGAACAGTCTGGGAACTACGGTCACATTTGATTGCCTGCAGACATCCAAGGGATGTTCCTGTGTACCATTGGTGAGTAGGTGGAATACGGCATATTAAATTTAGATCTTTCATTTGAGTATAGCTCTCGATAAGTAAGCGAAGAGCCAGTCGCTGTTTCATACTCACTACACTCTTTGGGTAGTCTCTCAGCGAACTCATTACCTATAATGTTAACATGTGATGGGATCCATTGGACGGGGACGTCGTGAGTCTGAGAGATCTTCCTCAGTTTGAGCAGAATAGATACGCTGGTTTCATCCCTTGCAGAGGACCAGTCACTAAGATGTTTTAGTGCACTGCGGCTGTCCGATAAAATTCATAGTTCTCCAAAATCACAATCATATGACATGATAGCATCAAGCCCTACATTAATCACAATTAACTCGCTTCTCAAGACAGAGCAAGTGTCAGGGTTGCGTTGCTTTCTTGTAGTCTCAAGGTGGGGGGGGGGGGTTCCTAATAAAAATACTTCTGCCAGTACGATCTTCTGTACGACTACCGTCAGTACAGACCTGCACTGCATCTTTAGAATGCAACTAATAATTTCCAGAGCCAGTTGTCTAAGATGGTCTTTATAGTGAGTTTGCTTGTTTGCAGTGGATTTCAGATCAAAGAGGAAGAAAACTCTCGGTAGTCTCACTGAGGAATCCCGAAAAATCAGGTTCTGAGTTTCTGCCAAGCTAAAAGGGCTGTATTTCTTGAGTCTTTGCTTGTTGCGCCAAGTGTGCAGATACAAGGAAGTACGATGTTGGGGGCCGTAGCTGTATATTTTATTGAAGTACTTAACTAAATTGGCTCTTCTTCTAATATGCAGTTGGTGTAAATTGGTCTCGAACAGGGCTATATCAGAAGGGCAGCTATTTCTGAGTCCGAGAATGACCCAAATAATGACTGTCGTAGACTTTAATGTATGAATTTTTTTTTTTGTGGAAAACTCAATAGATAAATTATCCAGTCGGTTGCTATCATAAAGGTAAATGCACAATTAGATGTTACAGCAGTCTCAAATACAAAATTTTTCAACAGTCTATGGCTAATGACTTTTGAGTTATATGTGACATACGTATGTTCATACAGACGTAACATCGAAACTTATCAAAATGAAAATTCATGGTTAGTCAAAATGGATTTCACGTACATAAATATGTGTGCACAGACGTTACAGTCTTGAACTTGACTGAAATATTTTTGTTTGAGCCCACTGAGTGATCGGCTTGGCTCACTTTCTTGGGGATACCAGTTCAGAGGAAATTATTTGATTATATATACTCCACCAAAACACTTTTCTTTATTATCTTCACGGCACCCCTGACATACGCTCGTGGCACCCTAGGGTGCGCGCCGCACCCAGTTTGGGAACCTCTGCGTTAGCGTGTAATGTGCTTCTCTGCATAATCTGAGAGCAAAACAGAAGACAATGACGTGAAAATGACGTCACACGCGAAGGAAATAAAATGAAAAATATGCAGAATTGCCTGAAAAAACTTCGGTTATTTTTAATGCGCAAATATGTTAAAATTCTATTTGTCTCATATTTAGTGCGTTTTCACTTTTTTGGGTCTTAAGAGCTGTAGAAATGAGTGGTTTCACTTAATTATTAAATTGAACAACTTTAGTGGCAACAATGGACTCCGTTGCTACGGAAACTGTAGCAGTATTAAAAATAGAATATGATATGCTTTATTCATGTTTACTTTGCTAGAACTGCCATTTTGGTGTAATTAACGTCGGCAGTCGATGGCAAATAGCCAAAATGAATCACACATTAAAATTGACAATAAATGCAATAATTTAAAGGCATTATCAGCTAGTCATACTGGGTTTAAAAAATATTCTCATTCATCCCAAACTGCATTCGTATTTATAAAGACTTTCTATTTTATTACACCTTATTTGGCGGGATTAAAAAATATTATCTATTCATATACTCGTAACACCAACTCATATCAATCGGGGCATAGAATTAGCAATACAAATGAAAAAATTTAATTTTCTGAAATTTGGCGGGGTTTCCCTAACTTAAATCAATTTATTTAACTTGATAAAAATTCTGTAGATCATTTAAAATCGCCTTAATAACTGTATTATTTCTGAACAGAAAATTAAAATTTCCTTACGCTCTCAGTAAATTGCGCCAAGCCCTAAAATTGTGCAAACCACTGCAAACTATTTTCTCAAAATCGGCATTTAAGCCATTTTATTTGCCGCCAAATTATAAAGTTATACACTTTAGTCTCGGAAATTTACAAATCCTTTTTCTTTTGCGTACGAAAAATATTGAATTCCTGGTCTGATTTCCCACGCAGACGATATTTTAATTAAAAAATAACCTAGCAAATATTCGACACAGAAAAAAAATTTATTCCTTTATTTTTAATGCTAGAGTGTAAATCATTTAATAAATTCGCAAAACATGGCAACCTCGATGCTTATTTCTCCCTTTTATGACTACAGGGGTTACAATCGTGGAATTGCGGAGAGCAAAAATTGGCGATTTTGACGGGTTTTTTTATGAATTAATATCTCCTAAACTAATTCGAATTTCGAAATTTAATTCAGCGGAAGACCTTCCTCCGAATTTTTCGAATCCGGGGACACCTCGATCGAAATTCAACTCCCAGCCGTTTCGGAGGAGATGATGTTACAGACAGACGCGCACAGATTTTAATAGTATAGACTAGCTGGATACCCGTTCTCCGCACGGTGGGAAACGAATATTTTCCTTACACATATAATTCGAATTAAACCCAGTAATGCGGAATCTCAAAACGTGAAAAAAATACTTGAATCGTGACTAAAAGTTGACGTCATGAGTGCAAATCTCAGATGATTGCAACCTGATGACACAAAAACTTCGTCAGTGTCACTGGCGATCAAAAAAGAAGATCTTTACGGCATGCAGATGAAACTTCTCTCTTTCGAAAAATGCCTGATTTCTACATCATATAATTGTGTTTTTTAAGCTTAATTATAGCATTTAATAAATACCAGATGAATAAGTTACATGATGTTGACAACTATTTTATTTTATCTTGCATTTCCTAAAGCGTGGACAATGCATTAGCGCAGTTATTTCGCAGATGACTTTATTGAATTTCACCTAAATTAACAAAACCTACATGAAAGAATAGATGCACCACGTACGTTATAAGCCAAAATTGCACACAGTTTTCGTGAAAATAGTCACATTTCAAATGAAAACATTTGTGACGTAACTTCTGCGATAAAGTTTATCACCCTTACTAAACTCTTAATGCAGTATCACACTTGTTACATAAAACTGACGTTGATCTCACTGTCAACTCGCGCTATATATAAATAACTAATTTCATGTTTTATTTTTAACAATTTACAGTAGACCCCTTCATAACACGGGTCTACAACACGAATTCGTAGAACACGGAGAAAAAATTGTGATCGTTTTCGTGTAACACGTTAAAAGAGACTCGTACAGCACGGTAAAATGAGACATATGTTCTGATATTATGACGCTTTAGCTCCTGTAATTAACATACCTTTTGAATTGCAATACCAAGCATCATTGTATTTCTACGGAGTGCAAATAAGTTTTGCCGCGATTATTCCGCGCAATCCGCACTCCAGGTGGAGTATAGCGCAGGACCAGTACAACACGGATTCCTATAACACGGAACGTATCTACCGTGTTATAGGGAATCTACTGTAGTTGCATAGTGTCAAATTCAAAAGAAAATTCTAGGTTGCCGTATTTAGAAATATTTCATCTCACCTTGGTGGCAAATATCCGAACTGTATCAAAAGTAAACTTTACAAAATTTTTAATTCTGTAGAACCCTCGAAACAACTTCGGTGTTTACCACCTACGACGGTTTTTCATGACGTGACAACTTATGCTTGCGTGCATTGGCGTAGCCAAGGAGGGGATAGGGGGTCACAACCCCCCCATGAGGAGTTTTTTGCCATACAAAATGTATATTCTTCACTCCCTTATCACACACGCGTATTACATATATGTGAGCTGCAGTAGTCGTAACACCTCCATGAAAAATTTCTGGCTACGTCACTGCTAGCGCATAATTGATCATTTTTCTTTTCATGTATCAGTGATCAATATACTTCAGGATGAGAATCTCCATTGAAAAAAAAAAAATGTTCTAAAAAATCTGACCCCAGAAAACTCTGATTAACACAGTGGGGTTACCATGGGCCGTACCCAGAAAAAAATTTCGGGGGGGGGGGTGTACAGAAATTAAATTTATAAATTCATAAAAGATGAAAAAGACCAAAAGATGAAAAAGGCCCAATTTTTCACAAAAACGCTTCATTATTATTGTTTTGTTAACAAAATTTTAGATTTCGGGGGGGACCCCATGGTCCCCCCGGGTACGGCCTGGGGGTTACACAAATACGCGCCGGACATACGCTCTTGTTTATGTCCGGAGGAGCATGTACATTAGTGCTTGTGTACTGCTCCGGATAATCTGCCAGCAAGGCAGCAAAAATTGACATAAAAATGGCATCCACACGCGAAGGAAATAAAATTAAAGGTATATAGAATTACATGAAAACTTCGATTATTTTCAAAGTGCAAGTCTCTTACAGTTCTATTTGTTTCACATTTGATGAGTTTTCACTTTTACGAGTTTTAAAAGCTGTAGAAATGAGTGGTTTCATTTAATTGTTAAATTTAATAACTTAAGTGGCAACAATGGATTCCGTTGCTACGGAAACTATAAAAATGGAACATGAAATGAGTTATTTATGTTTACTTTGCTAGAACTGCCATATTGGTGTTATTAACGCCACCAGTCGATGCCAAATAGCTCAAATCACAAATTAAACTTGACACTAAAGGCAATTCGCAATACCCTGTTTGGCGGAATTAAAAAAAAAAATATCTATGCATACGCTAGTGAGATCGGCTCATCTCATTTGTGGAATGGAATTAATAATACGAACAGAGTTGAACTACATTTGAATATTTTCCCCCTTCTTTTCTAAGAAATGTACTGAAGTAGGAATCAACATAGATTTCAATTCGTAAAACAAAAAATACATTAGACAGTATTAATTACGCCGTTCTAACAGTTTGCAATAAAAGAAATGTAGCGCTGCTTTAACATATAAGAATCAATTATTTATTACATGTAAGTACTTCAATCGCCAAAATGCCAACATACACCATTTTGCGAGATTTTTTGTTTTCAGGGAATCATTCGAAGGTTTGATTTAACAGCAATCAAAATGGGAAATAGTTATCTATCATTTATATAGTTCGCTCGCCAAAATTTAATCCAGACATCTAATTGATTAGTAGCAGTTATTCAAATTATTAACTATAACGTGTTTTAATCCCCGTAACTACAATGTACAAGATGCGAGAATTTTAATTTTCTGAAATTTGGCGGAATTCCTCTAACTTAAATCAGTTTACTTAATTTGGTGAAAATTCTGTAGATAATTTAAAATCGCCTTAATAACTGCATTATTTCTGTATGAAAAATCGAAGTGTAGCGCCGTATTCTAATAAAACTATACTTGTTATTAAAAATACTATTTCGTTACGCTCTCAGTAATTTGCGCCAAGCCCAAAACTGTGCAAATCGGTAGAACCTACTACTTTCTCAAAATCGCCAAATCAGCCATTTTTTTTCGACAAACTAAAAAATATACATATAGTCTCGGAAATCTCCCAATCCCTTATTCTTTTAAACATAAAAAACATTGAATTCCTGCTCTGATTTCACACGCACGCAATACTTTAATTAAAAAATATCTTTGTAAATAATCTAAACAGAAAAAAATCATTATTCTTTTATTTTTACTGCAGGAGTCTAAATAATTTAATAAAATAATAAATAAAAATGCCAAAAGCCAAACATGGCAACCTCGATGCTTATTTCTCAATTTTTGACTACAGGGGGTTACAATTAGGGAATTAAGGAGATCAAAAATTAGCGTTTTTGACGGGTTTTTTATTAATATCTCCTAAACTAATTCGAATTTCGAAATTTAAATCAGCGGAGGTTCTTTCTCGGAATTTTCCGAATCCGTGGATACCTCGATCGAAACTCGGGTCCCAGCCGTTTCGGAGGAGATGATGTTACAGACAGACAGACGCGCACAGATTTTAATAGTATAGACTAGCTGCGTACCCGTTCTCCGCACGGTGGGAAACGCATATTTTCCTGAAACATATATAATTCGAATTAAACCCAATAATTAGGAATCTCAAAATGGGAAAAAATACTTGAATCGTGACTAAAAGTTGACGTCATGAGTGCAAATTTTAGACGATTGCAACATGACACAAAAACTACGTCAATGTGACTGGCGATCAAAAAAGAAAGAACTTTATGGTATGCAGACAAAACTTTTCTCTTTCGAAAAATGCCCGATTTCTACATCAT